>VCMS01000024.1:0-315616 GCA_022539475.1 Gracilaria domingensis
GGAAACAGGACGAAAGATGTCAACTTAATTGACGATCCTGAAGGCGCTTTTGTTATGAATCAACTCGCCGAAACTCTTCTGGTTGAGCCTGACACAGCGCCCTCTACAGACTATCATAATGAAACCCCAGAGTCGGAAAGCCTCTTGGCCAAGATCCAGACGTCCCTCATCAGCAATGCGGACTTGGCACGATCTGCCGCACCGGCTCCGTATGGTAATGACGATAATTCTACGGATGAGGGTTTTTAATTGGGGATCGCAATGGCCGCTCTTTCCCCATCAAAGGCCCACAAAACCACCCGACGCTCATCGCTCCCAGTTTTCATCGAACTACTCAACCTGTTACGCGCCAAAATGGGCGTTGCGCAAACGCAGAAGCTCCCACGCAACCCCACAATCTCCATTTGCGCGACGTATTGTGAAAGAGGTACTGAACTTCAGTGCTAAAAGTCCCACAGGAAAACAGTACCCTCAAGCGTCTTTGAAGGAGCATGCGTCGATCCAGGTGCGCACAAATCCGTTTGCGACTTGGCACAAGCACGAGCTTATTGCACGTCAGCGGGATTGAAGCTGAAACTATCTCCTTCTCCTTATGCTTTCAAGTTTGGGGACGGATACAGAAACAGCCTTGGAAACATGCCCGCCCGCATACCCACCCCAGACGGCACCTTCATCTCAATCAACATTGACGTTGTGTCCGCGGACATTCCTTTTCTGATTGGACTAGAAGTTTTGGATCGTTTTGGACTTTACCCAAACAACGTTACAAACCAGCTCGTTCATCATCGTGCAGGATGGTGCTACCACTTAAACGCAAGCACAGACACCTCTTCTTGGAATGGAGCTTACCGTCAATCCTCTACACTCGATCCGAACTACAGAAGCTACACGAACACTTTTTCCATCCTAGCGCCGGAAAGCTCCTAAACCTCTTAAAACGCTCTAAGCCCGATGATCTTTCGCCGGATACCAAACGTCTTTTGCAAGACATTTCGAACAAGTGTGCTTCATGCCAGCGGTTCTCCTCCCGACCCTTTCGCTTCCGTGTTTCTATTCCCGAGGAAAACATTCAGTTCAATCAGGAGATCGCCCTAGACCTGATGTTTCTGAAGTATGGTAAGAAGAAACGAATACCTGTCTTTCACATCGTCGATACGCAAACGCATTACCAGAATGCCGTGATTCTCAAAGGGGAATCCGCGAAGGACATTTGGGACGCATTTCTGGAAGCCTGGGTCACTACTTATACTGGTTTTCCCTCAGTCATGCGTGTAGATCGCGGCTCCGCATTCACCTCTAAGTATTGGGGAAATTGCACAATGGAATACGGCATTGAACTTCGCATTTCAGGCGTCCAATCCCACAACAGCATTGGATCAGGTGAGCGTTACCATGCTCCTCTCAGGAGGATATTCAACACCGTCCGCCATGAATGCCCGTCTCTAGACGCGGATCTTGCCCTTCGTTACGCAGTGAAAGGTATCAATGACACAATGGGACCCGAAGGACTCGTCCCATCGTTACTTGTGTACGGAACATTGCCCCGTTTTCCCATCCCCACATCCACAGTTCCAAATCAACAAGAGCGATTACGTGCCCTTGAAGCAGCTCGACGCGAAATGGCCTCCATCACTGCCAAACTACGCATTCAACAGGCCCTTCGCTCCAAAATCCCGCCCGCCACCAGATACCTCTTGGAACCAGGTCAACGTGTCTTGGTCTACGACGAAAAGTTGAAACACTGGACTGGCCCCTACACTATCCTAAAGTTGGTGGGTAAACAAGTTTCCGTGGACGTGGACGGAAGAACGGCTCATTACAGTATAGCACACGTGCTCCCAGATCCCACAGAAGTAGGTGATGATGAGTTGAGTCGCCTTCACCAAGGTTTGAACTGCTTCAGGTCGAATTCGGTTCCTTCGGTCCACATCACAGAGATATTAAGCCCCTCTGACTTCCGTGGCAACCTTCAGCTTTTTGACGATTCTAAAGCTCAAGAGCTCGCCGGCCTTGCCAAACGTGGTGTGTACGAAGTCATTTGCCGTGAAGAACTTGATCCTACTGTACCGCACAACATACTTGGTGGCCGGTTTGCTCTATCGATCAAGAACACAGACTCTGATAACGAGATTTACAAAGCTCGTTTCATTGTGCAAGGACATACCGACTCCGAGAAGCTGCGATTAGTACACCCAAGCACCACCTTGAAACAGTCTTCAATTCGTCTACTTATCGCGATAGCAGCTATTTTTGGTTTCCCTGTATGGTCCCAAGACGTGTCCCAAGCATATCTACAATCTGCTGACAAGCTCATGCGGGACATATACATACGCCCGACAGCCGAATTCTGCCTCTCAGAGGACAAACTACTCAAATTGCTAAAACCTCTTTACGGTTTAAGCGATTCAGGAGACTACTGGAATCGTACTTTTGCAAATCACCTTCGCCAAGACCTGATGATGATGCCGACCCCCGGAGACCTGTCCCTATTTTTCAAAGTCGTCCATGACAAACTAGAAGGACTAACAGGCGCGTATGTAGATGATACAATCAGTACCGGTACCGCTTCTTTCGACAACTCCTCCCGCATTACGGAAACAAGATTTGACTCCAAGCCCCGCGTCTACGACAATTTCAGGTTTGCCGGAATTGATATCACAAACAGCGATAATGGTTACAAACTTCAGCAGACCAAGTTTGCCTCTCGAATCGAACTCCTTGAAGCTACTGCCACGTTCCCTCAGTTCCGCTCGAAACGTCAAGAACTTGCTTGGTTAGTTCATACGAGGCCTGACATTGCTGCAACCGTTAACCTCCTCGCCCAAGTAACTGAAGCCCAATTCGGAAAGCCCTACATTGATCAGATTAACATTTTGATCCGCCGCATACACGCCTCTGCAGACCGCGGTATCTTACAAAGGCGTTTGGATTTGAAGACGTTGCATATTAGGGTGTACAGTGATAGTTCTTTTGCGAATACACCCTCGCAACACTCACAACTCGGTTATTTAATCGCACTTTGTGATCACACTGGTCACCACAACATCGTACACTATACCAGCTACAACAGCCGCCGCCGAGTTCGTTCAGTAATGGGAGCTGAACTATACGCTTTTTCAGACGCATTTGATCTCGCCTATCTTTTCAAACGAGAACTGCAGTCTATGCTCAAGCAACATATTCCTCTTGTAATGCTGACTGATAGCGATTCGGTCTTCAAAACAATCATCAAGAGCACAACTACATCTGAGAAACGTTTAATGCTGGACATACAAGCCGCGCGTGAGGCGTACAGCTGCTTCGAAATTGACGACATTGGCTGGATTCGCAGCTCTGACGACCCAGCAGATGGTTTGACGAAGTTGACTCGCTGTCATCCGCTAGAAGAATTACTGGAAACTGGAAAGGTCACAGTTCCTGTCCAGCAGTGGATAATAAGGTCAAGTGAGAACATTCGACAGTCGTAATGTCGACGTCTTGAAAAATGCCGACTGTTGATCCTACAAGTCCGTGACTACTTGCGTCGACATTACATCTTCTTTGTCGATACTCTTCGAACACTATGGTATCGATATTAGTCCATCGCACTGTGCGGATAACTTGCGTAGCTACTTAGCAGTCCAGGCTAGGCTCGTTGTCGCCTTCTAGCCCGGATAGGAATCTAGTCGCAACAGTAAAGCATACTGCAAGAGCAAGCAGACCTGTGTCGTTGCTCGCGTTTTCCTCCGCTCAGAGTCCTCGTGGACAGACAGGATAGCCAGCGCTCCCTGTCCGAGCACAACAACATCTGTGTTGTTTGTCGACAACATGACGTCCTGGACGTGTGTTAGGTGGTCATCAAGGTTATCGGAGAACACTATGATATCGTCAAGATACACCAAGCAGGTCTTCCACTTCAATCGAGCCAAGAGGATATCGATAGCACGTTGAAACGTAGCCGGTGCGTTGGTTAATCCGAACGGCATTCGTTTAAACCGGTACAAACCTTGGTGGCACACAAAAGCAGTTTTGTCCTTATCCTTTTCACGGATCGGAACTTGCCAGTATCCCCAATTGGCATCCAAGGCGGTGAACACTGTAGCAATCCCAAGCGAGTCAATGTATTCGTCCATCCTGGGTATGGGATAAACGTCTTTGACGGTGACCGAATTTAGACGACGGTAATCAATACAGAATCGCCATGATCCGTCCGCTTTTGGAACTAGCACCACGGGTGAGGCCCAAGCGGATTGAGCTGCCTCTATGACGCCAGCGCGTAACATCTTCTCAACCTGAGATTGCTCTTCTTCCCTAGCTTTGGGACCAGCCCGGTATGGGTGTTGGGAAATGGGGCTAGTACCTGGAAGTAGGTCAATACGGTGTTCCGTGATTCCAATTGTCCCAAGGGATCCATCCCACATGGGTGTGAACTCCCTCAACATTTCTCTTAGCTTACCTCTATGAGATTCAGGTACATGATCAAAATTCAACTGTTCCAGTTCCTTGACAGGGTCTGTATCTTCCGTTCCTGGTGGCAACGCTTTACCCTCGGTGGGTGCCAGCGATTTGGTAACTTCGCTCGCCGGGGTAACCGATGCGGTAAAAGCGGTTTCCGCTGATCCCTCCCACTCCTTAGCATCGGTTATACCGAGAACATCCGCAACGGGTATCTTCGTCGGTACGATGGCAGCAGGGTGTGGGAGAGTGGTACAAAGGATTTGGTTTTTAGCTAACCACTGTCGGGTTGTGCCAAAGTTGGCGACCAAAACTCTGAATGGTTTGTCGGGTTCCACCGAGATTACTCCGTTCGCCAAAGCGAGTTGCTTTTGATCATACAATGATGGCAATGGTTGTACCACACGTAGACCAGACTGCTTAGTAGTTATGGTGACCCAAACTTGGGATTGCGCAGGGATTGCGATGGCATGAGCCACATGGAGCTTAGATGATACCGGGTCGACGGTTGGAACTTCCTGTGCAGCAGGAAGCGGGACGCGCTTGCGTGTAGCTCTCTTTAGCGGTTTCCTTACAATCGGTATTTCGGAACCATCATCCATGGTAACAACTCGAGCTCGAGGTCGAATCGCTTCAACAAAACGATCACAAAAGTCACAACCGAGTATCACCGGTGCGGCAATGCTTTTGCAAACCATGAAATCCACTTTAACCATACAGGTTCCTAATCGTACCATGAGAGGTATGTACCCAAGAGTACGCAACGGGTTATTGTTGGCATCCGCGATGTCCAAACCTGGACCATGACGAATTTCATCCCGTAGCGCGGGTGGCACCAACTCAAGGTGAATCAGGTTCGGTGCAGCTCCTGTATCCAACACAGACAACTGTCGAACCATGAACTGGTTAGACAAGCCAAGATCGGCATAAACTTTGTAGTTTCTCTTGGCTATCACAAGAACTCTTTCCGGAATACGGAGATTACGGGACCGTATCCACGGACGACGTAGAACCGAAAGGTGTTCTGAGCTCACGTCAGTTGTAGCCGCTATCCTTGAAAGGATTCTAACAGCTGGGGAGCGAAGCTGTGACGCCTCGGGCGCCTTCAACTTCGGCTCGGAAGGCGCCCCTCCCGTAGGGGAAACTCCTGAAGTCAGTTTTTCTGAACGGGGCTCACCGAATTCGGTGCGTGAACTCCGTTCGGGGGGCCTAACTGAACCCCATGCGTGGGTACTTCGCCTTGAACCTGGTTCGAAGGTGCCTGTGCCGGAACGGAGGGCTGAGCATAGACCGGAACCGGTAATCCCAGTTCAGCTCTGGCCTTATCATATTCCTTTCGTGGAACAGATTCCTTTTCCTCGGGCGTGAGGGCGTCGTAATACGCAATAATTTTTGGCCTGTGCGACGGCGGAAATACGCACTGCGTCGATACGTGACCTGGAAGGTAGCACTGGTAACATATGACCGAGGCCGGTTTGTCGCGAGGGCGATTGTCCACTCGACGTTGTGGTGCTGTGTCCTTCCACCCTGGACGGTTCAGACGCGACGAATTGTTAGCGTAACGCAGCGAGGCTGCAGGCACCCGGACACCTTGGGCATACAATGCGGTGTCTTCTTCCGTGCTCGGAATCGAGGTTGACGGCAGGTCCGTAGATCCGTAAGAATCGGGGTTACTTCCGATGAAGTGGACGTTATCAGCATCACCGACAGCGGTTTCACGTCGCAAAACCGACATCGATGGTGACGAACTCTCCGCGAGTAGCGCTTTCGAGCGGCGCTGCCCCGGGTTGCGGGCTCGATACGTCTCTCCTTCCGCCTGGGCGTAATTAACCAACTCTAGGTACGTCATTCGGCGTTTTTCCTCGCGTCGGCGAGCGACCAACGACCGAATGGTGGGGTCCAAACCATCAACAAACATGGTACACCGCTCCTGTGCGGAATACACATTACCACATCGGTGAAACGCTTTGTTCAACCGCGTTGAATAAACCGTTTCAGATTCTCCACTCTTCTGTCTAGTGTCGCGAACAGCAAGAGTAGCGCTGTAAATCGCGTTGGAAGTCGCGTACGACCTGAGAAGGTAGTTCACGGCTTCCGGCCAACACGTGACTCCTCCTTCCGAGGCTCTCGAGGTTCCTCGAACTGAGTTGTACTGATCTTCCGCAGTCCCTGTTAGGAAGTACGGCAGTGCCACATATGCCTGTGCTTCACTCATACCGAGTATATCGGCCTCCTGGACGAACCTTGCAAGGAAATCCAAGATAAGGATAGGATCTGTCCCCGAGAGCTTCCTTGTTTCAAGGGTAACATTCAACCTTCGAATGTAGTCCTTCACCTTACCGGTTCCTCGCGAGGAGCGATTCGAAGTAACATCTTCCAACCGATAATAGCGGTACGACAACAGCTTTGTGTAGAGCGGGTCCGTCGGCTTTAACTCTTTGAGTCCCAAGTGGCGCCGTCCTTTCACGCGTGATCTCATCACTGCCTGAGTAGACTGCGTCGCTTTCGACCGTGTCGAACGTGACCTATGACGGTTGTCATCACTATCAGATGAATCTGACGAACTGTCTTCAGTCATGCCGCTCGAGTCAGAGCGCGATGAATCCGAATCATAGTGAACTCGTTTTGAGTGTGGACGTTTCTGCTTCACCGAACGATGGTCTTCATCCGCAGATGGATTTCCTTGAGGAACCTGTGCGTTCACAGCTTCATCCATACGGATTGTATCCTCCAGCGTTTCCAAGCGCGAACGAATTCGACCGATATCGGTGCGCATTTCCTCGACAAATGCCCGGTACTCCGTGACGAAGACGTCTGGGGTACCCAGATTTTCCATAATGGAATTCACGTCCCTTCTCAGAAGACGTAAGTCTCCTGAGACATCCCTCACCTGGGCATTATCAACCTGCGTCCTCAACGAGGTAACATCCTGTAGGAGTTCCACGTGAGCAGCGTGATTAATATCCAAGCGGGATTCCAACCTAGCCAACTCGGCTACGGTAGCAGCGTTAGGGTTAACCATGGATGGTGTCTCAACGACGGGTTGAGCAGAACCCAAATTTTCCTTAGGTGCTTCCGTAACTGAACACGTTCTCCGGGGGCGGGGTACGACCTCAAGAGGTTGCGCCTCATCTGGGATAGACCGGGACGTCGGTGCAACGGGTGGAACCGCAGCTGACGACCGCGCTGAACCAGCTCGAGAACCTCGAGGCGGTTACGGCATACTGAAAACCAGTAAGCAATCTGATCCAGATGATCCAGTTAAACTCGTACACGAGTCTCCAAAGAACAAGAAAACTCAATAAACCTTCTCGGTAAACCACCACGTCAGCGGTTCACGTTCAAAAGTTTTCAACCTCCAAAACTCTAAAGAGTCCTCTGATCGTTGTCAGAAAACGGTGATCCGTCAACAATCAAGTCTATTCCACGACAGTGACCTAAAACGGTTCTAGGTCGGGAGACCACTTTGTGGGGCAAACTCGGAAGAGTGAAACCCACCAGACTGTCCGAAGGTCCGCTCTCGTGAGAGATGGCAGACCAGTGACAGAGCTCTCTGTACCACCGTAACTCGGTTGTAAGGCCGAAGTGGCAACTGGCTATACCTACAGAGGTGCTAGGCCACGTGGTGAGGAAACGATGAGAAACTCCAGAGACGGGGTGGTATCGGCAACGATGAAACACGACCAATGACAGGTGTAGTCCCGAGAGGGAAAGCAACAGAAAACAACAACCAAACAACACCCACACGCGACGGGTAGGGCCTCCTCGGCACTGTGCCCGGAGCGGGGCGAGATCCTCCAACGGTAATGCACGGGTTTCCGTAAACACGGCAAAACTCTATACAGAGTCGGATCACTTCGTAATCTAGTCCTATACCTCCTCGGTACGACCCTCAGGTCCCGACATCAACAACAGATGTTCCTCAAAGGTACCGAGAGGGTAGGACCACCGTAACCAGACGTGGCTATACTCGCGAGAGTGATAACCCACGTAGGCGGTTGGCGCCAGAGCCTCACTCGTGTAGAGTCCACTCAGGAGAGCGCTACTCGACAAAGAGTTCACTTAGAAGTGCTCGGGTTGACTTTACAAAGGTGCTCGCGACGACGAGGTCGAGCTCACCTAAGTAGGTCTAAACTAACTATGTACACGTGGTGCACACCCGCAGGGGTCCGTACACGTGGCTAGCCCAGTGTCAGGCACCTCAGGTGCACTACCTATTGTCCCGTAATATGCACACACACGGTGGTGTAGTACACGCGTCCACCTAGCGGTATTGACCAGCAATGGCAACCCTGATTACAGGTAACTGTGGGGAAGCCATTCCAAAAGTAACCGCCAAAATTGGGTCCAACTCATAACTCTTCGAGTGCATCCTCGTATCACTCCCCTGAGTATATGAGGCGCATCATCCTGATAATCACGCAAATTGCGTTGCTCTACATATTGGGACAACGTCCTCCCCCTCCAGGGGTTCGACCGCAAGCCCCAACGATTCAAGGACAATGAAGGCAGCAAACTGATAGGACCGAATGGGTGTCCTCGCCTTGCCCGCCGCCTTCTGTACTCCAGCTCCCTTGCCACTACGAACCGACAAAGCCACAGCCTTTCCAAGCAAAGCGGCACTCTTCTTTGTGGCCGCAATGCGACGCTTTTTCTCCAAAGCACCTTCACGCGCTCTCTTCCTTTGCGCAGCTTGAACTCTGCGCTTAACCCTCTCAGCATCGCGACGAATTTGCTCGGCAATCCTCTTCGTTCTTTTTTCAGCAGCTTGTCGCTCCACAATCTCTTTCTCTTTTGCGCGTTGCTCCGCTTGTTCCACCCTACGCTTTTCTTTCTCTTCCACTTCAATTCGCGTCGCTTCTGTCTCTCTCTTTCTGCGCGCCAGCTCCTCTCCGTGTGTAACCCATTCTGCTGGCTGTCCAGCATCATAGAGCGTTCGTGGCTGCTCCTTGGATACCTTAACAGCGTTAGGCCCACTTCCCGGTTTGGATATGAGCGTTATCAGGATCGAATTTACCGTCTCTGTTTCCTATAGAACCGTGAAAAACTTCTGTATCTTCATCGAAAATCCATCCCCCGGGGCTTTCATAAGGTCTTCAAGCTTATAAAACGTCTCCTTGTCAGACTGTCGAGCACGGACCGCTCCAACGGCTGAGCTACCTTCGGCAGCGTTCAGCTTAGCTTCTTCCTTTTTTAAAATGGCTCTGTTTTCGTCTTTGAAAGTCTTGAACTGGTCAGGGAAGCTTCTCTTGAACGGAAAGGTACCGGTCTTCAAGAATCCACTTTTAACGTCTGCATCCGTTATCGTCTCCCATGCGTACACAGCACAAGCTAGGTTAAAATTGACAATATTCGTGTCGACACGACCCTGTCGACAGAACTCGTCCCTAATGAGCCTCATGCTGCTTTGGAATCTGCGATTAATATGTTGATCGCATGGTTGTAGGAAGTGCGACGTGTTCGCTGCATTAATTACCGCCTCCACAAGATGCGCATAACAGTACTCGACCCATTCGATATCTTTTCGAGACGAGTCGCCGTCCAAGAATAACAAATAGAAGGTGTTGTCTGGAATAAACCGGACGGCTGTGTTTTGAATATGCTTAGCCAAGCAGGGCATAAGTGATCCTTCCATTGAGCCATTCTCGCTAACTTTGATCACTCCATCCGGGGGAAACCAATTCGGATTGGTAAATCGCGCGATTATTCCAGAAGGAGACTCGGAAAAGGTTCCTTGAACTGGAGCGTACCAGTCGGAAGATTTTCTTTTTCCCGCCACAATGAAAAATGGAGGTGCAACACGACCAGCCGCAGACGCCGCAATCACGGCAGTAATATGTTTGGATACGCCATAGCTGGACTTGACTGCACGAAGACCTCCATTTCTTGAATTCGTAGCTGAGAAAACCTTACAACGTTTTCCATTCATATTGTTAACCTGAGTTTCATCGACATTCCAAATCCGATTTGGTGATGAAAGCAAGCCAGCACGCAGCTTTCCAATGCGTTCTAGAACGGAGAAAAAAGTGTCAACGTGTTCATACGATTGCGCGGCTAGCTTTGCGTTCTCTCGGTTTGTAGAGCAAAACCCTGCGCTAGGCGCGATGGGGAATCTCCACTAGGATGTCCGAGTCCTACTCCCTGGATGGGATAGAAACAGCGGCAGATCCCTCTGTCCGTGCTCGAGTCGCGAGACAAGCCGGGTGTAAGACCGGAGACGGTGACTGGATATACCTACAGAGGTGAGATGCAAAGAACGGTGTAGATCCAGAGGTGAAGTGTGATCCGAACCTGGAGAGATGGAGAAAAAGGGGACCGTGTCAACGGGGGGGGAGCTCACGGTGCAACCCACTGGAGCGAAGCTACGGACCGTGCCAACCGGCGGAAACAGGTCCGATAGCGGAGCGACGCACAAAGGCGTGCCGAAAATATACCCAATACTGGGGCGGAAGCAATACCTGAACCAGGTGAACGGGTGACAACAACAGTCACGAAAGTGAACAACAAAATACAATGACAACAACAAGGGACCGATACAACGGTAGATATAACAAAGATTCCAGAGATGGCAAGATGCAAGCTTCCTAAGTGACCCTGAGGGGTAGTAGTGCCGAAACCAATCGTGGTTACTCTCCGAGGGGAGTGGTAAACCTACGTAGGCAGCTGTCTACTATAGCCCGATCCTGAACAGGACGCGACTCAGTTGTCCATTTACTCGTCGGCTCCAGGGTGAGATCACCCGAGCATATATACTACTACTACTACGGTATCTACAATGCACACCTCCCGAGGGTCATACACGTGGACGACCCACTGTCAGGGTGCGGGGTATTCCCCAACGGGCGTGGCACAAATATCTAACTAGCCAGCTCCACCACGTGGCCTACTATCACACCCACTAGGCACTTCCCACGCAGGGTCTACCTATTAAGGGTCCAACCAAACCATCCCAACGATACCCAAAATTAAAGGGAGTTTTCATAACTTAGCCACGTCACCGGCCATCGGTACCATCTCATTATGAGAACCGTGATGCATCCGATAGCGGAAAGCCGTTGCTCCACACGGTTCTCAATGTTTTTAAACGACACTTCGCGATTGCGTGCTCTGTACTTTCGAATGAAATCGTCACTTGGAACTCCGTTCTTAAATCCTGCTCTATCGTCTGCCGCGATGCGGGATAAAACATGCTTGAATGTGAATTTGTCTACCGCAAAACCCCTCTCTGCCGCAGTTATCATTCTCGTATTGATCATTTGACATTCCTCTTTAGTAATAGTAAAAGAGGGGCCAGGCCGTATCTCGGGACTCAATAAATGCTCCAGTTCTTGTTTGCTGCTTGATGCAGCTTTTTTAATCCTATGAACAGTTGACTTGCTGATGCCGGTCAATGTAGCAGTATCGCGAACGTTTCGGTTATCTCGCAGCAGTCGTAAAGCTTCTGTACGCGCGAGGGACTGGTCTCTCTGACGTTCCAAGCGCTTCTTGTGCTCAGATGTCTGTTTTCGCATGGACGGGGGCATGATGAAAACGTTACGGCTGTTCAATGCCATGGTGAACAAGTTGTCAGAGGAGCTCGCAGGAGCTGTTCATTTGAAAGTTTATTGCAGTCCTGTGCATGACGGGAAAGGAGCTCACAATGGACTTACGACTCCCCTGTGGCGCCAGATGGGATGGGAGATGGGCGTTTCGGTTCCCATACGTTTGGCGGGAATTTGTCCCAAAATTAGCCATGTCCCAAAACTATCCTCCCAGAAGGGTACGTAGAAAGATAGCGCTGTTGCTCAGCGAAATGCGTGGCTCGCACCCCTCGATAGCCCCATGCCCCTTGCGAGACCGATTTTGATCACGCTGCCCAGCAAGATTTTGCGAGAATTAGAGAGAATCTCGCTGGCCAGCGAGATGTTCTCAGTGTAGCAGCGAGAACTTCTCGCTACTCGCCGCCCTGCGCCGTCCCTCACCGCTCGCTTCTTTGCTGTTCCGCCGCTGTTCCGCCGCTATAGCGCCTGCTTCGCCGCCATCTGCCTCGTTTTCATCCGCTGTGCTACCGTCGGCTTCGCCGCTGCTTTGCCTTCCGCCTTGCCGCATTACGTCTCTACGCCCGTCCTGTGACCGCAATCCAACTCACCGCTTTCTGCCCCCCGCCCTTTGCTACGCCACTTTGTGCCTCGCTGCACTCTGTGTCGCTGCCCTCCGCCTCGGCGCCCTCCGCCCCGGCGCCCTCCGCCTCTTCGTTTTCCGCCTCACCGCCTTCCGTGTGGCTTTCTCACCATCGCCGCCCTGCGCATCACGGCCCTGCGCTTCTCCGCCGTACGTGTCGCTGCTCTCCGCATCGCCATCCTTCCGCTTCCCGCCGTGTGTGTCGCTGCTCCTTGCCTCGCCGCCCTCCGCGTCGCTCTCTCCATGTCGCTACCGTTCTTCTTACTGCCATTCTTCTCGCCGCCTTTCGTCTCTTCGCCGTTCGTTTCGCCACTCCACGTTTCGTCGCCCTTCCCATCATCGCCCCTCACATCCCCGCCCTCCGCCTTGCCACAGTCAGTGTCTCTGCTCTCCGCCCCACCGCTCTCTGCCTCGCTGCTCTCCGCCTCAGCGCCCTCCACCTCTCCGCCATCAGTGTCGCCGCCCCTCGCTTCCCGCCCTTCGTGTCGCTGCTCTCCGTCCCTCCGCCCTCCGCCCCACCACTGTCTGCCTCGCTGCTCTCTGCCTCTCTGCTCTGCGCCTCGCCGCCCTCCGCCTCTCCGCCGTCAGTGTCGCGGCCCCTCGCTTTCCGCCCTCCGTATTGCTGCCTCTGTTTCGCTGCCTTTCATTTTCGGCTTTCGGCCTTGGAACCCTCCCCCTCCACGTTCTGCGCATTCCAGCTCTTGCTTATGAAGTTGTTGCTCTCAAGTTTCTGTCCCTCGCCAACCATGCAGGGTTCTAGTTCAACGCAAACATTTTCGTCGGTCTCGAGACCCCGAACTGATTTCCGGACGTTCATATCTGTGTGACGCGGATTACGAGCATGCCGTACGCTTCAACTAAGGCTTCGGCACCGCCAGTTTGCGTCTTTACACCATCGACAACTAAGAAAAAGAGGCCCAGCACACAGACGATCTATGCGGCCAATAGCGCTCAAGGGGGAAACTGTGATGCGAATGTGATTGATTTCGGTCCACAGCCTTTGAAAAACGATGCTTGTAATACAATAGATGCGCACAGTACTGGATCGGAGTCCTTTAACTCTGGAATGAGGTCACAACCCCATCGCATGGTAGCAGAAGAAATTCAGGAAGAGGAGCAGAATGATAAAGAGGAACAGCCACCCAAATCTTTTCATGTTCTCCATGATCCAAATGATAATGAATATCCATCTACGGACTCGTGGTCTTCTTTTCAAGGGGATGATTATATCTCCTCTTCAAAAGAGAGTGCCAGTGATAACACATCTTTGTCAGCATCTGAGTTACAAATACAGTACACAGAAGTACAAATGCTGCATAACAAAGTGGAGCATAAAACGCCGTTGAATCATTCCGATATGATACCTAATATCGTGGATGCAGGCAAGAACGCGACAGAGGACTTTTAGTCCACTCTCTTTGTAGACTCTGTGGAATTTCTGGACGACATCACAGACGAACTGGAGAACGACATTTTTGGTAATGAGAGGACCACGAGCGTAACTGACACCGAAGAAAGAAGTGTAAACAACAGGGTTGGGGGTCTTCCTGGATGGAAGTATGCAGGGGCTTTCGAGGACATACGAATCGACGTGGACAATGCAGAACGAGTTCTCGGCCGTCGGTTTTTGGTTGAAGCAAACCATATGTTAGACAGCGTCATGAATGATATTGAGGTTAACACTACAAGCATTTCTCAAACAAATATCGGACATATGACCAGAATGCAAGCATTGGATGTGTTTCTTCCCAGCTCTGTGCTAGAGAAACTTAAAGAATTCGTCAATCGAGTTTTATCGAAGCGCAAGATATCGCTCACCAACACTTTGGAGATCAAGGGGGTCATAATTACGCATGTACTTGCTGCGTCTTATGGGACATCCGTATCGATCATGACGTCAGCGGAACATCGAGAATTTTACTTTCAAACTGGAGTTTCGGGGGAGCGATACAATGCAGTGTGGTCGGCGTTAAGTGGCACTCTGAAACGGAGTGAGCGGGTGCAAGACTGTGGTCTCGGATGGTCTAATAGGCCAATTGCCGGGAACCAGCTGATAACGGAATTGGAGCAGCAACTCGCAGCAGTGAAACGAAGGTTCTTATACGTTCCAGGACAGACAATATTTTCCTTGGATGACGATCATCAGCGGCTAAGGTCACGGGCAGTAACTCAGTTGACTAATCTTTCGCACGTCAACAACCCTCAGAAGGCCTTAGGTCCTGTTAGTAATGCGCTGTGCTCGGCTTTGACTTCCGCCTTTCTAGCTTGGCACTACTCCAGACCACACGAGAAAATCATTCACGTATGGCAGCGTCTTGTTCAACTGGTTCAAGGAGCAGCGACCCCTGGCTGCGTTGTTCCAATGACTGATGCCATATTTGCAGCTGACAGAGGCTACAATGGAAAAGAGACTATAGATTTTATAAACGACCGACTAGGGGCCACTGGTATAGGGACCCATAAACGGAGCTTGGATTATCCTTTTGTTTTTGGTGACGGACCTCTCCGGAAGAAACACAAGGGCATGATCATAAAGGAGAAAGGTTGCCGTGCGGTGTACAGCGCAGTGCGACCGCCAACAGAGAAGGGTGGAAGGGAATTTCAAGCCATTGTATATCGAGAGAGCTATTCTGGGAGAATTGCCTCTGTATACCACAACAAGATGAGCATGTTCGGCGCAAGTAATTTTACGCTGATCCCGAAGACGGAATTTGGGTCAAGGTCTCTTACTGCAGAGGAATTCAAGACCTGCGGGAAGGGTACAGCCGATTTTGCAAGAACAAGACAGGATTTGCAGAGAACGGCGAAGAGGGGTGTAATCCAGATCAGAATGATATAGCACAGACCTCATTATTGCATCTTTCTCTTGCCACAAGGCAGTTTCACGAGTACACAATCTTACAATCCGGAGATCCCGGATGGTTTCTCGCCAGAGCATTTAGGTTCACATCTCGAACAACGCACTTGTTTTTCAGGGCTATGGCCTCTGATTTCGAGAAGCACGTGCGAGGCGGAGCCCTACTCCTTCGCGGTAAAACTGTCATGAAAGGGGCACAATCTCTTCCGACTCAGGAGAGTGAGACGAGAGCATTGCTCAGTGACAAAATGGCGGCAGTAATAGACGGTTTAGGAATGACTCAGCGAAATTCGGCGACTGATGGCGAGGTGACAGAAGCCGTCGGTCACATAATGACGGCCACGCAAGAATCGCTGTCGGCCCTGCTGAAGACGGCGTTGGTGAAAATGCTGACAAGAGTGGGCCATCGACCGCCCGCATCACTTAACAAACCGCAGTTGGTTGATAAAATACTCAAACTTCAGAATGACGTGGTCAATGGTTCAATAACACTCACAGCTTCACTAAATGACTCAGAAACAAACGAAAGCTTACGACGAAGTATTCAAAAGTGTCTTTACAAGGCCTCTTTGGAGGCTTGGTTTATGAAGCCGCTGACAGTGACGGCGGGAATGCGGGAGGGATCAATAAACGAAAAGAGTGTCTTGCGCTCACTTCCTAAATTCTTCTCTGAACATGACGTTTTGGACGGAAATGCGTTCCAGATTCAAGCGACATTTAGACCGCAGTACGCGAAACGATATACTATCAATAGAATATGGACTACTGGACTAATTGGGTCAAAGAGTGTTGAACTCTTGGCAGGCAGCCCGGATGGTATTTCGGCAATATCTGATGAGAATAACGTGATCACAGTGGCGGCGATTGAAATTAAAACAATGACCTGGTTACGAACGTCGAAGGAGGCGGAGCGCATTCGTCATCGATACAGCAGGGTGGTGAAAATACCGGACATTGGACACTCGGAGTACTCAACAAAACTCTTTCATCAGTTGGTACCATGTACTGAGTACAGACTGCAGTGCGTCCACCATGCGGCCGTGGTTGAAAGGCCTTACTTTTTGTTGTTTCAAAGGGAAGCAGCCTTGGAGTAGCAAACATCATTTATGTTGCAATGCTACAATTTCATAGACCATTTCTTGCAAAGTATACGTACAGCATTTCGTGCATGAGAACGATGGCGTTTGAATGGATAGGCTCTTCGGCCATACATATACCCAAACAATATGACGAACCCCTGCAAAGTTCTCACGCCAAAGATATATATTCTTTTGGTTCGTTTTACAATTTGAGCGCAGCTTACAAGAAGTTATGCGATGAAAAGGGATCCCTACCTCCGGCACGCATGATAAGACCCACATGTCTTGTGTTCTGGAACTTACTGAAGGGGGGAGTTGATGAATTTAGTAGAAGCATGCAGAACCTTTGCTACACGAATTCATCCGAGAATCAGATTGTCAGCGTTTTTGGAAGACTGCTGTGTGCACAAGTAAATAATGCCGGCATTGTTTACACACTTTACCTTGCAAGAAGACATGGAAATCTTCCCGATAGAATTAATCCACAAGAAGGATCTGCAACAAGTTATCGACAACTGCGACATGATGTGACAAAACACATGACTTTTTGTTCGTTCGCTAAACATTTAGCGAAAGAGTTTGCGGAAATCTATAGAAGAATCAAATGTGCTGAGAGTTCTTGTGGAAGAAAATCGTCGAACGTCTCAGAGAAGGAGGTTGTGAAGCAAATGTATGTGAAGAACGTTATTGAAAAATATAACCAAACCTGTAGAGCAAAACGCCCTGAACAGGGATGCACTGAGGTGCTTGTCATAGTTTGTTGATCCGTTACCGGCTTCGCCACCTCATTTATGAGAAGGCATCGTGGCAATTGCCCATTTTCGGATATGCCTAGGAAGGGTAGCGTTTCTGCACACGTGTGCTGAGTTGGCCCGATAGTGGGTGCGCCGTGGCAAGCCTGCCACGGTTGCACACCTGTAGTGTGTTGGCCGGCAGCGCCGGATAGTTAAATATTTTAATTGATATTTTCAAGTGCCGTATATAAGTGGCGGCACTTGCCGCCACTGCACGGGAAGTAAACCTCAAGGAGGCCTTTGGCTCTGATCTTCTTGCCGCTTGCGCACGGTCACAAGCCCCATCCTGGGGAACACCGCCGCAATTCCGGGCTGATCAACCAACCTCCATCTCTGAGGAGTACTAATCCGTCGTCACGGCACCTTTACTATCTATTCTATTGTTTTTACTTCCGTCTTACGGCTCTTCGATACTCTGCCCTGTCATACAGGTTTGGCTCATTAGTCTCGGGACTTATTCCCGTTATCTCGAGTCAGTGCCCCGCAGTGCGGCTCGCTGGCTAATCTTTTGTCGTCCCATACCGTTGGGCTGGGTACCCCCACTCGCTGTGGCTCGCCGGAACCATCCGGATACCTACGCCGATTCTACCCCCTTTACCTCCGACTGCACGCCCAGATCGGGGTCACCCGGATTTACACCCGGCTCGTGTTGGCCCTATCGGAGGGTTCTGTCACTGCGCCTACCCCTGTAGGGAACAGGGTTCGAACACCCCTGTCGGTGCTCTTCCGCGACGCGGCTGTTTTTTTCCCGCCACCGGGTTTGCACCACAAAACTAATGACACAAAAAGAAGTTTGTCAGCTCTGGAATCACATCATATGCTAAAAGACAAGCCTGGATATTGTTCTTTGTGTTCATATTATCATAGTGTTAAATTGGGAGGACGGGCTTTTAAGAAGCGAGGTGGCTCAAAGACGAGACAGTGGTGTAGGTTGTGTCGCCAACCATTATGCTCAGCTTGCTGGAATACATGGCATCGGAGGAGAAAGCTTAAGAAGGCTGCAATATCTGCAGTAGCACTGGAAGATCTTATTAAGAAGGCTAAGAACGAATTGGAAGAACTAAACCAAAGTAACGTGTAGATTTTTTATCGTGACGTATATGAAAATGGACGTAAAACTATGTTTCGCAGGTTTGTAGTCTACTGACCAGCGGCGAGGCAAAGAGAAACGACAGCAAAGAAGCAGAAACGTGGAGGTAGAGGAAAGCGGGACGACGAAGGTCGGTGCGTCGCAGGGATGCGAGAATGGAGAGAGCCAAAATATGTGTACGTGTAGGGTGTGTGGTGCAAACCTGGTGGCGGGAAGACAACAGCCGCGTCGCGGAAGAGCACCGACAGGGGTGTTCGAACCCTGCTCCCTACAGGGGTAGGCGCAGCGACAGAACCCTCCGATAGGGCCAACACGAGCCGGGTGTAAATCCGGGTGGCCCCGATCTGGGCGTGCAGTCGGAGGTAGAGGAGGTAAAATCGACGTAGGTATCCGGATGGTTCCGGCAAGCCGCAGCGAGTGGGGGTATCCAGCCCAACGGTATGGGGCGACAAAAGATTAGCAAACGAGCCGCACTGCGGAGCACTGACTCGCGATAAGCGGGAAAACTCCCGAGACAAATGGGACAAACCTACAATGTAGGGCAGAGTGGCGAAAGCCGTAAGACGGAAATGAAAACGATAAAATAGATAAGACAAGTGCCGTGACGACGGATTAGTACTCCTAAGGGACGGAGGTTGGTTGAGCAGCCCAAAAATGCGGCGGTGTTCCCCAGGATGGGGCTTGTGACCGTGCGCAAGCAGCAAGAAGATCAGAGCCAAAGGCCTCGTTGAGGTTTACTTCCCCTACAGTGGCGGCAAGTGCCGCCACTTATATACGGCACTTGAAAATATCAATTAAAATATCTAACTATCCGGCACTGCCGGCCAATACAATACAGGTGTGCTCCCGTGGCAGGTTTGCCACGGGGCACCCGCTATCGGGCCAACTTGGCACATGTGTGCAGAAATACTACCCTTCCTAGGCATACCCCAAAATAGGGCCACTATCACAGTAGCCTCTCATAACCTGAGGTGTCGAAGCCGGTAACGGATCAACAAACTATGAAAAGCACATCGGTGCATCCCCACAAAAGGGCGTTTTGCTCTACAGGGTGGCATGAGCCCAGAGGTAAACGGAGGCGAAAGCAACGACGCGAACAGTGATGCGAGCGGCCACGATGAGCAGCAAAAGTCGTGATGCAAGAAAGCACGAAAGTCGGAAGGCAAACCACAGCGAGAGATTCGAGGTGAAAAGCGGCGAGAGTGGGGAGGGAAACAGCAGCGAAAGCTGCGAGAGGGGCAAAATGAAAGGCAGCGAAACAGAGGCAGCGATACGGAGGGCGGAAAGCGAGGGGCCGCGACACTGACGGCGGAGAGGCGAAGGGCGGCGAGGCGCAGAGCAGAGAGGCAGATAGCAGCGACGCAGACAGTGGTGGGGCGGAGGGCGGAGGGACGGAGAGCAGCGACACGAAGGGCGGGAAGCGAGGGGCGGCGACACTGATAGCGGAGAGGTGGAGGGCGCTGAGGCGGAGAGCAGCGAGGCAGAGAGCGGTGGGGCGGAGAGCAGAGACACGGACTGTGGCAAGGCGGAGGGCGGGGATGTGAGGGGCGATGATGGGAAGGGCGACGAAACGTGGAGTGGCGAAACGAACGGCGAAGAGACGAAAGGCGGCGAGAAGAACGGCAGTAAGAAGAACGGTAGCGACATGGAGAGAGAGACGCGTAGGGCGGCGAGGCAAGGAGCAGCGACACACACGGCGGGAAGCGAAAGGATGGCGATGCGAAGAGCAGCGACACGTACGGCGGAGAAGCGCAGGGCCGTGATGCGCAGGGCGGCGATGGTGAGAAAGCCACACGGAAGGCGGTGAGGCGGAAAACGAAGAGGCGGAGGGCGCCGGGGCGGAGGGCGCCAAGGCGGAGGGCAGCGACACAGAGTGCAGCGAGGCACAAAGTGGCGTAGCAAAAGGCGGACGGGCAGAAAGCGGTGATTTGGATTGCGGTCACAGGACGGGCGTAGAGACGTAATGCGGCAAGGCGAAAGGCAAAGAAGCGGCAAAGCAGACGGTAGCACAGCGGATGAAAACGAGGCAGATGGCGGCGAAGCAGGCGCTATAGCGGCGGAACAGCGGCGGAACAGCAAAGAAGCGAGCGGTGAGGGACGGCGCAGGGCGGCGAGTAGCGAGAAGTTCTCGCTGCTACACTGAGAACATCTCGCTGGCCAGCGAGATTCTCTCTAATTCTCGCAAAATCGTGCTGGCCAGCGTGATCAAAATCGGTCTCGCAAGGGGCATGGGGGTAACTTACAAGGCCGTAATGCTTTCGTTAGAGAGAACGGTTCTCCAGCTTACAGCGGCAGCGGTAAACCGCCGTCGGCTTGCTCCTACCGGAGCCACCGGTCTTTTTTGACCCGAGCTCAGCTCGAAATAATATTATTAGTGAGGTATAAAATCAGAGACATATCGAGTCGATATTATCGACCCTGTCGCCCCGCCAGGGTTTTATTAAATCTACACTACACGTAAAGTGCTGTACGCTCCAAGCGCAGGGGCTCTCGAGTCTCCTCTACTCGTGACCTTACTCGTGACCCGAAAGTTTCTTCAGAAGTTTTACATAAAACAAGAGCTATCCAGAGGTGCAGGGGTGTTGGTGGTGCCCCTTGAGCGACAATCGATGCTCCGCTCACTGCCTCAGCCGTCTCGCGCCTGGTGTGGCGTTCAAAACGGCTCAGCGCGAACCAAAGGTGCCTTTGGTAAGTAGTACATTAACATACACATCGTCACCATCAGTGGGAACTATTGTGATGAAGACTTTTAGCAGACATCACCTAAAACGCTCTTTGAGCGCGGCAGTTGTGGTTGGAGCTTCAGTCCGAGATTGGTGCAAATAAGTGGAATCAGACCCTTACGGTATTCTTCTTCTCCGTAGATATGGGTACGAGAGGCACTGTTATCGATGGAAAACTAGAACAATCAGGCAAGGTATCGCCATTGCCACGCAATGTGCATTGTGTGAGCATCGGAACAATCACTTACTGTGTGGCCCAGTTGCAGCAAAACCCATACAGAACGAATAGCATCCGGTCCGATTTAAAGCTTTCTTTTCTTTCGTCTGTTCAGGGGCCAACGTTCAACTTCCAACTCCTCGGTCGTCCAAGAGTGGAAACAATGTACTAGGAAAGATGGTCAGAAGACCTTGTGGACCCCATTAAATGCAAGATATAATTCACGCTTGTAGCCGTCTCCAAAAGTTTCGTTCTCCTGTTTGCATGGTACATCTCGGGCATACTAAAAGTATGAAGTTACGACACAACCACTGTTCACGTGCAGGCATTAACGGTCATAAAAGAATGATCTTGATGTGCACTAGTTTTTGGCTTTCCTCCAGAGAGATAAAGGGATGTAATACGAATATTCTGTGAGCTTCAGAATCGAAAGTTCACATGCACTCTGGCGCAGAAAAGGCAGCAAACAATAAAGCATAACCTTACTGAACCTCCATGACCAAACTCACCATGACTGAGTAGATATCTACATCAATATATCGTTAAATAATGGCATTGTTACCTCCTTCACGAAGGTCAGGCGACGATAAATCACAGTGGGCATCGACAGTTCCTTTTAAATCTTGTCGGCTAGATGCCCCGTGACTCCATTCTGCACGGCTTACTGAATGGTTGCTATCACAGAAATTTTCACGATGAAAGAAACGATAGTTGCGAAGCACAGTAAGAATCGAACAATACTCGTAGATATCTCACCTCACAGGCCCTGTCCCGATACTATCCAGCTGGATCTCAAGACACCTGACATAAATCTCTGTATTACCGGTGCCCAAATGCAATATTCCTTACTGTCGTTCTTTTCTGCAAGAGATTTGAGGATATATCTACTGCTCTGGGCCTTCGTACCCAGATGGGATAGGTCTTGACACCTGCATCGTTTCAGCCTATCATCCGTGTAGACTACCTCGTCAGTCCTTGACTCTCCTCTCACTTCATGTTTTATCATTGCTCTTCTACAATAAGACAATATGCGTTATCAAGTCTCTTCTCTTATCTCTTCTAATGTCTCTTCGCTACCGGTCGCGCAATCGGGTGGGGGAGCAACCCCGTTCTTCCGGCTGCGTCCTATACAGCGGCATAAGAGTATCGGACGTTTTCGTCTTAGTCATGTCCTCTCTATCAAAAATTTTTCGCTGTTTCTCATAGTGTTCGCCTTGATGGTATTGTGGACGGAAGAAACAGGGTTTGCACCATCTCTAGATATAGCGGCTTCTCAAATACTGACGCCTAGGCCGCATCATGTCCTCAATTTCTCGGACACTTTGTTCTCACGCTCTCAGCTCAAAGAAAGCTCGGACAAAACCAAAAGCAATGAAGAAGATAAGGACTACGCAACTCGTCAGGCTATGATGACCGCAAAGGTTGAAGAAAAACCAGAAGTCAAATCGAGTTCTTCTTTGATCGAGGGATCTGAAGGTGGACCCATTGCACAAACTAGCGAGAAAATCAAAGATAGAGGCTCCGCGAACGATAACAGTCAAGCAGAGAGTAATAGCTTGGAGGAGAATATGTCGACTGGCGGTGACATCCCAGGAAAGGACAATGGATCCAATGACGCTCAGAACGATGTTCAAAGCGATGTTCTAAGCGATGCCCAAAATGATGTTCAAAGTGATGTTCAAAGCGATGTTCAAAGTGATGTTCGAAGGGATGTTCAAAGCGATGTTCAGAGCGATGTTCGAAGGGATTTTCAAAGCGATGTTCAAAGCGATGCTCGAGGCGAAGTACAGAGCAATTCCCAAACCGATTCTCAAAGCGATGTTGAAAAGGATGCTAAAAACGATACCGAAGAAGCGTTCTCCAAGCCGAAACCCGCTGAACAATCTAATCAGTTTGAGGAAGCTGCCAAAATCAATCGAGAATCTGAAGATAATGATAAAGGGGAGGAGCACTCCGATGTGGATTACAATGAGGCAGAAAAAGAACCGAAGCAAGCCGAAGCCCAAAAATCACTTGCCGAAATGCTCAGGTTCACTCCAGCGACTGCAATCAACTTCATGCACTTCCACAAAACTGGCGGAGTGAGCTTCAAAACATCTTTGCACAAGTTCTATCACGACAAATTCAAAGGCAATGGAGAAAAGGTTCGTGTAAGAGATGCATGCTATGCCAGAGAAGGGGTCGTGAAGGACCCGTCAAAACCATCTTTTTTGGCATGGCGATGTGATTGGGAACCAGTTCGGGAGCAGAATGAAGAGGAAAGGAACAAGCTCGACTTCACCTTTGGCCACCAGTTCTGGGGGAGCGGTATCGGTGATTTGCTCAATCGACGAAATGTGCGTTCGTTTACGGTAATGCGACATCCCTTTGACAGAAAGGTGTCATTCTATTACCATTTCTTTGTGAGAGAAGTGGGAAGAAAGGAAGAAGACGTGACATACGAAGAGATTCGTGACTTCTTGTTATTTGACAAGCTTACAATAAAGGCGGATCTCGGGAGGGATCTTGGACCAAACTACATGGCTGGTAGACTATTGTCAGATGGAACCAAAGGATACGTTGGCAATAGCTCGTTCCAATACTATGAGGCCGAACAAACTAAGAAACATGACGTTGCAGAACAGGCACTGAAGTTGGTGAGAGACTATTTATTTGTCGGACTGCAAGCGGAGTCCGGTGCCACAAAATGCATGTTGAAGAAGGTGGTCGAATTATTTAATCAGGTGAACGGTGTTGACAATAATGGTCTCGAGGTTATTGATGATGGTGCGAAGAAGCTCAATAGCGGCTCGTACTCATTGAATGCAAAGCGAATTTGGGGTCTGTTCTCAGCCGAGGAGAAGATCATATTCGATCGAAAGGAAAGGGTTGACCTTCTCATTTATGAGGAAGGTGAGCGACTATTCAAGGAACAAGTGAAATTGTTCGGCTGCGCTCATCGGGTAGTAACGCAGAAGTACAAATCATAACGACGGTAATTAGAGGTGGAACATAATATGTTATCTAACTGTTGGGTTGGCACAGCTGCGTATCCATATCGAATAGAAGTGCTTGATTCAAGCTGCTTAAGAATTATGAATATTGGGTACCCTTGGTAGTGCATATCCTTGGTCTCAAAGCAAATGGCCAGGGTTCTAGGTTATTGGTTCTAATATTAGTGATAGTGCACATAAAGAAGGTGAAACCAAGGCAACGTTTTCGAGCTGAACATGGTCTTACACTTGAGGCAGAGACAGCACATTCAGTGTTCATCATACGTTGTTTTTGCTGCTTGAAAAGCGACAGAAGTAACGTTTCCAACTCTTTTAGAGCAAGGTCATTCCTGAGACGCTCGACTAGCCCTTTTGCTCTGGAACATGCGACATGTAATCATTCGGGAGAGAGAGCATTCTTGCCCATCTTGATGAATTCTCTAAACCAGTCCAACATAAAACCGAGAGCACAGATTCCATCCGGTTCAAAGAAACTTTTCGCGACTTGATGGTAAGCTCAAGAGAGAGGGTCGTCTTTATTGCAAGTACCAGGGGTAACCTTCAAACAGCGGAGCTTGTATTTGATGTTGCTGATACATTTGCTCATGATATCATTTTAATATTTAATTTAATAAATCAAAATTAGCCGTTTTTCTACAAATAGTAATTGGAAATTAGTCTACACGTATTCCCGGAGTGGGACTGTGGCCGCCGTCGACGACCTCTATGCGTTTCCGGCTCCGTTCTCCGCAGCATTCACAGAACGTAATCGACGACGCCGAGAATTCCCCCGCTGACTATTCGCTTCTTCGCGGTCCCGCTCTCTCAGCAACATGGCTCGCGAGTCAATGAAAACCAGTGAGCTCCGAACAAAGACCAAGGCTGACCTTGAGAAGGAGGCTGAAGATCTCCGAGTTGAACTCGGTCAACTGCGCGTCGCAAAGGTGACTGGCGGACCGGCATCGAAGCTAGCCAAGATTCGTGAAGTTCGCAAGAGCATCGCTCGCGTACTAACCGTTCTCACAGCCCAAAAGAGAGAGGCTTTGAAGGATCACTACAAGGATAAGCGATACAAGCCACTTGATCTCCGCCCGAAGAAGACTCGTGCCATCCGCCGACGACTCACGAAGGAGCAATTGGCAAAGAAGACGCTGAGAACGCAGAAGATGGAGAAGGCTTTCCCGAAGCGCAAGTACGCTATCAGAGCATAAATCGTCTTCCTTCGCACCGATGGCTGGTGGGACTGCTACTTGCTGATGATCACTTACAAGTCTGAAACCCACTCTGGAGCAACGGATCTACGTATTGTACATCCGGCAATTGTTTACAAAGATTCTTTCGGTCGAGCGGTGTAGCGATCAAGATAAAAGAAAGTGATTGTTTTATGCGAAAGTCCTTTTGTCGCGATATGTCATCAACACGTAATGCATTTGTTCTAGAAAGCCGTTTTCGGAATGGAAACTTAACTGAGTCTTCGAGAAGCCTCAGAAAGAACTTCATCAGGATGACAAAATGCAAATCGAATAAAGTCCCTCGAAAGATCGCTCTTACCGACATGTTCCGGCTTGAAGAATGCCGATATGGGGATTGTAGTAACTCTGTTGTTTGACACCAGGTGACGAGACATGTTATAATCCGCTCGTTCTATTGTTCCTGGGTCGATTTGCAGAGCTCCCTCAGCCACTAGTTTGCTAATCTCATCAGGCAGACCTTTTTCTTCCTTGATTGGATGTCCATCAGGCACTTTTGCGCAGATGTAAAAGGCACCCTGCGGCACAATCGGTTCCATTCCAGCGCGGCGAATAGCTTCTGTTAAGAAGTCGCGTTTGCCTTTGTACATGTCGCACAACCATTCATAGTAGGTGCTAAATCCTTTATAAGGACCTTGAGCCACCTTTAACATTTCAGCAGCAGCGGCCTGACTCGTATGATTCACACAAAACACAGTGTACTGCTGAAGAATTTGTGGGTCTCTCATGAGGCTCTGAGGTCCTACTAACCAACCAAGCTTCATCCCTGTTGCGCTAAAAGTTTTTCCAATGCTGAATACACTCAAGGTGCGTTCAAATGCACTCTCGGACACTGATGCAAAAGGAACATGCTTACCGGAGAACACTAAGTGCTCGTAGACTTCATCGGACAGTACGATGCAGGAGGGAGCTTTGGTTTCGATTATATCCAGTATCCCTTGTTGTTCCTCCAGCGAAAATACTTTTCCTGTGGGATTATGAGGGGAATTCAGGATCAGCATCCGCGTTTTATCTGTGATGGCGTTCGACAGTTCCTCAAGGTCAAGATAAAAGTCATTTGCTGATGAAGGGTGCTTTCCCTTCACACGTAACGGAACGTAAACTGGCTCAGCTCCAGCCATCTTCACCGCACCGGTATAGATGTCAAATGCTGGTTCGATGAGGATAGCTTCATCCCCTTCCTGAAGAAAGGCACCGCAAGCCAAGCTAAGAGCCTGAGAGGCTCCGACTGTCACGAGAACTTCTTTGAGAGGATCAATTCCACGTGGCTGCAAGTTTGGATGTAGTAGTTTTGGTCCGTAAAGGCTTGCAATTTCCTCAACAAACGTAGGCATACCGGCGGAACGAGAATACTGACAACTCGTATCAGCCTGGGCTGCTTTCACCAAGGCCTCCTTGACAAAAGGAGGGGAAGCCCATCCGGGAGCTCCTTGACCTACATTCACGAACCGCAACATTGATCAATCAACGTGTTAGGAATGTGTTCTGGGAGTCCTAAAAAAAGTCGTCTATGTTGCACGAAGACTCACCGAGGTTCACACTGGAAGTAAGCTTCGAAAGAGGTGTGAATTCTAGCCAAACTGAAGGACCACCAAACGGCAGCATTCGAGCAACCCGTGGTGGCTGAAGAAAGCGTCGAGACATTTTGAAATGGGACAAAACTATAGGATATGGAGAATATGTTGCTTAGCCTAAATCGAAAATCGCCCGGGGAGTGACTCACGTGTGTCGTCAATCAGCAGTTTAAGACCAATTTCACGGTAAGGGTTCTCTTCTGGCAGATTGCGGTATCCCTGTTTATTGCTGAACCTTCAAATAGTTCTCTACCAGTCTACATGTACTGTCGGTCTTCTTGGAATGAACTCAAACGGAATAATGTGCCCATTTGCATATGAGTAATATATTTCCTGGTGACATGTCACGTCCGGCCCATTGGAGACACGCTCTTTCTTCAGGTCTCCGCTAAAGAGCAAAACGACAATAACGTTACTTCGATGCGCAGTTCTTCCCTTGTTTACATACACTTCTTGCTCGGTAGCAAGGTATGGAGTCCATACTATGGACAGACAAAATACTTCACGTAGCTCGCCCGAATGTGGAGCATGGTGACCAGATATTTTGGTGCGGGCCCTCCAAGATGTTTGTCAGGGTTGTATCAAGATTCGGCCTTCACGGCAACATACACGTATCCGCGACATACACGCCTGCAAGAGAAAGACACTCATCTGACTTACATGAAAGTTTCAAGCGAGGCCGTTTGTTGGTGTGCGGGTGTATGCAAGTTAAGGGTATGAGAGCATCCGAGAAGTAGCTTACATACACAGAACAGTTGTTTCGGTACACGGTACAAGGAATCGGCGGTGTTGTCCCGAACAAGATACGGAGCGACTCGAACGCCTCGACATTATGAAGCCCATATCATGCGTTTGTTCCCGAGTCACAGTACGGGGAGTTCCGATTTGCACCGACGTGTACGTTTTGCTATCCCAACCTTGGACAAAATGGAGAGCCAATTACGATCTCGGACAAAAGGAATTATTGCGAGTCTCACATCCGCAGTTCATATCGCTTATGGTGCCGCATTGATGCTCATTTGTCTCCTTTCGTTATTGTTGACATGGATTCTATATCATGTATACCCTCCGGCCATATTCCTTCTCCTCTTCATCGTTGCACTGGCCGTAATGTATGTAAACTCCAAAAAGGAACTCGCCGATGAGGTCCTCGAACAGATCGATGAAGCGGTATCCCCGTCAAGAACGGAAGAAACTGGTCAAACACCACAGCAGCAGAAGACTATCTTGCAGCGTGTGCTTCACAAAGGCGTCGATGCTATTCTCTCGGCTGCAGCAGATTCCTTTATGATTGTCCCGTGTGTTATTGCTCTAATCGGCGTCATTCTTCTAGTGATGGGCTATCACCCGTTTGGCGTGACTTTGTTATTTTTGGCTGCCAGTGTGTTAGCAATTACAGGATGTTCGTGCTCTATCATTAAGAGATTAGCCTATGCTTGGATTGATAGGCTGGTTCTTCCAGTAGAACCTGATGAAACGACGACATTAGTGACATGAACAGAAGTGAGAGTTCACCATGTGAAGCAATTCAGTTTTCGAATCAATGCGACAGTTCTATGCGATAGTCCACGATCATCACAAAGGATCTATAGTTTCCTAATTAGACATCACTGGATAACGCGAAATCGACTTGGAACAAATTTCGATAAGACCACACTCTCGAAGGGGTGCTACAGTAGAACGATCCTGCACCGAAGTTTCGAGGTTTTAGTGAGACATGACGGTTGCCCTTAAAGGGGAGCGATGGCTCATGCGTGGAAGGACGAGGACCGCGTTTATGAGGGTTGAGCAAGTTGAGAAAGTACAGTACTACCAGAGCGAATGGGATGCAGGTTGCGGAGATATCGCTCACAAGCGTTAGATGCTATTGCAAGACTATGTTATTAACACATCTTTCTTCCTCGATACAAGAAATGATGAATATCTACATTATCAGTGACATAAATCAAAAGTCGCATACATTCCAGCACTGGGGCATCCCTCAAGCACCACGACGGGGACCTCATTCTGTAAACATAGACGACTACCGAAATCTGTTTGTCTCAAATGTGGGCAATGATGCCATGAATTTCATTCCTACGGCGTGATAACCCTGGCTAAAGAAACAGCTGGACGTCAGAGAAAACTGGCGCGAGTGGATGACTTGGTAGCCTTGAAGTTATTTCTACCCTCGGTACCGAAGGCACAGCATCTACCTTCGAAGTTAACACAAAACTTATACATATTGACTATGAACGACCTCCACGGCTTTATTGGGGCAGTCTGTTACCACATTTACCGGAAACAACACATGGACGGAGGTGGTGGGCGCAGAAGTTCAAAACGAGCAAATTCCGATCCCACTATCATCGAGAACAATTCGATATTACAGGAAGGATTTATCACATCCCCCAGTATCAATATATATCAACAATTAGGAGTACAAAACAAAAAGTTCACAGTTCTGAGAGAGACAAATTTCGAATAACTTACTCTGTACATAGACATGAGAGAGCGCTGTGATACGATTTTCATCCATCAGTTGTACAAGAAATCGAATCGACCAGAACTTCGGAGTCTACCGAGACGTGAAAATAAAAAAGGAAGCAGTGGAAGTGGAATCCACTTCCATCAGTGCCATCACGGCAATGATAGTGTGCATGATGGGCAGCATTCCTCGCGAACGGATTGGCCGAGTTAATCGATTTTAGGCCATCATGAAGATCCTTCCCATTGTCTGAATTCCATGGGCCCGCTCACTCAAAATTTGTTGTCTCGTAGCTGCGGCCTCGCCATGATTGAGTGGGGGCAAAGGTCGCACCAACTGAGATTCTAGGCGATCTCGGTCCCGAACTCTGTCGTTTCTCTCTTTCCCGTCCCGCGTGAGGTATGATCCAATGCGCCTTCGATACTTTGGCTTTGAAGATGGTGGAGAATCAGAAGAAGAAAGCGACGGCGCAAACATGTCACTCTCGGCTACCAAATCTCTTCCGGACAGCACAATCAGCAACACGTCTTCCAATGTCGTCTCAATATCTATGATTGAGATCTTCCACATCATATCGATCGCATTCTCCGCCATTTCCACAGCAATTTTCTTCGCTTCATCTTCCGAGATGAACTTATGATCACGTCCGGACCGCATCACCCTGTCGTGCAACCTTTTCTGCTTGTCCATCACACGGTTGGCGGCATTGAGTGCCTTGTGGTGGGACGCAAACTTGTGCGACCGCATGGAGGCCTTCCGCACAACGGCAGACAGGTTGAAAGGACGATTCTTGTCAAGCAAGTGTGTCGTGTGCTGCACGTACACATTGCCAACTGTGTTCAGCAGATGTGGCCCAAAACTGGCATCCTTCAACTTGTGCATCAAGTGGTTTGTGTTTTCCAGGAAGCCTTTCTTATCACCATCGACCCAGGGCTTGAGCATCTTCACCATCTCAAGCACAAGCTTTCCGACTCGAGCACGTTGAATACCGTTGAGCACTTGTTCCGAGGGAGTGTTTCCACTGTCGTCCACATTAGTAGCCAGACTCGCAAGCTGCAACTCACCAATGAGATTGACAAACTGGTCCGAGCCGAACACCATGGCAAACAATGTGGATGGGTCGATGTTGTTGACACTGTTCTTCACCAAGCCTCGGTCGCCATAGCGATCATACACAGCGCGGGATTCCGGGTCCGACAAGACGCGGTATGCTTCGGCTAGCTTTTGAAACTTGTAAGTGGCGTGTTGATCACCCGCGTTCTTATCCGGATGATACTTGCGAGCCAACTGGTAGTAGCTCTTCTTGATCATAGCCTCAGTGGCATCTCGGGGAACCTGCAACAGCTCATACAATTCCTTTCGGCTATGGGCCGAAAAGGACGACCTGGACGCGTCGGTATTGGCAGTGTTAAAGGCGTCATTGGACGTAGGCGCAGAACCGTTGGTTTCTGCTCTGGTGGAGGCCGAGGCAGAAGCGGAGGCAGAGGCCGAGGCGAATGAATTGGACTTGGCAAAGGTTGGAGGCGAAGCCATCGAAGCCGTGCGCTTGTCGTACGCGGACAGAGAAGCGGCGAGGCGACTTAAGGACGCAGGCTCTCCAGACGGATTATGGGCGTTACGTTCAGACGAAGAAGTTCTTCCGTCCTGCCTCGAAAAGCGGAAACGGGAGGACAGTGAGCGTGAGTCTGCATCGGATCGATAGATGTCGTGGCGTTGCGAATCGCGGTTGCGTTGCGACAGAAGGCTGAAACTTCGTTCACTCCGTGAGGGAGTTTGTAACGGATTTGACGGGGATATCTCCGGAGGAGTGGCAACACGCGTCTGTGACGGGGGAGGGGAATGGCTCGAAGTGGCGGCCGCGGGTGGCATCTCTGAGTCGGACTCTGCGCCCTCCTTGTCAATTACAAACTGCGCATCTCGAATGCCATCCAGCAGCGACTGCGCGCGCGGGCAGTGCTGCAGGGCGCGCTCAAAGGTGCTCCTTGCGCGAGCCGGGTGCGCATTCTGCAGGTGGGCGGTTCCGAGGGTGTACCAGGCGTGCTCCGAGGCGGGCTGCAGCTGCACGGCGGCGGTGGCGTCGGCAATGGCGGCCTGAAACGACTGCTGGCGGTCGGTGTCAATGGCGTCGGAGAGGTGGGCCTCGCTTCTGCCGACGAGCGCGCGCAGCAGCAGCGCGGGCGGCGGCGGCGGGTGCGCGTCCACCACGTACGAATAATGCTGAATTGCGCGGGAATACTCGGCCATCTGGTGCGCGTCCGCGGCGTCGCTCAACGCGCGGCGCGGCGAGTGCGCGCGCGAGGGCGAGGGCGGCGACGGCGCGGCGTGCGCGCCGTTGGGCAGCGCGTCGTGCAGCGCGTGCGCGCGCTCCACCAGCACGCTCTGCGACGGCAGGTCGGCGGGCGCGGCGGGCGCGGCGGGCGCGGCGGGCGCGGCGGGCGCGGCGGGCGCGGCGGGCGCGGCGGGCGGCGGCGGCGGCGCGGGCGGCGCGGCGTCGGCGAGCACGGCCTCGGCGACGAGGCGCAGCGCGGGGTCGTACGGGCAGTGCGCCAGCGCGTTGTGCAGCGCGCGCGTGGCGGCGCGCATGTCGGCCGCGGCGTGGTACGCGGAGAAGAGCGCCAGCCACACGGCGGGCAGCTGCGGCGCGGCGTGCACGGCACTCGCGGCGTCGCGCAGCGCGCCGGCAAGGTGCGGCGACGAGTGCGGGTCGGACAGCGTCGCGCCGTGGTGCCGCCTCATATGCTGCGCGTGGCGCTGCAGCAGGCGCGCCACGGACGGCGCGTCGGGCTCGCGCGCCGGCGGCGGCGGCGGCGGCGGGGGGGGGAGGCGGACATGACTTGGGGGCGCGGCGCGAGGCAGATCCGCCGCGGCGAGCGCTGCTGCGGCTGCGGCTGCGGCTGCGGCTGCGGCTGCGGCTGCTGCGGGCGGCGCGCGGCGCGAGGTGGCCGCCCCCGCATTACAGCGCGCGCGAGCGGCGCAGCGCGCTGCACTACTGTGCGTGGACTTGCTGCATGCGCGCCACACGTCGCCCGCGCGCAGAAACATCCACTCGGCGGCTCTTCGCCGCGCCCCCCCCCCCACCCGCGCGCGCCGTCATAGTCGCGCGCCACGCCGCGCGCGCGTGGCGTCGCGGGCGCGCGTCGCGAGAGCGCGCGGCGGCCGCGCCTCGCGCGGGTGACGTCGGCGGCGGCGCTGGCGCCGCGCGCGTTTACCTTCGCCGGCGCGCGCGCGCCGCGCGCGGCTGGGGCCGCCAGCCGCGCCGCAGCGCGCAGTGCCGGGCCGGCGGCGCTTCGTACCGCGCCCCTGTAAATTACACAGCGGCGCGCGCCGCGGGCCGTGCTCGCTGCCTTGGCCAGCACCGCGCTGACTTGTACGAAGCGAGTCGTGCAGGCGCGCGTTAACCCTAGCTTATCGTTAACATTGCCGCTCAACTGCATCGCAGCGGCGCAATCATCTCGTCATCAATCATCTTGCGTTCAATTGTTCAATTCCCGCTCAACTCGGCCGCCGCCAGAACAATCGCCTGTCATCATCATGTCGCTCATACCGTACGCTTGCCGCGGCGGTCGCCGTGGGTCAAACTTCTCCGTGCGTTACCCCTTTGCTGGCAAACCCTTGCTGACACAACCGCTTGCCAAAATCAACCAAAATGCCGCAAAACTCGAAACCAAATCTCACTCTGCTGCACCAATTATCAGCGCGCGGTGCGCGCACCGCGCAGCCAAACACGCCACACGCGTACATCATGCACGCTCTTGAACCCGCAATACAGGCGTATCTTCCTTCCCTATTACGCTTCAACTTGGATTGGCGGCCTTCTTTAATACAACTCTTCTATCCGGCCACACACTTGCTTCTAAACGATAACGGCTAACACCGCCGGCTGCTCTGCCCACTTTCGCAACAGCCTTCGCCAATTCTACGGGTAGAACGGTTCTACTAGAACCCTGCGTTCTGCTATTTCTCGCCTTTTCCCGTTTTTGCACAGCCGCATGCCACCTTTCCTGGCTGTCTGCAATCAGCACAGCCCCCGCGCTTGTCGCGTCTCTGCTCCCCACCATTCCCACTCGCCCTCTCTCCTCCCCCGCCCCCCACAACTCTCTCGTCTTCAGAAAGAAAAAAAAAATAAATAACCCCACTCTCTCAAATGTGCGGAATCTTCGGCTACGCCAATTACGGTGTCGGTTTGGACACGCACAAGGTGCTTCATATTCTCGTGCAAGGTCTGCGTCGCCTGGAATATCGCGGCTATGACTCTGCAGGACTGGCCCTCAACGGAAACGCCTCGTCCGAGGTCGTTGTAATCAAAGCCGTGGGCTCAGTCGACTGTCTCCAAAAGTCTGTCGACAAGATTCGCGAGGCACGCTTTCCTACCCCCGAGCCACTCTCGAATCACGTTGGCGTTGCTCACACCAGGTGGGCTACGCACGGTGCCCCGACAGTATTCAATTGCCATCCGCACACATCCGATTCGTCTGGACAATTTGTCGTTGTGCACAATGGCATCATCACCAACTTCAAACCGCTCAAGGAGATGCTCTTGTCCAAGGGCTTTCAATTCTGCAGCGACACTGACACCGAGGTACTTGCCAAACTGCTCATGTATCTGTACGATACTGTTCGCGAAAATGGCGAGAAGCTTACATTCCCAAGGCTGGTCATGCACCTGGTCCACGCCATTGACGGCGCCTATGCTCTTCTCATCCGTTCTACCGCATATCCCAACGAACTGGTCGCCTGTAAAGTTGGTTCCCCTCTTGTTCTTGGTCTCAAGCCCACCCAACGCGAAGAAATTGCCGTCATCCGCAGCTCCATCCGCGAAACGGTAGAAAATCGAGGTGAGCCCGTGTCGAAGAGGCCGCGCAGATCTCCATCCGTCGAAAACTTTTCTGGTGATGAGTTCAATGGCGTTGAGTACTTCCTCAGCTCAGATGCCAGCGCCATTATTGAGCATACCGACAAAGTGGTGTACTTCGAGGACGATGACCTCGTTCACATTCGCGGCGACGGACATCTTCGCATGTACAATACAGGGGACTCTGAAACTACCCGCGGAATTGCGTCTAACAGAACAATTGCAACGCTCAACATGGAGCTGGAGCAAATCATGAAAGGAGCGTACCCCCATTTCATGCTCAAGGAAATCTTTGAGCAGCCGGAATCGCTACTGCAGACTATGCGCGGTCGAGTGCTTATCAACTCTGCGATGGATGGCAAAGAACATAGTATGCAGACAAAGGCGGACGTGCATTTGGGAGGCATTGCTGAGCGACTCTCCGACTTCAAACGTTCGTCGCGAATCATATTTGTGGCCTGCGGTACTTCTTTTCATTCATGCCTTGCAGCAAGACAAGTTATGGAGGAGCTGACAGAGCTTCCCGTCTCAATCGAGCTCGCGTCTGACTTTTTGGACCGAAGGACACCATTGTTCCGTTCCGATATCTGTGTGTTTGTCTCGCAGTCAGGTGAAACTGCTGATACTCTGGAAGCGTTGAGATATGCAAAAAAGTGTCAAGCGTTGACCGTTGGACTTGTGAACGTGGTTGGAAGCAGTATTGCTCGACTTACAGACTGCGGTGTCCATCTTAACGCCGGAGCGGAGATTGGTGTGGCTTCCACGAAAGCCTACACTTCGCAGATTATCACAATTGTTATGCTAGCGCTGCAGTTGAGCCTGGATTCCAGATCCAAACATCAGAGGCGCCGCGAAATCCACCAGGCTTTGCTGCAGCTACCCTCACTGGTGAAGAAAACACTTCACGATTTGGATGGCTCGTTGAAAGCGATTGCAGAACGACTTCGAGATAATACCTCAATCCTGTTGTTCGGAAGAGGATACCAATATGCGACTTGTCTTGAAGGGGCCTTGAAGATCAAGGAGTTGAGCTATATCCACACAGAAGGAATCCATGCGGGAGAACTGAAACACGGCCCCCTGGCTCTCATTGACGAGAAAATGCCTTTCATTCTGTTCACAAGCCAAGATGCATGTGCAACAAAGGTTCAAAACGCATTGCATCAGTTGCTGGCACGCGGAGGGAACTCAAACATGATCATCATCGGCACTGAAGGGGACAAGAACCTTGAAACATTCTCAGAAAAGGCGGAGTTGATTTTGGTGCCAAACACAGTTGATTGCCTCCAATGCGTGTTAAGCATCATTCCAATGCAACTCCTAAGTTATCATCTTGCTGTTGCGCGGGGGTTGAACGTTGACCAACCCAGATCTCTAGCAAAGAGCGTGACCGTTGAATGACGATTACAACGAATTCTTTGCTCACAGGATTTGAACTTCATATTCCACTCGGATTCTAGGAAATGTCTACCTTGTACGCTGGTGATATGGAATCCATACAATTCTGCATCCAGCTCGTCGTTCGTCGCCAACTTAAATACGTTCAGTCATAACTGTCTCAACGAATCCAAAACGCAGTCCCATAGATTGCTAGACCAAGTATTAATGCCGCAGAACTGGTACCAAGAACATAGAAATATCGCCATCCTCGTCTTAGCTTGGTCGCTTCGTTCACCCATGTTGAAACGGTACTAAGAGAACCCCCAAGTCCCGAGATGACTGCCAGTAGGACAAACCTTGCTGCAACCGAAATTCTGCGGTTTACAAGCAAAACGACTGCGATAGAAAGGTCCAAAACCATTGCCGTCATATTGGCTCCAAACGTTCCAAGAGGAAACCTCTCCCCTTTGCCATTAAAGCGAGATAACCACCATCTCAACAAAGCCCCGAATGGAGCAAAGACGCCAGACATCCAGAAGAAACGTCGATGGGACACAGAGAAGCTGGTGCTATCAAAAATAGCCCCGGTAACCATAGCACCGTATAAGCCAAAGAAAGCGAAAACCGTAGCGAGCAGAGCACACATCCGTCTCGCTCGACTAGTGGTGCCCGTTCTTTGATTTGCAGAATGTAAAGCGCTTTCTTCTGAGAGAGAACGATTTACGCCCCCTTGATTCGCAGAAAGGTGAACAAGCAGGTCACCAGCGTCTTTTCCGAGAGTTAATCCGAGAAAAGCCATTGCTAAACCTACGGGAATGGCCACAAACGCCGGAAGTCTTGGACCTAGAACAAGCAAGACGGATAACTGAAGATGCCAGGAGGCGAAAGCTTCAGTCATTCATGTTGAAATCGAAATCACCGTGCAGGGAATGTGAAGTTCAGAAGGTCAGATACATTTGCGTTAATCTCAATTCAGCACTGACGACGAGCTTACTTGTGACACTGCCAGCCAAGCCAGTGGAAATGGCTACATTGAACCACTCTGGATACATGAAGCGGCGCTTCAGAGAGTCGTGGAAACCAAGAATAAAGCATCCGAGAAAATTGGCGGGTAGGTCAGTGAACAGAGCACTTCGAGCGGAAGTAATACCTCCAACACTTTCACCGAATAATCTGTTGACGGCGAGACGCAGTACTACTCCCAGCGCAGCAGCAGTACTGATGCCCAGTGCTTTAAGGGGCAGGTCGCTTGTCATTCTCCCAGAAGGTTTAGAGGGACGGAGTGCGTTGAAACAAACGGGTGTTCCAAGACGGGGGAAGTGACCAATTGTCCTCTGAAGCACCGCTGCGCAGTTTGACACATCCGAGTGCAGGCCGTGATTTCAAAGGCTCCCTGGGAAAAAAAGAGGAGCCGAGGTTGTTTGCCCTCGTTCGAAATGACAAGTATGTTGTATTCCAGTGGTAATACAGCTTTATTCTATGCGCAGATCTCCATATCTCGCCCTTCGGGGCTAGAAGCCGCGATGTGTCGCAGTTATTGGTTCCTCGCGTCGACGTTAAAGATGAAGAAAACGACAGTGTTCCGCACGAAGTTATCATACTTAATTCTTCATGTGCATACATGCATATAACGATGCGCCCGTCAAGGCACTAGTCTGGTGGTGATGTGCCCTGAAGTCGATGCACGCTACGTGCGGTCAACGACTTTGGCAGCTGTGCTCAAGGCCTTATCGCACGGGCCGGACGGAGCAGCCAACGAATGGGCCATCCGAGTTGGTCCACCGGTACATCAATCAAAACTGCTCCCTTTACTCATGACTGCAGTTCGACGTTTACTCCACGTGCCCACGTCATCGCGCAAGAAATTAGAACCGAGTACATGAAGTGCCGATGTCTCCCGGGAAGCAACCCACAGCGTCGTCATTCTTCCACAACCGGGTTTGCTCTGGAGCGAGCCCTTGAACACATCGCGTCTGAACATGTCCACCTCCCCGTCAACAGAAACACCAGTACTCACCGCCGCAGAGAAGGCCGAGATTCGGCGTCGAAAGATTCTGGCCAAGAAGAATGCGCGAATGGAATACGCAGCCGGCAAGCGAACCGCTCTCCCAAGCGAGGCGCCTTCCGAACCGATAGATGAAGTGCCACCGCAAGCTCCCACAGCATCAGCCAATGCAGATCCTGCGCAGATTAGGTATGAAGCAGAACGTCCCGTTTCAGACAGGCTCGTTGCGATAGATCCAACTTCATATAGGGGGCAACGATCATACGATGGTTCCGGCTTACAGAGGCCTAATGTGTTCAGCGGAGCGTTCTCTATTTTCAACGCTAGAGTGATGCGATTAACTGTATTAACTTTGTTGGCTATGGCGTATACGGCAGCGTTAACTTTCGATTACATTCCGCGGTGGCAAGTTTCAGCTGTCGAGGTGTTCTTCTCGGCTGAGGTGTGCTTCTTGGTACCGAGCATATTTGAAGCAATCAGAAATCGTTCAAAGCGCATATCGATATCAGGACAGAGCGGAGAGGCATTGCCCTTCACGATGCTTCGTCTGCTCTCAAACATTCAGGATAGTGTATTGTTGGTGCGAAGAATAGTGAACGAGTTTTCAATGTTCATGTTTGTATTTCTGTGTACATGGTACCTGATCGAAGCTTGAGCACAGCCAACGTTACCTAGGGCGTAAAACGATTGTTGCTAATGTGGTAAGCAGTATACATATGTTTTGTGTCTGGGACTGATGGTATCTGCCAGCAGCTCTTATTGATCGTCAGCAGCTTTTTTCCTGGCAGCTGCTCTAGCTTCTTTTCGCTTCTGCTCCTTTTCCTCCTTGTCCTTCAACTTCTTTTCAATTCTTCGTTGCTCGCGGTTCAAACTTGTTGATGATGTTGCGGCAGCTGTAGACCTCTTTGGAGGGAACTCAGTATCAATCTCTCCCTGCCACCTAGTCTTCGGATATGGATCACCATCGACTCTCTTTCGCACCCAAACCTTCTGACGCGCATCGTTTTGTTTTATGATGAGGCCATCGATAGATAATATGATTGTTCCGATAGTGATGTACGCCATGAGCACGAGAACAGTGGTGCCCAGAACTCGATCGAAGAGCGGATTTCCCTCAAGGCTTTTTATGAGGCTTAACAGATCGGAGGCAGGTGCATCTTCTGCAAGCGCTGGTTGCGCTGCGGTTGTGACAAGCGGGAGCAGGGCCCATGTGGCTTGGTTAAGGTGGCGTGATACTGGATGATGCGACGGGCGGGAGTCGTGCTGGATGCCACTGGTGACGACGTTAACGCGAGGTAGCGGGGAGGAAGCGGCCGATGTATGAGGGTGAGATGAGGCAGCACGTGGGATGAAAGTGGCTGTTCGCATCCCATTGGCAAAGCGAGGCGAACGCGTCGGCAGCAACGCACACAGGCGACCCCGCGCAGCGCGCCCGCCCTGTCGCGTGCGAGCCGATCTGGAGGGCAGCGCGGGCGCGACGAAAAGAGCGGAGCACATGGCGCCTCGCACGCTCTGCAACGAAGCAAGACGCGCGCGCGGCGGCAGCGGCGGTCGGGCGCGGACGCGACGTAGACGGCCGTCAAGCGCTCGGTGGAGATCTGCGCGCCACCTGGTGGCACGTTTGCCACGCAAGCGCGTGATCTGGCGGCGCGCGCCGCCACGCACGTCGGGGCGCCTCGCGCGCGACGCGTGCCCCAGCGCGCGGCGCGCTCCGCCCCCGCCGGACCGCGCAAAAAAACGCGCGTCCGCTGCAAAAGGGCGCGCCGCTCGCACCGCCAAAATCTGTTCCGCATCACAACTTGGCGCCATTTTCGAGCCGTTTCGAATCCGCGTCGCCCTCGCTCCCCGCCCCCCCTTCCCCGTCAAACGACCCGTTGCGTCATTGCCGCTTGGAGACTCCAAGCCGCGGCGTGTTGCGTACCGTGCCCGTCTGCCAGCTCGCTCGGCTCCCTTCGCTTGCGTCTTCTGCGCCTCGCTGCGCGCGTCCACCATGAGTCAAGCGCGGCGCTCCGAGCGCCTTCGTCGCAAGCGACTCAGCACCCCGGGCTTGTCCCGCCCTGGCAATTATAGTCTGTATGGAACTGGCTACGTCGTAGAATCGGAGGCTTCTTTCTTACCGCCTGAGGAACGGCGCCCGTCAAAGGAATCGCGTCGAGTGCGGTACAAGGACTCTCCGCACAAGTTTGTCGCTGACTCGCCGGCAGAGCCTCCGCCGTCACGTCGCGTTTCTGCCGCGCGCGGCGTGGCCGACCGAGTTCGCGTGTCGCTTTTCGATATCCTGGGATCTGCCGCCAAGAAACCTGCCAGTACCACATGGCGAAGTGGCCCCGATCAGCATCAGGAAGACGAGATAATCGACCACGATGAAGATGAACCGCAACAACAACAACAACAACAACAACAACAACGACCCTCTCATCCAGAAATCGATGACGCTCCTTCTACGACCAACAACACGTTCACCCCCCTGCAAATCCGGCGCACAATTCGCAACTTGCTCCACTCCAACCAAAAATCGCTTCCAATCGTCTTCATCACGGCGCTTTTCATCACCGGCATGGTCTTTTTGCTATTCATGGAAGCTCGTTACAGCGCCCGCACAGGCGCAACGCCAGCGTACGCGCGACTTCGCGACTCGTGCACACCGCGATGGACGCTGTCAGACATCCCAGTACCCCCACTGCTCCGCGCGCTAACATCCGTTCTTTACGATGCTGTACGCACCATCATCACGAGTCTGTTCTCATTTCTTCGCAATTTGCCATCCTATCTGTTCCGCTCCGCGTCGCGAGCGCCTCCCACCGTCATTGGCGACTTTGTCACGCGCACGGAACTTGAGCAGGAGATTCTGCCGCGTGTGATCACCGAGGCGAAGAAAGCGGCGCAACAGGATGCCGCTCGTTTGACAGCTGACTTACCTCTGGCCGTTCGTCGCGAAGCTGCGCGCATGCGCGATGAATTTTCGGGCTTTGCGGAGCGATATGCGGCTGATAAGGATCTCCCGCCAGACTTTGCTCTCGCATCGGCGGGTGGAAGGGTTCTGTGGACCAGACCGAGCATGCAGAGGCTGTACGGCCGTTTTGTTCGCCAGTATGCAGAAGCTCTTTTCGGAGATGGAATCCCGACGCCGCATAGACCTGTCAGGGCTTCCACTATATTGGAGCCTGATGTTCTACCGGGAAGATGTTGGTCGTTTGAAGGGGATAAGGCGGAGGTTATGATCCGGCTTCTCGCGTTGGTCAAGGTAAATAGCGTGACGATGGAGCATACGCCAAGAGCAAGCGTGCTGTCTATTCGGAGTGCTCCACGCCAGTTCAAAGTGTACGGCGTGAGGATGGACGGCGAGGAGGTGGAAGCTGGCGACTTTGTATTCGATATGGAGGAGGAGCAAAAGGGGCACCTGCAGCGCTTTTATGTGCCTGGCAACAACGTTTTCCGAGCGGTTCGTGTAGAGATTTTGGGCAATCATGGGGCGAACCATACGTCGTTGTATCGTTTCCGAGTGCATGGGGAACAGGTATGAATTGTTTACGGAAGGGGGAGAAGGTTGGGCATTGCTCTTGGTAATGTGTGTACATATGCGTAAATGATTTGATGGTGTAGCTTTTGCGTGGATGGCGACAGAGAACTGTTGTTGCGCGTAATCACTGTTTCAACTTCAGTCGACTTGAGTAAAGAGACCTGGAGGCCCAGGCTTCACGAGCGAGTTTGTTGAACTATCTTACCGGGCAGAAATTATGCAAGCCGCGAGACAGTGGTGTGTCTGACCTCATCGGACAGAGCGGTGAGTCGACAGGATAGATCACGTCGCATTTGCAGATTTAGTTGAATTATTTGAATATGTTCTTCAGTATCCTGTACCACGGCGCTTTGTGCGTGTTGCAGTGGCCACGTGTGCACAGCTGCAATGCAAACTTGTTGTGCAGCCTTCGCCCCGCCAGGCGAGCGACATGATCAGGCGGGCAACGCTCAAACTCACACATCTCTGCCGAAGCGAACGCCCTTCCTCGGAGACGGCGGATGTGGCCGCAATGAGGCGGTCCGCCGCCAGCGTGTTTACGCAAGCGCTTGCCGACTCTCTGGTGTCCGTCCTCACCTTCCTCTTCACCCGCCGCTGCGGCGCCCTCTTCTACAAGCGCTTTCTCTCCCGCGAAAATGTAATCAACCAGTACGTACCACATCTCACTTGCTACCACCCTCTCGCCCCCTACTAATATCGCGATCGTTGCCCGTTTCGTAGTGCAAGTGTACAGCGTCTATTTGAATGGACCTTTTCGCTCTCTCTTTCCATCATTCTTCTCATCTTTTTCGACGCCGTCGGAGTCATGCATACCGCAACACGCCGTCTAAACTGGCTCTTCGACGTTTATGCTTTGGTCATAACTCTACTACTAATTCTGCCTACGGCTCAAGTGTACCACATTCTCTACGACAGTGGATGGCGTCCTATCGAGGCCATCCGCGCATCCTTACTTTGCGAGCTTGTCTTCCTGTACCTCTTCTGGCGAGTTGGTGATGGATTTCCGCTCATGCCGCAAACCTACTCCCCAATAACTCCCAAGATCATCTCAACTTTTTCCATCGAAGCCGTACTGAGCCGTATCCTTGTCGTGGGCATCACCATGCTCGCTGTTCTTTCCGGCTTCACCGCCGTCAATCTTCCGTACAATTACTTGACTTCATTCATTCATCCCATCAAGGAAAAGCAGGTCCTCGCTCTCGGCGACAAGCTACTATCCTCGATTGAGCGCGTTTCCCGCAACAAGCGACAACTGCTACAGTCGGAGATGCAGCAAGTCGTAACGGCGCGTTTGGCGGAGAGATCAACTGCTTCGTCAACTCGCAATCGCGTAATATCCACGCTTCCCCCGGACATGCAGCAGGCAGACAGAGACTTGACGCATCTGTTCCACGAGTATACAGATGCCGCGTCCGCCCACCATGATGTCCTGTTCGCGCGCACGCGAACGGGGAGACTGTTCACGTCGCTAGGCGCACTTATGTTGCTTCTCTGCGCGATCAGGGTTTTGGCTGCTGTCTACAATATCTGGGCGCATCTCCGTGGCAATCGTGTTGGATCTACTGGAGCTGCTGTTGCCATCTCAAATCGGTTACATAGCGTATTGATTCGTGCGGGCGTCAACATAGATGTCAAGGTAGTTTATCAATATGCTACGCTCGCTTTCACCTCTGTGCTTATGTGTGTTAACTTGAGAGCCGTGTTGGTTCGGATGACTTCTGTGTTTGCGTTTGTATCTGGAAACCGAGCTGTGAATAGTTCTGCAGCTATCTTTATCGCTCATCTAATGGGCACTTATGTCATCTCGTCCACTATTCTTGTTAGAAGCTTCTTGCCACCTGGATCGAGAATTCTGATTGCTGACGTGCTGGGAAAACTTGAGTTTCGATACTTCCAGAGGTGGTTTGATGCCATATTCATCTCAAGTGCGATACTTGGCGCCGCATTTCTAGCGTATCAGTCTGGATATCTGTGCGGTCGTGCCGGGTTAAAGTCTGGTGCGCCGAGGAGAATGGCGAAGCACAACAGATGAGAGTAACTGCTGTACTCCGAAATGACAGGATGAAGGAGGACCTCATAGAGAACGCGGCTGCCTTTCGTTCAAATGCAATCATTCAACACAAGTGCAACACAAAGCTGTCTTGTTCTATCAAATTCGAATTCATTGGTGATTGTTTTATTCTTGTTTCGCGATCTGATTAGTAGACTCGTGCGCCAAAGGTCCTATCGGTGCTAATCCCTCGAAGACTTCGACATGAGGCTGATTGAAGCCCAGCTTGGAATACTTTTTTGTGGAAGCAAATGTACCAATCGGTATTGGCATGTCAAGAATCCGAGATACACGGTAGTCTGCTTCGCCCGGCCAAGAGCACCCGCAGAAAGTCCTACGATATCATGTCCATCCACTTCGTCGCGAAAGAAGCGTTCATCCTTCCATACTCTAAACTTGCCAAACGTTTGGGAACACCGGTCGATAGCTGGTCTCCATGGGGTAATATACAAGATCGGGTCTCCGCTCAAAGTTGATCGCACATATTCGTATGCGTGTACTCTTTGGCTGCGATGTGTATGAGAGGTTAGGTATGGTAAACGACCAGGACAACAATATATCAAGTGATTGCGAACAGAGCCAAGCTAGATCATGCGGCATGGGGTTCTCAAGGGTTATGTGATGCTGAAGGTCGTTAGAGAGTAAGCTGGCAGGTAAGCGGGATGTACGTGTATCTGCCGGAGATTTAGCTTTTCTTGAGATGCTGGCTGGGTTTCCGCGACTCCACACGTACTCGCTTCCGATGCAAGTGGTATGGTAGGCAGATGATCATTAGGGAAGGTAAGAGCTTCTCGATTCGGCATCACTATTCAGTTCCATGCACGTTTGGTACTTCATAGTGTAAGACCAAGTGACCCTCCGATGCGGGCCAGACATGCGTAACCAGATCACCTAATGTCATTGTACCCACAAGCTCCTGGCCAGCGCACTTGATGACAACGATTTCCGTGGAGTGAAGCTCGAGCCTTTCCCGAAGGTATCGCGAGATGTAACTTACGTCAACTTTTCTAGTGGTTCTCAGAGCCGGCCTCTCAAGCTTGGGCGCCGATCCCAATGGTAGGAGTTCGCACCGCACTTCATCAAACGCGGTTGGACCTTTCAAGAAACGCATTCGGCTCGGCATCTCCGAGGACGGAGTTTGTGTCTCCGAAGAGGAGGCTCGGGCTTCGGAGGAAGATGCTCGCGTAGCAGCTTTCGAGATGTCGTGGTCTGCAGCGATCTTCCTATACTTCGTCGGCGGCTCGGCCTGGTCGCTTTCAGGCGAAATCGAGCGGCCGGGGGCCGGCGGATGTAAGGGCTCCAGTGCGGTAGCAAGGGCGGAGCAAACTCCAGATGATTGCGCGGTAGACAGCGCGGCGGACAGGGTTTTCTGTGCGGGTTGTGATGGATTTCTTGACCTCAGTTTGGCACGGTCAGTTACGGGCTTGGCGTTAGCAGTATCGTTGCGACGCGGACGTTGGTTGAGACGCGAAGTAACGAGGCGACGGCGCTTGCTTCTCCCGACGCCGTTGCAAACTAAACAAGAGCTCTGTGAAACTCCACAAGAGCGACAAACCGAGTGGTTGCACCGCAAGACTCCAACGTCACGAACCTCTCCAAGGCAGACGTCACAATGGGGCATCGCGTGCGGCAGACGCGGTAGACGCGATAGACGCGGGGTTCTTATATTGACGAGGGTGGAGAGCAGTAGCTTTGCGTGGCATGCCGGCGGCTCGCGCGTGGAGACGGCGAGTGTTTACACGCGGCTCGCGGGCACTTCAGCAGTCCGGGGAAAAGCTTTGAAGAGCTGCGGGGGGGGCGTGAAGCGTGGCTCCGGCACTGGTGACCCGCGCATATGCAAGCTGTCGGTTGTTGTTGACGCATCAAAATGCCCAATTGACGTCGCCGCGTGCCCCTCATTGTGCCCCGATTGGCCGATTTCTCCCATCCCCCTTTGAGACTCGTCATGTGAGCGCCCTCAGGCTTCGCGTGCGCACTGGAAACATATCTTCCCGATGTCCTCTGCGTTCGTTTTACCAGACCGCCGCTTCTGGAACCTTTTGGTCCGCTTCTTTAACAAAAATCCCACTTCTTCCAAGTTCTAGGGGCTTGAGCATCGTTTATCAACTTCCAGCCGCCGTGCGTCGCTCAAGTACGATCTTAAGCCTATCGCGCTTGTTAGATACACTAGAAAGCTGTGCTCTGGCTAGATGATGCCCATCGTTTTGAAATCGGTCTTCTGAATTTCTGTACGGGGACCTAAACCGTTGTAGTCGTATTAACTGTGTCGCTCAAGAATTATGAGCTCTTTGTCGAGCAAGAGAGAGCTTTGTTGACTTCAGAACAGATAACTTGGGAAGGCAGTTAAAATAAGATCTTCAACGTATTCTACGCGTGCTGGCTAGCTCCCATCTGCAACGGAGCCTCCGGTTTTGCTCCAAGAAAACTACTACTTCGTCTGCATATTTGTATCTCCGTAAAAATCGCTTGGCCGCAACACGTCCGTTTCTAGAGCCCAGTTGACACAAGTAGACATTTAATATTATATCATGTCTTGCATTCGATGGGGTTAACTCTGGCACGAAAAAGAACAGAGGGACGCAGAGCACATCCTAACCTCCTAGTTTCGCCAAATTGTATTGCGTGGAAGCCAAATCATACCGAGATCAGGTTTCACATGGACGTATTCAAAAGAGAACCCTCTCGAACACGTATATTACTCCCAAGAATCTATTTGATTCCACCAGATACTTGCCCCTTTCACATGCCGTAATTAGTATCTCTCCGGGGTCAGAGTGGCGGATATCGGAAGTGGTAGGGTTTCCGAGCGAGACATTGTCTCGAAGCAATATGACGAGATCTCGCTACGTGGCCGGTATGTGATCTGTTACGCTTCCTTCTTCTTCATCATCGATTCTCAACATAACATCTGTCCTCCATATAAGCTGTTTCCATCTATCTGTCGATAAAAGGAAAGAAATGATTTGAATGAGGGTCAAATGTGACAAAAGTCCTAAAATGCGTCTTGTTTCGATGCTACAGCTGCATTCTCGCGTTAGAGAAGAGCTCCCCGCATTTGGTCTACAGCGGAGAGAAAACAAGCGACGCTTGAGACGATACAGCAATGGTCATCGAAGTTTCTTAGCGTTTTTCGGAGACGGCAACGTTTAGCATCCTTTTCTAAAGATGTTTAACAAGAGGCAACGGCCGCTGTTAACACAGAAGAGTTTCGTTATTAATTCTGCACTAATGGCATGCGAGGAAAACGCAGCATTCCTCTTTGGCTCAGAACAAAACTCGAATAAGGTGATTTGAGATACTTCATCGACAAGAGCCAATCCAATGCGAGCGCTTGCAACTACCACTCAAACTCCAATGACGAAAGGAATTGTTGTCTGCATCCTCACTCGCTTCACAATCAATATTCAACGTCACGAGGTAACTCCGACGTGATAACCTAACACTTCTTCAAAATAGTTTCATACAGAAAATACTATGCCGTTTCTCTTACTCACCGCAACAATGCTTCTCAGCCCATTTGTTCTTCTCACATATGAAATATCGCGGCTGTGTTCTCTCGAGAATGGCTAACTTCAAGAAGAAGCGATAGTTTTAATCGAAAATGTTTCAGTTGCTCTGAAACAATCAAGATCTGATTTTTTCCTACACATGCTCGTAGGGGTCATGTTCAATGAACAGCTGAGATTCCCTTGTGTGAGGAAGCACGATTGTTTGCCCTTTCTTCTTGCATCCTGTGGCTTGCTCGAAGCTTTCTAGAAGCTGCCGCGTTTGCAAGAAAACTTTGTTTGAAGATAATTGCAGCTTTTCGAAGTTGTACTGTCGTTTTACGTTGACTGAGGTAGTATCTCGTTGTGCTACGAAGTCAGTACTAGCGAGATGTCGGCCTGCGTGAGCAATTCGCTATCGACTAGTTGCGCCTAAGTGTGCGCGTCTTCAATTCTGTGCTAAATGCCCGAAAGCCTTTGTCCGAAGGTCACAACCACGACGAGGAGGCGATGCAACGTATCACATCATACATGATGTATGCTCAGAGGCCGTGATGCAATAGGATTCCTCTCATTCAACAGCTGCTTTCATCGGCTTGGTGAGACGAAGAGAAGCAGCCTGGGAGTTGACAACTTTCTCAGACCCTAAATGAAAGCGTGGATAAAACAGCAGGGGAGGGATTGCCCGAGGGAATAGTCCTGTATGCAGGGGTACGGACCTCTTAAAACGTGTGGCCGTCTGCTTCTTGCATGCAGTTAGAAGGGGAATTGTTCAACACTTACCTTGCGATCGGCAAATTGCAATCGGGCAGTTGACCGACTGCTTTGTCGAATGCACCGCGCTGTTTTCTCAGAGGCGGAACGGGATTCGATAGCAATTGCTGCAATCGCTCAGATAGCAACCAGGGATTTCTCTCTTTGATGAAGAGAATACTGTGCTCTTCATCATGAAAGAAAACACGCCGCCACGGCACGTATGAAGTGCAGGGAGCTCCCCCGGGGCTGGAACGCGAGGATTAGGATATGGTGACATCGCTCTACTTTGGGAGCGAGTTGAGTGCGCGAACGGTTCGTGACGAAGCATGAGACTTGATGAAGCCAAGTGCAATTGAGCGCCGAGAAGTTTTTTCACTGCGTGATGTTGGGCGTGTTAATTCCGGGCTATGCTATGTATCGTTTGCGTGGCTGGTTTGTGTTATCAGTTTGGGCTCCAAGCTATGGAGACGGTAAAGCTAGTTGGCAGGGAAGGGAATGAGGGAAGAGCAGGAGCGCGGCGTGGGGCTGTAAGCAAAGCGCGCGCGCAGTAATGGGAGGAATGGGAGGGTAACAGGCAGCATTGCTGGCGCCGCTTCGCAGAGTTGGAGCAGAGTTGATTGTCGCGGAGCGGCACTTGGGCGGCGCCCAATGGGCGCCGTGAATTTTCGTCAATTCATCGATGATTTCATACAGATATCAAAGCTATCCAGCGCCACTCTCACGCCGACTTGGCTGCACACCACTACGCACGCTTCCTCTTTGCGCGAGTCGCGCGCGCCTCCAACGCCTCTGCGCAGCATGATTGACGCCTTTTGCATCTTTGAACGCGGCGGCACCATCCTGTGGCGCCGTTCGTACGTGCCGCTCAAGGGCGACCCGTTCGCCATGTTCGTGCGCTCCGTGCTGCTTGAAGACCGTCTCTCCCTGCACGAGTTCTGCTACCAGTCGTACTCCATGCTGTGGGTGCTGGACAACCAACGCGGCCTCGTGTTTGTGGTCGTGTTTCAAAGCAAGTTGCGTCCGACGTACGCGCAAGAACTGCTCCAGCTGGCGCGGCGCGAGTTTGTACAAAGCGTGCACGAAGAGTTTGCTCACGCGTGCGGACGGCGTGCGACAGGACAAACGCGCCAGCGTTTCGACGAAGGTCGATTATTGCGCTCTGGGTCGTCGAACCCGAGTCGACATTCCTGAGCGGAAAGATACGTTCGTCGGAGGTGAAGGCGCCACAGCGAGACAGATTCGGCGCTGCAGAGCATAGCGCAGCGTCGAGACAATAGAAATAGTCAGCGAACGCGCCACAAAAGCATGCACAACAGGACCGTTCTGGAAGGAGGCCCAAAGCAGCACAATGATCGGCGCTTGCAGAGCCTCGCAAAGAAGGCGCAGTCAGAGGAACAACAGACAGTAGCGGCGCGCAGCCTCGGCAAAGGCGCAGCGAGAGGATTTATCGGCACTCGACTTTAGCGAAGCGGCGGCACAGCAGGGCGACCAGGTGGATCAGGCGCAAGTGGACGAATTCCGCGCGCGATACCTACCGTCAAACATAGAGCACGACAAGGTGCACGTCTCGCTGAGCGAAGACGAGGCGGACGACGAGCAGGAGCAGTACGAGCGTGGGGTGTTCTCGTACTTCAAGGCGCTGGCGGGCATGAGAAGCATGACGAAGAGCGAGCTGCAGCCGGTGATGAACCAGTTTCGCGAGTTTCTGATCGCGAAAAACGTGGCGCAGGACATTGCCGACCAGCTGATGGACTCGGTGCAGAGCAGTCTGGCGGGCAAGAGGATGGACTCGATGCGCTCGCTGACGAGCACGGTGCGCGCGGCGGTGGACGAGGCGCTGACGCGCATCCTGACCACACGGCGGGGCGCGGACCTGGTGGCGGAGATCAGCGCGAAGCGGCGCCGCAGCGCGGCGCCGTTCGTGATCGCGTTCTGCGGCGTGAACGGCGTGGGCAAGAGCACGTCGCTGGCCAAGACGTGCTACCTGCTGCGCAAGCAGCGGCTGTCGGTGATGATCGCGGCGTGCGACACGTTCCGCGCCGGCGCGGTGGAGCAGCTGCGCACGCACGCGCGCTGCCTGGGCGACGGCGTGCAGCTGTTCGACAAGGGGTACGGGCGCGACGCGGCGGCGGTGGCGGCCGACGCCATCCGGCGCGCCACGGAGCTGCGGCTGGACGTGGTGCTGGTGGACACGGCCGGGCGCATGCAGCACAACGAGCCGCTGATGCGCGCGCTGGCCAAGCTGGTGCAGGTGAACCGGCCGGACCGGCTGCTGTTCGTGGGCGAGGCGCTGGTGGGCAACGACGGCGTGGACCAGCTGCGCAAGTTCAACCGCGCGCTGGCCGACCTGCAGCCGGGCGCGGGCGCGCGCCTCATCGACGGCATCGTGCTCACCAAGTTCGACGCCGTGGACGACAAGGTCGGCGCCGCCGTGTCCATGGTGTACGCCACGGGGCAGCCCATCGTGTTTGTGGGCGTGGGCCAGACGTACACCGACCTGCGCACGCTCAACTCGCGCGCGCTCGTCGCCGCGCTGCTGCGCTAGCCGCCGCCAAACTGCCGCGCGCGCGCGCGCGCGCGCGCTGACGTGAGACGCGATTACAGCGCGCGCGCCAGCGCCGCCTTGTATGAGCGCCCACGTCAACATCGCGTTGACGCGCGCGCTATAAACGTCAGCCACCCACCGCCGCGCGCGCGCGCGCGCGCGCTATAAAGACCTGCCGCCGCGCGCGCCATTCCCGCACCGCCCCGCCCCGCCCCGCCCCGCCCCCGCCCGCCGCCATGGCCATGCCGCCGCCGTCGCCGCCGTCGCCGCCGTCGCCGCCGTCGCCGCCGTCGCCGCCGTCGCCGCCGTCGCCGCCGTCGCCGCCGCCGCGCGCCGCCGCCGCCGCCGCGTCGCCCACCACGTCGTCGCTCACGCACAGCCCGCCCGCGTCGCCCGCCGCCTCGCCGCCGCCGCCGCCGCGCCGCCGCCGCGCGCCGCGCGCGGCGTCGCTGCCGCACCCGCACCACCCCGCGCACCCGTCGCACCAGCGCGCGGCGGGCGGCGGCGGCATCGGCGGCGGCTGTGGCGGCGGCGCCGCGCCGCCGCCGTCGGCGCGCTCGCTGCACCCGCACCACCCGCACCACCCGCGGCGCGCGGCGGCGCGGCGCCACTCGGCGCTGTCCGCGTCGTCGCTGTCGCTGTCGGCGTCGTCGGCGTCGTCGGCGTCGTCGTCGTCCGCGCGCGCGCACAAGTACTCGCAGGTGGTGCGCGCGCGCAGCCGGCTGTCGGCGGCGGCGGCCGGCGGCGCCACGTCGGTGCGCCCCGCGTGGTCGTACACGCACTCGTCGCGCGCGGCGCGCAGCGGCGGCGCGCGGCCGGACGGCGCGCGGTCGCTCGACGGCGCGCCCGAGGCGGCGCGCGCGCGCGCGCACACCAGCCTGGCGCACGGCGGCGCGCCGGCGCTGCCGGACCGCGCCACGGACTCGTTCTGCGCGTCGCTGTCGGACGCGCCGGACGCGCCGGCGCGGCGGCCGCGCGGCTACCCCAAGGCGCTGCCGCGCGGGAACGGCTTCTGCTACCTGTCGCCGCGGCACCTGAGCGCCGGCGTGGCGCAGTACGTGGTGCAGACGCGCTCGTCGCGCACGACGGTGCTGTGCGCGGCGGCGGCCGCGCTGCCGTCGTTCTACCTGCGGCGCAGCGCGCTGTCGCTGCACGACCGCGCCACGCTGCACTGCGCGGACGTGCCGCTGGCGCACGTGTTCACCGAGCTGCTGTCGGCGCGGCGCGCCACGCACGTGGTGGACGCGCGCCGGCGGCCGCTGTTCGTGCTGCGCCTCGCGCACGCCGCCGGCTACCAGCGCCGCGACATCCGCGTGTTCGCCGCCGCGCGCGGCGCCAAGCACCAGCTGGCCATCCACTACCTGTGCGACCGCCGCGGCCTGGTGTGCACCGCGCGCGACGGCCGCGAGGTGTTCCGCGCGCACCCGACGCGCCTCAGCCTGTCAGTGCTCGTCGCGCCGGGCTACGACACCGCGCTCTTCGCGCTGCTGGCCTGCATCGCCGCCGACCTGTGGGCGCTGTAGCCGCCGCGCCAGTAAACGCTTGTACCGCGCGTGGCAGCTCTTGCGGCTGCGCGAGAAGCCCAGCCGCGCCGCCACGTCGCCAAACGTGAACGCCGCCGCGCCGCCGCGCTGCAGCGCGCGCACCGCGCGCAGCAGCGCCTCGTCCTCCTCCGCCGCCCACGCGCCGCGCCGCGCCGGCCGCAGCGAGCTCGCCCACCGCTCGTAGCACTGCGCGTCGCTGCGCGCGCCCACGCGCCGCGCCACGCGCGCCCACCGCCCCTCGCCCAGCGCCGCCACCGCCGCGCGCAGCCGCGCGTCCTCCGCCGCCGTCCACCGCGCCGAGCGCAACGCGCCGTTCAGCCGGTTGTTCAGCAGCTCGTACACCTGCGCCGCCGTGCGCCCGCGCGGCGCCGCCGCCGCCGCGATCGCCGTCCACCGCGCGCCCAGAGCCGCGCGCAGCCGCACCAGCTCGCGCAGCTCGGGCGCCGTCGCCGCCGCGCGCGCGATGCCCGGCGCCAGGCTGCGCTCGTAGCGCTGCCGGCACGCGGCCGCGCCGCGGCTGCCCACCGCCGCCGCGATGCGCGCCCAGCGCCGGCGCGCCGCCGCCGGCTCGCGCGCGTGCGCCGCCAGCAGCCGCGCGTCCTCGCGCGCCGTCCACGCGCGCGCGCGCCGCGGCGCGCGCGGCGCGGCCGGCGGCGGCGCGGCGGCGCGCGTGCTGAGGCGCGCGGCGAGCGGCGCGCGCGCGCGCACGGCGGCGCGCGCGCGGAGGAGGAGCGCTTGCATGCGCGAGGGAGCGGTGCGCCGGCGGGACGGCGGGACGGCGGGACGCTGGCACGGCTCGCCGTGCCGCTGGCGGCGCTGACGGCGGCGACGTCGATTTGATACCTGTCACATGACGTGATGAGTTATCAGCTTGTGCGCCAACTCGCGTCTGGAGTTACTGTACGCGTGGCCGCGCCATTCACACGCAACGAGCACCCCACCATGATGTCGCCCTATCTGTACGATACAGCCCACCACCGCCTTTTCCAGCTCTTGCTTGCATCGCAGCATTGCCGAGGCTGCTTTCTGAGCGCGCCAAGTTGATGGACAACATTACTGCAAGCGAACGCGCACGTTGGCGCGTGCAGTTGCCGCGTGGCGCGCTGTGGCCTGCCGAGTCAGCACTTTGCGCCTGCACTTGTGTGCACGGGTACATACGCTTATCATATCTGCCGTATGACAAGCCTATCAAGTACACTAACCTATAAGGTTAGTATATGCCACTCCCATCATGGGAGGCTGTGACCCAGATTCGATGCCAACAACGCGTTTGAATCAACTTCACCTTTTGCTGGTCCAAGAAGCCACCACCAGCATCAGCCACCAACTTCATCTTTGCATATGTGCTCGACGTCTGCGGCGCAAACGAGGCGGTGGGCAATATGCAGCAAGCCCAAGGCTTTTGAGAGCAGCATACAAGGGTACTACAACAGTCGCCCTTTCTACCCCGACAACGGCAAAAGTTCTCTCCGCGCGGAGCTCCTTCCCCTTTTTCTCAAAGAGCAAAACATTCGGCACTGGGGATTCCAGACCGATCCCTCATGTCAGTACTAGCCCAGCTCGAAGTGACTTAGCTTCGCAGTTCGGGATGGGATGCGGCGCGTGTCAGCTTGATATGGCCGAATGTGATTGAATTGCCAATCCGCATTGTTACTTAGATTTGCGTTTGACAAAGAGTGATAGAGAGTCATATTCTTTCTTTGATAGAACGCCACTCCCCTGCTAACTAGCTGACTTACCGTACACGCCATTACTTTCGCAATCAGTCCAATCGCACGACAACTTTCAGCATGCTGCGATGCATCTTTATTCTTCACGAGACGTGCTGTCCAATAAAGTATTGTCAGCTGCGGTTGCACTACACTCTTCTTCTTTACCGTGGACACTAGTTTCCTATTACTAAAACTGCAGTAGAGCCTCAAACGAGGCTCTCTCTCTTTAAAAAGGCCAACAAGTTTTGTGAATGTATGTCTTATCAGGTACTGCACTCATCAGTGATGATTTGGCTTCATGTGGCTGTCCAGCGAACACAAGTCGTCGAGAGGTATTCAGCAGCGGACATCGTAGCACCACATGTTCCCAGTCTTTCTTCACGATTGTTGCAGTACACATGTAGCTCTTCCCGTTAAAACATTCAAATGCCCGTCTCTTGGCGCTGTTGTGGTGTGCGCGCCAGTGTTCGTATTTGGTCTAAAGTATATTCTGGGTGGCAGTCGATCCAGCGCGTTATTCAGCTCACGACGAAAAAGGACGCTCTCAGGACGCTCTACATCATTACAGGCCCCCGAACCACCTTGGACATCGAAATCAGAACCAATTGAGCACAACCATTCGCCTATCAACAAAAACAAGCTCTCGAGTTCACCTTCACGCTCAGGCCGAAGCAACACCAAATAAGTCGTGAGTCCATTTCAACACAGCTTCTCTCCAAACAGACTCGATAGCGTCTGCATTGCTACATCCAATCGCGCGCAGTTGCTCAGCCATCTGCTCGCCAGTTGGTTCGCTCCCGTACCTCTCATCGGTTATACGTCGCAATGCAGCCATTTCCGAACAAACATCGCACGAACAGACCCCAAGTTCACATCTCAACGCAAGGATCATAGACGATGCCTGATATTCATCGTTCCATCTGGACTCTAGACTAGACAATCTCACGACCATTTCTATGCTCTGTAAACCCGCCTTTAGAAAATGTCTCGCCAAGTCGACCGGTACATCAAACACACCACTATTGCGACATTCTCCAAGCCCGTCCCACCATCCCAGCATGATAAGCTGAACCAGCACCCGTCTTAAGACGTGCCGAACACTGATAAACTCAGATAACTGTCGTTCATCATCGGCAAGCCGCTCTTCAGTCTCCTTCCATGCCCTAATGTTCTCATCTACAAACTGCTGAAGCCTTTCATAACATAAACGAGAATATTCAGTCGATTCTGGCCAGCTCATTACGCGGTACAGAATAATCTGTTTCGAAGCGGCCTCCCCTATGCTGACAATGGGTTTGTCCGTGTAGTCTCTAAACAGTACATCTTCCTTGTTTCTAAGTTTCATGATATCGTTGCAAACATGATCTTGATGAACACGCTGCAATACTTGTGTTGCTCGCATAGGGTAACACACGTTGTATAACCGGGAAAAGTGCGAGTGTTGTGTAATCGAGTCCAAATTTCCTAACATTGCCCAGCGATGACGAACGACTCGACTTGGGGCAGTAAGCAATTGCTGGTTGGCATCGAACACGGCAGCGACTTCCTTCCTCAAAAACAGTTTGCAGGAGTGCGAAGAACGTCTGCGGAGAAGAAAATGCAGGACTGGTCCCCTACTTTTTAGTTTACCACCTTCTCCGATAGGATTACATATACGTGCTATCATCGCGAGAAACCAGAACGGGACAAAGCCAATAGCAGCAATGATTTGTAGAAGAATATGGAACACGAGAGCAATTGGGTAAAGTGTAATGTGACCAATAAGTGGGAGCAGTGTTCCCATTGCATTCCGGGGGTGGTAGTCTCTAAGGAGTGAGTATGTGAGAGCCCCAGCCTCGCCACCATAGTAACCAAATTCTGGATCGTACAAACGATTATCCCCATCGTGCCAGACAGTACTTGCGAGCACAAGAAGCCCTACGCATTGTAGCTCTTCTTGCGTGGTAAAAAGCATCTGTTCTGCCCAGAGAAGGGACTTGTTAACAGAAACCCAAATGACCAATGTCAAATCGACGCGGGCGACGAAAGGGGCAAGAGCGGCAAGTAAATATTCTGAGCGAGCAAAATCCCCGGTACCGAATGCATTTCGAAGTGGTAGCGCACTAACAGCAGTAACGACCAAGACGATAAGGACACCCATTGTTTCACTGCCTCTATCCTGAAGAGAGAGCACTGTGGGAGGAACTGCGGATGTTGCTAAAGCAATACCGAGAATGAGTTGCGCTATGAATGCCAGGACTCCATCGGGGATTCTATCCCCGTTTCCTTCCATCTTTGTGACTGGCAAGTCTCAGAAAGATATATCGTCGTCCAAACCTTTGCGTGAAGGCAGTCACATCTATATGCTACAGCTATTTGAGAAGCCTCCATTGCTTCTGTGCGAGTAGCGTTTATTGAATCGTGAGGCCCAGTTACTTATGTTCACCTTCGCTCACCATCAAATGGTGACAAACTTTATCAACTCAGATACCGTTGGTATGTGGTACCTTTGGTACCTTTCAGCTATGTACGAAGGTACGTGCCTGGTACACGTAAATTCATCTTCAAAACCCGCAACTACGTTCTCGCTTATGTCACGTTGCACAGTTGGCACAAAGCACACAGGCCTCGCCACTCAACGCTTGATAAGACGGTCCGGGCCTGTGGCCCGGACCACATACACCTCCCTCCCACTGGCGTGGATGCCCGGGGTTCCACGCCATCCGTCGCCGTCAAAAGTCATGCCCTGCGCTATACAGCCACAACTCACAGATCGCTGTTCTTGGTATCTAATTTCCGCGACACTTACGACGACAGAATCAAAGAGAAGCGGTCTGATCCTACTGCACCACAATCATGTATCAGCAACAAATGTATCAGGTTGATTCTATCCCTCCCTCATTGACGCCGAACAAATCGTATTCTTTAACGCCAAAGAACCTAAACTCTATTGAAGCCATTCTGCAGCTGAATGGATTCATCAGGGCCCGTGATGCGAATGTACTGGTGAGCTGAAGGAGTACCTGGAAGACAAGCGGTAGCTGGGACGGCCCAACAACAAGCGGGGAAAGAAAAGCTTTGAAAAGCTAGACAGGAATCCTGTCACAGAACGCGCTTTTCGGGCGCGAGTACCAAGGGTACCAAGGTTACAATGGATTGGAGGGGCCGATTACCTTTGTAGAAATAATGGCTGGCTCTACAAGGGTATGGAGGAATGGGTAGCTCCTTTCCGAGGTTTGGGAATTTGCGTCGTTATGTCCAATCAATGGTCAGCTCCGCTGACCAATGATGGGAACACAGCGTTACATAGGAAAAACGACATTGTTGACGATAATCGTACACGTTCGGTGTAAGCGCACATCCAATGGAGCAGAGCGACTTCGCTTGGGCCGAATTTGGTCGACTTGGCTTCTGAACTTGTTTAAGATCCCTAATCGATGCCTCTTCCCGTAAGCAACGACGCCGGTGGTATAGTGGTAGCATACGCCCCTGCCACGGGCGAGACCCGGGTTCAATTCCCGGCCGGCGTAACTTCTCCTTTTGCCTACACCTCCGATCTTCTTCTCTCCCTCTCTTTCATCATACAATATATGACATACGAAGGTACATCGTCCGCGGGTACACGTACTGACTGCAGATCAATGGGCATGTTCGCCTTCCTTTCGTGATAGTTGAGCCCCCCAAGATGACAAAGTCAAGCGATCCTCCCGCCCCAAACAGCCCCGCCGCCAAGCTCTGGCACGAGCACCTCCGCGACGCGCTGCACATCACCGCCCCCAGCGCGCACGGCATGACCGTGGCACAGCTGGCCACAATCCGACCGCCCACCACCACACCGTCCTGCCTCGCCGCCCGTCCCACAATCCGCAGCGTAAACATCCGCCATCACGACGAAACCGCGCTCTACTTCCTGACCGACACGCGCTCCGACAAGGCACAAACCCTCCACCACTCCCACCCCCACCCCGCGCCAGCCGAGCTGCACTTCTGGCTGCCCGCCGCGCGCCTGCAGCTCCGTCTGTCCGGCGCGCTTGAGCGCCACCTCGACGACGCGCTCCGCCTTCGGTGGTGGCAAACGCTCCCGCCCTCTCAGCGCGTCTGGTTTGCCTGGCCCGCTCCGGCTGCCGCCCGTGACGACCGCGCGCTCGAAGCCGCGCAGCCATCCGACAGCGTGCCGGAAAACTTTGTCATACTGCGCGTCGTGCCGGACTTTGCAGATCTGTTGTACCTCACGGACATGCCGTACAGACGCGAGCACCATACCGCCACGCAGCTGCACACCGGCGAAACAGCGTGGCATGTCAAGCGCGTCAATCCGTGACGCATTTTTCCTCTCCATCAGCGGAACATGGAGAGCACGTCGTCCACAACGTTCGCGTCCGCGCTCGTCGACAGCGCGGCGCGGATCTGCTCGTCGTCCGGTCTCTCCTCCGCGCACAGCACGCTAGCAAAGCCGCCAAACCGCGTGCCGCGACAAACGCTCCACTCGTGCGGAAACTTTCGAAACAGCAAGCCATCACCCCACTCGTCCCTCTTCTCCATGTGATAAACGTCCACAAACCGGTTCTCCTCCCCTTCCTGCTTCCTCGAGTCCCCCGCGCGCACCACAATCACCAACCGATCCATGCCCAGCACGCGCGCCACCTCCTCCGCCGCGCGCCTCACCCGCGCGTCACCGCCCACGAAGACGAGCACGTCCTTGCCGCCCGCCACGCCGCCCGCAAACCCCCTCACGCCGCGCCACTCGCCGACGCTCACATTGCGCAGCGCGCCCCACCTGCGATCGGCCTCTTTGGCCAGCTTTGCATTGCCGAACACGGCGTGCAAGGAGAGCTTGCCGTCAAACAACACGGTGAGCAATCTCGTGAGCTCGCGCTCCGTCGCGTGTTGTGCAACGCTTCCGCGTTCGGTTTCGGGGCGCGATTCTAGGCCGAGCTGCGTGCCGGGCGGCAGGTGTAGCGAAATGCGCGATTGGCGCGATTGGAGCGCGGACTGCAGCGCCTGCTGAATTTGTTGCGCGAGGAGGCGCGCGCGGCGCGGCGGCCTGTGGCAGAGAGTGGGGTGGGTGCGCGTGCGGCCGGCGCGGGTGGTGGGAAGGACGGCGGAAATGAAGGTCAAGGTGGGAGGCATGTTGGGGCGGCGCGGGAGTGGCGGAACGGATCGGGCCGAGGGCGCGAGGTGCGCAGTGTCACGGTGCGTGCGTGAGCTCGTGAGACCTGCACACTGGAAGCGTGTATCTAGTAGATACTGGGAGCATCCTGAAACAGCAAATACACATTTTGTTCTACGCTCAAAGTCACGATTTGAGCGCACGACGTGACTTTGCGCTTGCGATTGGGTTGAATTCGGTCAGCGGGCTTGCCCCACAGACCGAGTTCTGCTCTCGACGCAAAACATTAGTTTAAGCGCGCGTACTCTTCGGTAGTGAATATCGATTGGCTCCTCTCGCTGCGCATTCCCCACTCTGTGCGTTCGCTTCAGAATGTGTGGTGATCTTTGAATGGACGACTGAAAAGAACTCTTGAAATGACTTTTGATTTACTTCGGAGGTTTTCGTTTTTGTTCTTTCAGGAAGTCATCTGCATTGCAAATATACAAAAGCACACAATGCAGTTTTGTGCGTTTGGTGTTTCAGGATGCTCCCACTATCTAGATACGTGTAGACTCTACACTGTAGAGCACGGCTGGACAGTTTGGCAGTTGGTGCCCTGTGTCTTGCGTGGGTTGTTGGCCAAGTGTGCAAAATTGTTAGTCAGGCTGCACGGTCAGGGCCACGCCGCTGGACAGAGAAACTACGAGCGCGATGACGATTATGAGCGCGTGGCGTTTGTTGGCCGGAGAATTGGTTGCACGCAACTCGGCCGGCGTAGGCCAAACCCGTTGTAAAGCTGTCTCGCCTGCTACTGGTACTTGTTGCCCACTGGTACGCAGCTACAGCGCGCGTGCTGATGTGGCTTGCTTGCGCATTTGAACTTTATGGAACGACAAGCTGTTGCGGTATGGACCGAAGGAATGAACGTCTGGGTTCCAGAAAATGCAAGTGTAGCACATAGGCTGGAGCAAGCGGAAGAGGCGGGAAAGCGTCGTACCCAAAGTTCCGGCGAAGTAAAAAAGGGTATGATCGCACTGCACACGACGTGACGGCGGCGGCCAACGCTGAATTGAGTTGTGTCTTACGCTTTTCTCCGCGTCAATCAAATTGCGATGCACTTGCACTGATCTCCGGCGGCGTGCACCCTGCGCCATCGCGATGGCCATGACCATCGCGATCGCCATCCTGCGCCGCCTACACTCAAGCCACCTCCGCCGATCAAGCGCGTCTTCTACACTCGTAAATACGCCACGCGCCGGCGCTCAGCTCGGCTGCCATCTCAGCGGCTACAACAACGACGACAACAAACCATCTGCCGCGCCTCCCAAAAGCGTGAAACAATGGACGTTGCCATCTACATGATCCCGGCCGCGTGGGCGGTGTCCACGGTGCCGCTGTTCGCGCGCGTGTTCCTGGTGACCAAGTACGGCAAGCTGGACAACCGCGCGCCGCGCGACCGCGCGTCGCAAACAAGCGGCATGAAGAAGGAGACAGCGGCGCTGTGCGACCGGCTGATGGCGTGCCACAACAACCAGCTGGAGACGCTGGGCTTCTTTGCCGGCAGTGTTGCGGCCGGGGTGGCGGCCGGGGTGAAGGGCGAGCACTTGGCTGCGCTGGCAAAGGGGTACGTCGCAACGAGGATTGTGTATACGGTTGCTTACGCGGCGCCACAGATTGCGGGCGGCTTTGCTAGATCGGCGAGCTTTATTGGCGGTATGTCATACGTGGTGCGTATCTGTCTTGCAGCGGCGGCTGCGGTGAAGGGTACTTTCTAAAGGGGAGAGCGGATGGAGGAGGAGGTTTGAGGTGGTGTGTGTGTCAAGTGTCATTGTATCAAGAGGAAGCTTTTGTGGGTGGTAAGACTGGGCTTGGTACGCACCAGCGTATGAAAACCAGCTGGTCAACACCGATGGCGCATTTGGCTTTTAGCGTTCAAAACCGCAAATTTTGCCACATGGTACGCACACATTGTGGACGTGTCCGTAGAGGCTGTATGTAACGTTGTGCGGCGTTATACTGTACGTAGCTCTGGTGGGGTATAAAGCTGAGAGAATGTCATGGCTATGCGTGATGTGAATCATCGTGGGTTGTTGACGTAATCATAGCCATAGCCATGGCGAGACAGTTGGCGCGTGGGGCGGGCGGCGAGTGCATGTGTTGGGGGGGCGAGGCGCCAGACGAGAGCAATGGACGAGAGCCACATGCTGGCACTGCTTCCAAGTGTTTGCGTGGCGCGCATCTGATCTCGCACAATCCCCAACCGGCGACCTCCGCGCGTTCTTTTTTTCATGCTGAATGAATGGCCAGCCGGCGGACGTGCGCCAAGCAACAAGTGCTCGCCTTTTTCTCACACTGCGCTGCACTGCGCCGAGCCGCGACCAGCCGCGCGCGCGCGGCGGCGGCGGCGGCGGCGCTGTGTGGGCGACCGGCGCGCAATCGTGCGGCCAGCGACAGAGCGCGCGAAGACGTATAGCAGCGTGCGTTTAGGCCTTTGCTTGAGCTTGCGTGGTCCTTTCCTTTACGCTTCATACAGCCGCCCAACAGTTGTATGCCCACGCCGCGCCGCCGCGCTTGACAGCCGCGTGGCGTAACGGACGCGCCGGCGCGAGACTCTTGTTGTTTGTGCTACGCGCAGGGCGCGCGCGCGGACAGAGGCGACGGGCGTGTCTGCCTGCCGCGCAGAGTGCGCTCGCGCGCGCGCGGTCTCGAGAGGCGGCGGCGCGCGGCGGCGCGCGGCGGCGCGCGGCGGCGCGCGGCACAAGCGTCAGCGCGTTGCGTGCGCGCGCGGCGGCGAAAGCGGTGCCGCCGCCGCGCTCCCCCGGCCGTGCCGCGCCGCGCGGCGGCGCACGTGCGCCGCCGCGCCACCTGTGGCGGCACCGTGCGCGGATGACGTTTGCAACGGAACGCGCCCCCCGCGCCGGCGTCCGCCGTCCCGCGCCGGCGCGGCGCCCGCGCGCAGCTCCCGCTTGCGGCCGCGTCACGCGCGCGCGCGTCACCGCGCGCGCAGCGCCACACAGCGGCGCCGTAGAAAAGCGGCGCGCCGCGCGCGCGCGTCGCCCCCGTGTGAAGGTAACCGCGCGACACGCGCGCGCGCGCGCGCCCCGCCGCCGCCGTCACGGCGCACGCGCGCCACACAGCCGCGGCTGCGCGCAGCCTTCCGTTATAGCGGCGCTGCCGGCGCGCAGCTCGCGCGCGCGCGCGCGCTGCCTTTCGACTGGCGCTCGCCCTGTTTTTCTTCGCGTCCCCCCCCCCCCCCCCTTTTCTGCCCGCGGTTTGCTCCGCGCTTCCGCGCGCGCTGATGCCTCGTTTGTTGCGCCTTGTTTACGCCGGCTCGCGCTCCCTCTAAAGCTGCCGCGTCCTTGTTGCGGCGCCTCTGGGTCGCCTGTGCCACCGCCCTTTTCTTCGCTCGTGCTGCTTCCCTCGCACCCCATTTCCCCCTCCCTCCCCTCCCTCCCCTTCCTCTTCCCCCCCCTCCCCTTCCTCCCCTTCCCAACCCCCCGTCTCTGCGCGCGCCGCCACACGCCATTCACATCCGCGAGCCCCCGCCGTTATGGATCCGTCGCTACTGGCGCTGGTGCGCAACACCGCCGGCAGAGCCACCAAGATCTGCGTTGAATCCACCTCCAACTGCAAGCTGCAAAACGTCAATCGCTGCATAATCGATGGCGTCGATCTGTGTAGCAAGAACTTCACCATCATCATCTTCCCCTTCTTCTCCCTCTTTCTGGGCGTCATCAGCATGCCGCTGTCCAAGTCCATCGGCATTTCCTACACGCTCTTCATCCTCATCATTGGCATCATCCTCGGCATTCTGGGCTGCGCCGTAGATCTGGGCTTGCTCTCCGTCTCGCTCAGGCAGTGGGTGCATCTACACCCGCCCACCATTTTCTTCTACGTCTTTCTTGCGCCCCTCATTTTTGAGGCCTCGTTCAATACGCGTTGGCATGTGTTCAAAAAGCTGTTGGTGCCCATCCTCACCGCCGCCTTCATCATTTGTCGGTCTGCAGGTCGCGCTCATCGGCTTCTTCCAGCGCGTCGTCATCCGCACCGCTGAGTGGTCATGGTGGTCCGCTCTTATGTTCGGCTCCATGCTCTCCGCCACAGACCCCATCAGTGTCACCGCCACCCTCAAGTCGCTCGGCGCCTCGGAGGCGCTCAACACCCTCATTGAGGGCGAGTCTCTCGTCAATGACGGCTCTGCTTTCGTGCTCTGGGAGCAGTTTTTCGAGAATGCCCAGATTGACTTTGAGCTCAGCGAGGCTGCCGAGGCCATCGAGCGAAACACAGGCGTTGTCGAGGAGACCACCAAGTCAGCCGGCGAGATTGTCGGCGCCATTTTCAAGCTCAGTTTGGGTGGCATGGTTATGGGAGTTGCGTTTGGTCTTGTTGCGCTCATCATTCTCAGCTCTGTGTACGACGAGTTCGAGGTGGAGACTTCGCTGACCGTCATTGTGGCCTTTTTGGGTTTCTGGACCGCGCAGGCTCCTTCCAAACTGTCTGGCGTTATTGCGAATGTGGCGTCGGGGCTGGTGATATCTGCGTTTGGGCGGCATCTAATAACACCCGCCGTGCGAGGGCCTTTAGCAGAGTTTTGGGAACTGTTGGGTTGGATTGCCAACACCATTGTGTTTGTTCATGCCGGCGTGTTGCTGTCTGCCTTTACCTGGTCTTGTGCTGGTGAACCGCACGAGGTGAAGGATTATGCGTTCATTATTGTGTGGTACTTGTACCTGCAACTCATTCGGATGGGTCTTTTCCTGCTCTTCCGTCCCATCCTGTCTTTCCGAAACAAGTGGCTGGGATGGAAGGAAGCGTTTGTTGTCGGCTTCAGTGGTCTTCGCGGTGCTGTTTCCCTCATTCTTGCCCTGGAGGTTGCTGGCAGTCAAGCGCTTCCGGAGGGAGTCAAGTCGCGTGTTGTGTTGTGGACAACTGGTATTGTGGCTCTCAGTTTGCTCGTGAATGGCTTCCTCGTGAAACCAGTGATTCATGTGATGAAGCTTGACCGTGCTGAAAAGTCGAGGGAAGAGTTTATGCTTCGCGCCCGCGCTGTCATGGTTCAGCGAACGCTGCAGATTCTGGATAATTTGTGCGTGGAATCTGGGTACAAGTCTGCGAGGTGGTCGTATGTCATCAAGAATGTGCTTCCGGCTGAGTGGTTGGATGAGGCTGAGCATGTCGCTGGCTATCGAAATGCCGTTGAGCAGCTTATGGACAATGCGCCGGCCTCAACAAGAGTGAGTCTGGAACATGTTCGTGTCGAGGAACGGAATAAGATCTTGCACACAGCTGTCAACCATCGCCTGAGCCAGGACATTCCTACCCTTGGTATTCGTCCATCTCCGACTCTTTCTCCTGGAGCCAATCAACCAGATTTCCATCCTCACATCCGCACATCAATGAGCAACGCCCCGTTCATGTACAACAATGCTGCGGTCGTCGACACCCCGCGTCGAAGCCCAACGATGCCAGCCAACGTGGCGGACTTCAACCCTCCTTTCTCTCCTATTTCAATCGGCATCGCTGCACGCCCGTCGCGATTCAGCCTGGAGGGTGGTGCTGGCTTGCAGCATCGTAGATCTATCGATGCGGATGTCGTGCGGTACGCCACGAGTAGACTTTCAATTGGCCAACCTCATGTCCAAGAACCGCAAACCGCTGCTAGTATTCAGAAGGAAATCGCCCAACGCTATCGGGATCTGGGCGAGCACCTGGATGAGTACGAAGAGACGGAGAAGGACAGAGAAGTGCGTCGTCGTCTGTTGACCGCGATTTTATCTCATGTCCGCGCGATCAACAATGCGAGTTTGGTAGAGTACAGTGTTCTCATCAATCTGGAGGAGGACGTTCAGCGTGCCCTTGACGCAAACGAAGAAGGACTGGAGTATGACTTGTTCTCTTTCTTGGATTTCAGCAAGAGTCAAACCGCTGACGCCTTGTACCAGGGCTATCTACGCCTCATCGAAGGTAAGAAGCTCAGAGGAGAGGCGTCCATCACTACAACCGTGGTAGTGTTTGGTATTCTTACCTCCATACTGAAAGAAGAAATGCTGTTCGATTCACCAAAAGTGTTGCAGCAGGCGGAAAAGCTTTATGAGGGAGCTGCCACTCTTCTCAACCGCTTGGAGGCTTTGAATCCCTACGCGTTTGGCTGGGTCAACTCCCAGTTCGCTATATACATGACTGAGCACGCCCAAGATTCTGTGCTTTCAGATCTCCGGGCGAGTGGTGTGGTAGATGAACAGGAGCACAAGGTCATTCATGAAGAGCTAATCGAAGTCAGGAGGAAGCACGTGCGCTCTCGACAGTCGCTGTTCTCTCGCTCCACTTTGCCACCCATCCCGAAACCTCGAGCGTTGTTACGTGAGCATCCGTTGTTTGCAAGCTTGTCCCCAAGAATGCTTTCCGAAGTTGTTGACCGGTACGGTGTCCTTGTTCATCTTAAGGGCGGGCAGGCCCTGCAGGCCGAAAAGGGCTCTCTTGTTCTTGTCCTACAAGGAGCAATCCGACCATTGGAGGACCAACCGTTACCGAATCATTTCAACAGCCAGCTTCGGCGCGGAAACCTTGATCCTCCTGGATTGACTGCTAATGGCAATGCGGTCCAAGGTGTCCCGCGTTCTGTCGAGGGCCCGAGGAAGGAAAGCTCGAGTGAAGAGGTGTCTGGGGATACCCCAGACAAGGAAGACGTTGGCGTGGTCCCTGTCTCTACGGGATCCACCATGCATTGGTGCTTCCCATCGCATAATGCTTTCTGTGGTCCTTCCGTCATCCTTCACTCACACAGCTCCCATGGAGGCAACAACATGGCGGTGGCTCAAGATCGAACCGTTGAGACACAATTTGGTTGTTGCGAAATTGCCAACTCTGCTACAGTTTTCACACTCCCCGTGTTACAGGTGAAGCAGTTGGCACGATCTAGTGAGGACTTCCGTTTGGAGATCACGCGATCTTTGGCACGGGAAATTGTTTTGGAGTCTGTTTCAGACCAACGCCCCTACGTTCTTACCCACTTCATGCAATCCGCATCATTAGATATTACGACGGTCGTTGGCAGGGCCTTCCGTGTCCTCGAACGGCTTCCGTACATGAGCGTAATCGCTCTCCATGCTGGAGAGCAGTCAACTTTACATCTGCAAGGTCCGGGCGTGCTATTGAATGGGACGGTTCGGGTATCAATTGTAGACACCAGTGGTTTGGTAGGAGCAGTGAACTTGCTTCATGAGGAACTCACAGGACCCGCGCTACTTCCAGCTGGTGGACTGATTTTGCAAGAGACGACCCCTAGAGAAGCTCAGCCTGCAGATCACAAGGACATCGACGACGATGACATGAGTTTCCGCACTGTAGTGGAAGCTGCGACTACCGCCGCCGATGTTCTGGAATTTGATGATGATGATTCAGATAACAAGGGGAGGGTTGTAGCCCATGTGCTTATTGAAGCTGTGTCGCACACAGACCACTCAGCGCTGCAAAGACTACGAAGATGGACAATGTCTGATATCATGGTGGACATGAACGGACGATTCGGTATGTATCGTCATGTGGAGTTGGCTTCTCTCATGGAGGCGAAGGTGGAGTAGGTTTTCTTATTTTGTCGAATCGCCTTAATCCCCTGTCTACCTCTGGAGTGTGTAGTGTTTCAAAAGTCTCCCGAGAAGCTTCCCGTCGTACATAGTATCCTGCTTTTTTTTGTTTCGTGAGTTAAGAGATGTATATGAATTCTGTTCGGTGATGTCCTGGTGGCTCATTTCGAAACATTGTTCTTGTTCGAATGGGCATTCGCCTTGCGTACGACCTCCAGTGTAATTAAACGAACATGAAGATCGACCAGGCCATTGAGGGTTCACCCCATAGATAACTCTGTACACCGCACGAGATGCATATGAATGACCGTGTCAACCAGCCACCTTTCCTCATCAGTCCCGAACGAGCTCTGAGACTCTTCATACTTTCATGGCGGTAAAATCAAAGCCGTTGAATTTTTAACGAAGACAGAGATAAGGATCGCGAGAAAGGGGATCGACCTGAGGTAGGTTTTCGTAGGACTATTTCTGCAAAAAGTAGCATGTGGTCACTAGGCCAATCTCTGTTGGGGAAAGTGTGTTTCTCTTTCTTATGCGAGAACGATTTCGCAACTTTTGTGGTGGACACTGTGCACAAGCCGCCTACGAAGATGTAGTCCAAAGTGCCCCGAAAGGTTCCATTAACGTTCGTATACGTAGGCTCTTGTTCGTGGACTTTCTCAAATGCAGACGAATAGCGCAACCATTCACTTGTCAAGATTTTCTCATTATCCAGCAGACGTGAGGCCATTGCGGAATAGGTTCTCGTTGCGCTTCTTGGTGCCTCATCGTTTTGGGTTTCATTCCATGGTCTTAGGTGTGACGAAGATTTCATCTGGTGCTTTTCAAGATTCCGCTCTCGGTCTAGACTTTGTAAGTTCATCTTTCTGTCAGCTTCAACGTAGGCGAACAGCGTCTGAGCCTGTCGAAGCGCTCGGGCAGAGACGGCACTTTCAGAGTCCCCATTCCAGTAAGGTTGAAAACACCGTATGCACACAAAGAGCTGTCGATCGTGTGGAATAGGTTTCCCCTCAAGTCTCGGATCTTCCGTGGCGCAAGTTTCTATCCTACCACCGCATTTTCCGCAGATACTTAAAATGTCAGATTTGTTGAGCTTCACGTCATAGAAGTTGAGTAGCTTAGATACTTGGCTTTCCAAACTTCCGGAAGAAGGATTTACCACAAAAATCTCGGGACACGTAGACCGGCGTAGCATGCCTGTGCTCGTCGTTACGATTACGCGACTCTCCGAGCGGGCCTGTTCAAAAAGAAAGGAAAAGTCGTTGTATTGCGACCTTCTTTCTTGGGAGTATTTATCTTCCAAAACAACATCAACACCGAGAAGACGCAACCATCTCATCATCCGCGTAAGAGTTGAATCACACAAAAACTTGATACGCTCTCCGTTTCTGCTTTTCAGGACTAAATGCTTGCACGCCTCATGAGATGCGTTGGCCCTTGACGCGATCGCACGAAAAGGAGCGCCACATAAAACTCGTTTGTATGTTTGACTTCGTGGTAAGCTATTGAAGTCTCCGGTCAAAATTGAAGCCATGGGTGGCTTCTCGAAGCTCCTGTGCACCTCGCCGATGCGTTCGATAAGGTAAATGGCTTGGGCTAACTTAATATGGGGCGCAATGGGGTTCCAATACAAGTGCGTTGTAGCCACGGAGAAGGATTCTGTCGAAATCATTTCACTTCCCATTATGATGGTGTTTGATTTCAGAACAAGTATTAAAGCCACGTTTTGCCTCTTTAACCTATCTCTGATTGAAACAGGTAGGCATAGAGTTTTCACATCCGCAAGATCATCAAAGTAGATACGTTCCTCTCGAAGAAGACGGAACTTACTAGTCTTGAACGCTACAAGCACTCCGTCTTCTCGTCCAGGTCGCTGTACGTAGCGTACCGAGTATTTCAAATCACTTAGGAAGGGTTTGAAGTGACTCTCATAGTGGTCTACTTCTTGCAAGCAAACGACGTCAGCATCGTAATCACGAAGGATGGCGGATACTCTTTGCCAGCGATATGGCCATGCTATAAGGCGAAAGCAATTCTTCTGTTTTCCCACTTCCGTTCCAAGTGCGTAACAATCTGCGAGACAGTTCCAGGACACAACTTTCACGTTCGTCTTGAGAGGCATCGCCCAATGGCATTCCAGCCTAGGACTCCTTTCTGAAGATACTCTTTCCACGAGAGACTGTCGTGTGAATTCCGCGAAACAATAGTCGCATCGTCCAAACTATGGAAAATCTTTTAGAAGAAACCACGCAGTTGATTCATGTCAATCACGGCGGGCGAGGACCATTGCGGTCCGAAGCATTCTGACGCCTGCGAAGCTCTCAAAGCCCGCCGGGATGGCCTGTATCCTTGGTATTTACGTGTCTTGGCAATTGCATGACCAGCGACAGCAGTGTCGCTTGCCAGCTGCAGCCCTGCACAACGTCGCAAGCGCAATGATCAAAATACACTTTCTCAGATTCACTCTGGCAGTCAAGTTTTTATCCTCCATCCTTAAATAAAGGCCTCATTCATTCATTGATCATACGATCAGAGAAGAAAGGACCATCTTTCATGTAGCGTAAGGACAAAGAAGCGGAAATTAGCTCTACCGTTTCCATAAATGAGAGAGAGAGAGACAAAGAAGCTGCTGAGACGCAAGCTGAATTGGCGCAGCTCTTCCACACGCGCATTAGTACCCTCTTCATCCAATAGCTAGCCACGTTGCATATAAAGTCAAAGCGGTGCGAAACCGGTGCGAGCATCAAAACAGTCGTTGCCTCTGTTCTTTTCCGTTGTTCCGTAACAAGAGATCCACGCAGAAACGAACTTTCTGCCCCACGAGAAAGAAAACACAAAACGTCGATATAGATAATCAAGTCGTGGCCGTTGAAGTCTTGTCCTTTATCAAGAGTGACGGCTGTACGCAGATAGAATGTCCTTCCTGCTACTCCGTGATAAGGTATGACAGACCTCACTGAAAAAAAGAGATACGCTTTGGTTCCAGGTGATCAGCATCTTTCCTCGAATATGTACGCGCTCAAAACGTAACACTTCTGGGCACAAAAAGAATCAACCCTTGTACTTCGTGATCTCTCGTAGCAAAGGAGTTTCTTAGTTGAACCTTGCCAGCCAGTTGCAATCAGTGCCGAAACAGAAAAGAAAATTTATACTTCTCCACGGAATATGCAGAACTATTCAGCAGAAGTTCAAGTGCACCTGCCAGACCATATTGTAGAGTCCTCTTTCTGCTACAAATGGGCATGAATTAGACCTATGCTATCTTCCAAACCCCTTACTATTCGCATAAATCCTGTCTCACGTATGACTTTCTGATTTCGAACAGCGGCAGCAGCACTTCCATAAACCATGCGTGTTCCAAAGTGACTAGAGAGAAGACATCTATAGGCCTAAAAGAAACCAAATCCTGAATTGTGAGAGACTCAACTTTGGAGGAGGAAAGGCAAATTCTCGACATTGCTCTATTGGCACTCGTAGTTATCCGGAGACCAGCCAGAAGCTCAATAGACACTGCGAACAACATGTTTCTTTTATTATATCGAGTGCTGTTGACGACATGGCCCGAATGCCTTGTTTTATGTCGCACATTTCTCTCATGGCAGCGTTTCAGTCAAGGTAAGGAAATATTGGTGTGACATTAATAGACGAACGAGATAAAGTTTAATCAAATTCTGCTTCAAGATCCTTCTTTCGTAAGGTCCGCTACAATGATTTTACTGATTGCTGGCACTCTTGAGGGTTTACGCACAGCAGTCCACCTCGTAGCTGCCGCCTGAGTATCCATTATTGACATCATGATTTCTCCAGTGATGCTATGCTCTGAGCCTGGAGTGTTCGAGAAGATCAGCCCATGGTGCATTTTCCGCCCTGAGGCGATCAAAAACTGGATTCCAAGAGCTTCTGACTAATCTGACTAGACTATATCGATATTGCTGTAGTCCGTCAGTCATGACAACCGTATTCTAAGCCCTAGTCAGTCAGTCAGAAATACGGGCCTGCTCTACAGGTCCTACCGCATGCTTCTACGCAACAAGATCTCAGCATGGAGAAAGCATTAAGAGTGTATTTGTGTCGAAATTATCCACGTGAACAAAAAGTACCCAACTGAATGGACAACAATGGAGCAGATGTCGAGTTGACCAGAGAACATGCAAAGCTAAACATTAATACTGTTGACATAAAAGGAAAGAGAGAAATGACCTCTCTACTTCAACGCGTTTTTTTTGGCAGGATGCGAGAAAGCAGATATACTTTACCTTGGTGTTGTTTTATCCGCCATCCTTTTTTCTTGATTCAAAAATGCCCTTAAGGTCAAGCAAGTTTGTTAGTTTGTGCTGCAGGGTAAAGAATCGTTTGAATATATGAGGAGAAGTTGGATAATTGTGACAATCTATTCTAAAAGGCGAAAATTATTTAAGGTCCGAAACCTCGGCTTGACATGCTATCCTGAACAGGTGGAGATGCTCACATGCCGCCGAAGGATTGCATTCGAGGCCTGCTTCTTCAATATCGGGGTTGTATTTTACAGAGTACCGGCATCTCGTGTTTAGAGTATGTAATGCGCATTGCGGACTCCGTCGGAGGTTTGCTGGAAGAAATCTGTGCTTCATGCTCTAGAAAGCTGTCGCGCTGTCTGTATGCATACGGCGAAAACATCAGCAAGACGGGGAAGAAGACACTCAAGGGCTACTACTGTGCAGTGTCCCAAAATAATCAGATTGCTCCGTAGTAGAAAAGAATGCTGGTTTATGTTTACGACGAACAAGGATATCTGGTCCATCTCCGCCCGGCGGATTACGGGATAGGAGTTCAGCGAGAGAGGCACATTTGATTTGCGGTGCGCGCGTGCCATCAGGTAACTCAGGATGCAGACAAAGAGGATTACGCAATTCACGCAGTGGACCGAACCGTGGTCCATCGGGGCCCCGCTGTAGTAGCCCGACTGCCTCTTTCGGTAGCCTGATCAGATGTGCTCGTCCTTGTCGGTGGAGCTCGATGGCCCCAATCCGATGACCAAGATATCTGCCTGCTTATCGCATCTGATCTTTTGTTGAGGATTACATACCAACTTGCAGCTTCGAAGCCGTAAAGCGCTCTCCTATAATGCTTGTTCTTGCTGACCTGAAACGAGAGGGGTGGCGAAACGAGAGACATCAGTCTTAGTGGGCAGCTGAGAGCAAGCAGAATAGAGTGGCTTGCAAACGTGGTTTCATCGTCTTTTGCTCAAAGAGTCAATATTCCACCTCGTACGACAGTTTAACCCTTTAGAGTCTGGGGTTGGAATTGAATCGGGGTACCTTTGTAAGTGATTCTGAAATGAATCACTTCTTTCGAAGAATGAAGCGAAATCACCGCTATGAAACACTTTTACGATCCGTCGATACCGATAGGCTTTGTTTCATTTCAACCATTTTTGGGGTAAGGCGTGTACAAGGTTGGTCTCCACAGCTGAGAGCTTGTCGACGAAGATATCTGAACACTCCGAGATGTGTGGCTACCTTGCCTGCCGGCGAGTCCGAAGCGGAGAAAATAGAAAGGGTACCGTTGCGAAAGGGTGATGATGTGCACATCAGAATAACTCGGATTGCGTACGGGGGAGCTGGAGTCGGCGAAATCTTACATCCGACAAACTTGTTGCTTTCTGATATGAGTATGCCTATATACACTCCAAAAGGCGCTTGTCCGGGAGACATAGTTAGGTGCATTGTCACCAAAGTCCGAAGAAGGCAACAAAACAAACAACCCGAACCGAACTCCGTTTCATCCAACGGCTCTTCTTCTCGAACATATGCAGAGGCTCTGTTCCGTGAACTTCTTCAGGCGTCTTCCCACGCCGTGCAACCTCCGTGCATCCATTTTGGTAGTCACCATCTTGGGGGAGGGGGCTGCGGTGGCTGCACTTCAATGCAAATGCCATATTCAATGCAGATTGAAGAGAAGCAGCAACAACTAGAGGCACTTTTTGCTGACTTATCAGAAGAGCATGCTGTCAAGCCATTTGCCTTTGTTCCGTGTGAACAGACTCTAGAGTATCGGAACAAAATGGAATTCAGTTATGGCCGTAGATGGTATGTCAATACAAGCAGGGACCTGCCACGTCGCGAATCGGGCGAATATGAGTACGTTGTTGGTCTACATGCACCACAGCGTTTTGACAAGGTTATCCCTATAGAAACATGCCACATTCAACCGTCAATATCGAATAAGATCTTGAACTATGTCCGTGTTGAAGCGGAGAAGATGCTTTTAGAACCTTATGATACACGGCAAAACACGGGGTATTTGCGAAATGTTGCTATTCGTTCAGCTACAAACAAGAATGGGGCCATGGAGGTGATGGTTAACATCATCACGAGCCCTTGCGACGTTCCAGAGAGGCTAAAACCGTTGGCACAAAGCGTCAAAAGAACCTTCCCGGAAGTTGTGTGCGTGGTACAAAACATTCGAGGAGCGAAGTCTAGTTTTTCGGTCGAGGAAGAACAGGAGCGACTCCTGGCCGGTGAAAGGCGCTACATTGAACAACATCTATGCGACCTCACGTTTCGCATATCAGCAAATTCGTTCTTCCAAACGAACTCTAGACAAGCAGAGGTTTTGTATGAATGCGTTCGTCGGGCTGCCAAACTGTGTCGAGATGATGTTGTGCTCGATTTATTCTGCGGGACGGGGACGATAGCTCTTTGTCTAGCGCGAGATGTTAAGGAGGTTTATGGAATTGACCTCGTGAGCACCGCAATTGCGGATGCGAGGGTGAATGCCACTGTGAATGGGATAACAAACGCAAAGTTTGAGGAGGGCAATCTCGACAAATTGAAGGCGGCAAGGACAAAACCTCCGTTTATCAAGCCGAATGTTATTGTGGTGGACCCGCCTCGGGCCGGCCTGCATCCAGATCTCGTGAAATATCTTGCGAGCGTAGAGATGAAGCGGGTTGTTTACGTAAGTTGCAACCCAGTAACACAGAAACGAGATATCCAAAAGCTGCTGGAACTGGCTCCAGGTAGATTTCAGGTGCACAGCATTCAGCCGGTTGACATGTTTCCAAACACGCATCATATGGAGTGCATCATAACTTTGGAAGCAATACATTAATACGAACCTTACGGCGAGTTGGTATCACATCATATATAATATTATGCATGTATGCGTATGAGGCACACGCCGCAAAGAGCTCAAACAGGGAAGAAGAGGAATAGAATGCGCTATGCGCTCTTATTTTACAGTGTGATGTACGGCTCGGTAGTTTCTGAAGATAGTCAGTTGTAAATATTACCACAGCCATCGCGGCAAGCGCATCGATCGACTTCGCGGTTGTCTTGTCTTGTCATTTGACTTATGTACAGAGAGACAAAACAATGACCACGACTTGGCGATCGAGAGCGGCGAATGGCCTACAAAATTAGATGCTCGCGTGGGTCTAGAAGTGCCATTGGCCGAGCGATGAATGAACATGCCAAGCCTCTTCACATTGATACTTTGCTGGATTCCATCCACAGCGACCACAAAACAGCGGCGAGGAGAGCTCAAAAAGTGATTGGCGGCAGACACATCGGTGTCATCAACAGAGTTGGACGGATGCTTCCGCTTGGAGGATGATTTCATCAAGACCCAGGTGCATGCGACATTGAGATAATCAAGAATGTCCATGTCAAGGCGCACAACGGATTCAAAGGAAGACATGTTATAGAAATCGGCGCAAAGCAAAACAAGTTTTGGAGCCTGGCGCTGCACGCGCGCGGCAATATCGGAAGGAGACGCTTGGGGCGGGCATTCGATGAGCACAAGACGAAGCAGCTGGCCATTAATGTATACTGTGGATTTGGTTGGGCGCTCGTGGGGGCTCGGGGTGGCGGGTGGCGGAAAAGCTGAAATGAGGCGGTGTGCCAGGTTGATCATGATTGCACGCGAGTTACCAATGAGGACGATGTTGTGCGGGTGGTGGTCGCGCGGAATGGGGAGATCCGTTGCCGATGAAAACGAGGAGGTGGAGGAAGAAGTGGAGGCGGATGAGCGAGTGCGATTGACGAAGTTAGGAGATGATGGTAAGGAACCAGTGTTACGAAGATGACGAATGGCGGTGTGCTCCCATTGCGACAGAGATCGAAAAGAAGACTCGGCCTGGGTGGCGACTGTATTGAGCGATGACAGAGAGGTGGCGCGCTGGCGCATGGAAGGAGAGGGTGTGGAAGGTGGTGGCGGCGGCGCGCGCGGCAGTATGGGCATGCTGAGGCGGGGGTTGGACGCGACGAAGCGCAAGCGCGGGGCGCGCGGCGGTGCAGGCGGGGCGAGGGAGGCAACGGGGTGGGTGGTTCCGGAGCCGAGCAGGCGTATGTGCAGGACGGGGGTGCGGCAAATCGGGCAGAGACGCGTTTCGGAGCGGCGGAGACAGGCGAGGCAGCAGTGGGCGTGTTGACAGGGAAGGAGCGCAATGTCCTTGCGCCGGTCCATGCACACGACGCAGATGGCGGCGGCGGCGGAGGACGTGGAGCGCAGCGGCGTGAGCGACAGCGACGAGAAGGGCGACTCCGCGCTGGAGGAATGCAGGCTGGAAGGCGACGACGGGTGGGACGGCGTCGGACCGAGCGCTGGCATGACGGCGCGGGCGGGCGCCGAACGAGGGGGGTGGGGGGCGGAGCGGAGCGGAGGGAGGGGGAAGGGGGGGGGAGGGGGAAGGGGGCGGTGCGGGAGGAAGGGCGGGGCGGGCGGACACGCGGCGACGAGCGCCTCGATATGATGGCGCGAGAGCAGCGCTGCAGCGCAGCGACGGCGGCGCATGGCGTTGGCGGCGGCGGCTGCCGGCGCCAACGGCTTTGGCGCGGGCCCCTCGCACGGAGACGCGCGGAGACGCGCGCGGCCGGCGTGGGTGGCGCGGCGGCGCGGCGGCGCGGCGGCGCGGCGGCGGCGGCCGCGCCGTTGCGAAAGTGCTCCGCGCAATGGATGGCCGCCAGCGGCTGTGGCCACGTGGGCGGCGACGGTTGAGGCCGCGCACGGCCGCGCCGCGGCTGCGCTGCCGCGCGCGCCTTACCCCCTCCCCTGCCCCCCCCGCCAGCCCGCCGCCGCGGCGGGTAGAATCGCTCTGCTAGCAACGTAATGCGCGCGTTTCTACTGCGAAACGGCGTGACGACGGCGGCCGCCATGACGAAGACGGACGCGACGACGGTGGACCTGACGAAAACGGACATGATGTCGCGCGCCACGGCGCGCAGCACGCCCGCCGCGATCGACAGCATGTCGATCGCGCCGGGCGCGCCGCGTTGGCGCGCCTGCGGTCGCGCGCGCGCGCCGTCAGCGCCGCGCCAGCGCAGCGCGAACGAGCGCGGCGCGCGCGCGCCGCGCCGCCTCAGCACGTGATGGGCGGCACGAAGCGCGCGCGCGCGCGCCGCGCGCGCCGCGCGCCGCGCGCCGCGCCGCTTCGCGCGCGCGGCGCGCGGCGCCGGCAGCAGCGCCGCAGCTGAGTCGCGCGCGCACCAAATGCGCCGCCCGCGCGCGGCGGCCAATCAGCGGCGCGCGCGCCCGCGCCGAGATTCGGAGATCGCGGCCGCCCGGCGGCGGCGGTTCGTGAAGCGGCGCGCTTGGGCGCGCTGTGCGCGCTGGCGCGCGCCGCTCCGCGCACGGCGCGCCCGCGCGCCTCGCCTCGTGCTAAACGCCCCCGCCGCGCCCGCGCGCACGCACACGCACACGCTCGTCCGCCGCCCACCCGCCCCCCGCCCACCGCCCGCCGCCCGTTTTGCGCACGCGCGCGCGCCGTCGTCGTCCCGCCGCTGTCACCCCTTTCTTCCGCCCCCTCCCCCCCCCCCCTTCCGCTCCCCCCCCCCCCCCCCCTTTTTGCTCGCGCGCGGCGCCTACGTCGCGCCTGCCGCCCCTCCGTCTTCCCCCCCGCGCAGATTGCGTGACGGTTGCGCGCCTGCGCGACTGTCTCTGCGCGTCGTCGTCTGCCGCTCCCCCCCCCCCCGCCCCCCCAACTAACCCCCCGCCGCCCTCTCCCCCGCCGCCGCCGCCCTGCCGCGCATCGTGCTCCGTCTGCTGTGCTGCTTTGCTGCCGCCCTCCCATGGCTCCCACCGCGTCGCCGTCCGCAGCCTCTGCTCCGCCGCAATCCGCCGCCGTCATGCCAGCGCCCGCGTCCACCGCGCATTCGCGTGCAAACGCCGTGCCGTACCCGCCACAAACGCCGCCCATGATCGACCCGTCCAATCTGCGCTACCTCCGCATGACGCCCAACCTCCGTGACATGGTGTCCGGCCTCTCGCAGCCCACCCCGGATCCCACCGCCCACATGAACGACCTGCTCGCGTCGCCAGACCCCGCGCCGTTCTACAACTCGCTCACCTTTGCCTCGCCCATTCTCAGAGATCTCTACCCGTCGCCGAATGCAACCGCCTCCACCGCGCTGCATACCGTGTCCACCCCGTCGAGCAGTGAGCCGCCCGACCACCGCCTGCGCCGCATTGCCGGCGCGCGCGCCCAGATGAACGCCCTCTTCCACTCGTTCACCCCCACCAATGCAGACACTGAGAACGGCTCGGACAGTAACAATGACGGCGTCATCAGTCTCATGTCCACGCCCGACATGCGCCAGGCCTCGCAACTGCCCCTCACCGACCCCTCCACCCCTTTCCTGCGCTCCAAGCCTGAGCCCGACACCAACAACTCTCGCTCCAACTCGCAGCCGAGGGAGTCGCAGAGCTCGTCCGTCACCCCTCCGCCGGACACCTCTGTGCTCTCGCCCACCACCTCCCCGGAGATCACGTCCAAGTTGCAGCCCGTCAACCCCGTCAAGGAGCCTCGTTCGCTCTCTACCAACGCGCCCTCATCCATAGAGTCAGAGTCCAAGCCGCCCGTGCACAAGCCCAAGCCGGTGAGCGTTGCGCCACGCAAGCCGCAAACGAGCGCGCCTCAAACCAACAAAACCTCTTCCACAGTCATGTCGTCAGCGTTGGCCGCTCCGCATTCGCATGCGCTTCAGCCGAATGCATTATCTGTCAACCCGGCCATGGCTGGGCTCATTCCGTATGCATGCCCAATTCCGCCGCAGATGCTTGCAAACGCCGTTTCGGCGCAGTACCAGGGCAGGCCAGTTGCGTATCTTCCCGGTGCGTCGCCAAACGATCTGCTGCAATACAATATGCTCGCACAGGCTACTGCCTTTCACTTGGGCACTGCACAGGCGATGCAGGCTGCCGGAAGGGCGCTTCAGCAAACTGGAATGTCGCCAACTACGCCTCTTTCAAATCGACCGGAACCGATGAGTGGCAGCAGGAAGAAGAAGAGGAGACAAATGCTGGAACGAAGTGGCTGTAGCGTGGAACAAGCTCGTGAGAACCGTGCTAGAGCTTTGAAGAGACTTCGCCACAAGAAGAGTATGAGAACCCAAGGAACATCTGTTCGGTACGCTTGCCGTAAGCGCATTGCAATGGTTCGACCAAGGGTCAATGGTCGCTTTGCTACAAAGGAAGAAGTTGAGGACCGTCGACGGGCCCAGCAGTAGAGCAGTCCGAGCCAACTTATTATTATTTTTTTTTGTCTTGTTGACGATGTTACTCGCTTTTTATTTGAATGACTGGGTGACGTCGTTTCTTCACATGTTGTTCTTTGTCCGGTGTTTCGGTTTCAAATTGGCTGAACGTATATCTATCTGAATATGTTCGGCACGCTCATTGTTATTTTTTATGGGTGGGCCCTCAATGGCTGATGTAAAGCTTGATTACTTCACTGACTGTATCAGAAGGAGCTCTTTGCCCTCGTCACGATTGTCGATGTAATGTTTTCTTCTTGACGCGTCCACACGCTTACCATGTAAACTATTCTCACGTATCTGTATTATTCAAGTGTATACACATTGTTTTTGAGCATTTCCGAACAACGTCATGAAGCCAGTGGTTTTCTAACCGGGGACTTGGTGGCTATAACCTTCTAAAGTTTGATACATCATAAAGCACTACATTTATCGGTCTGCCACAGCTCAAAAGTCGCGATCTTGTGTCGTCTTTAAATTGGCACGGTTGTTGTTAATGTTACAGTAAATGAAAGTATGCTTGGTCCACGCTGGAAAGCTTTCTTGCAAGCGCCAAACAAAATGCAAGGTATCGCGACCAGATATGCTTCGATAACCAGAACCACAAGCTCATGTCCTAAAGGCCGATCAATCGACAAGACAAATGATACGGAATGTCACAGGAAGTGAAACGTTTTCGCTGATTGGCTGGTGGAAAATTGCACCAAATGTGCTTTTGAGATTGCATCTCCTGTGTGTCGCACTAAGAATAAGTATCGATACCTTCTTATTAAAATATAGTTATTATGATTATATTTCTACGATTTGGAGATGGAGAAGACAATTTGACCTTTTTACGTGTCTACTCAAGTACACGGATTCTTGGAACTTCTGACAACTTGACACCTACGCAGGTAGCCCTCAGGTAGAGGCTGTCGTATCCCATAACAGCTAACATAAAGCGGGCATTAGACTTCATCGACGAGGTAATGCTGGTCTGGCAGAATTCCTATTCAACCATATAGTTGGTGCGTTGGGCGTTGGGCCAGAGCGTTAATTACTGCAAGACAATTGTGACCGCCCTCTCTCTTTAGAGCGGATCTTCATATCGATCTCTACCAATGATCCGAAGCAGCACGAGACTCTTGGGCGTGTATCGAACAATGAATAAGGCCAGTCGCTCCGCAACATACTTTTTTGAAAGACGGTGCTTCGCCACCGATGGAAACCGAGGAACCAATGGACTTGGAAAGGAGGAGGAGGATTCCGATGTGTTGATTGAAAACGATGAATTTGGGATGGAAGGTTTTGAAGTTATAGACGAAACGGAGGATGAAGCTGACCCAGTGGATCAGGCGACCAGCATGGAAGAGGACGATATCACCCCTGAGTTAGCCTCAGATCTTGTGGCGCGCATGGTGGAGGCCACAACTCGAAGAATGACGGAGCGGACATCTGCAAGTCTTCTGCCAGTTATCACACCTCACACAATCTCTTGTCTAAGAGCTACTCGCATCTCCACGAATAAGATTCGAACATCTTTACCAGAACCCCAAACATATCCCATTGAAAAGAAAGTCACAGCTGAGATCAGTATCGACTCACTCAGTTTGTCCAGACCAGCTGCGGAAGCTCTTCGCCTTCTTTCCGGTCCTCGATTGAAGGAAGGTCTCGTACGAATTGGGTGTAACCGATTTCCGTCTTTAGAGGAGAACCGTGCTCACATAGTGACTCAAGTGGACCGACTTGTCGCTGCAGCCAAGACTGCTGTCGGTGAGAGCTTGGATCTTACACCTCTTCGCTCATGGGATGAAATTAGAGAAGAGGTGGAGAAGACTGCTACAGAAGAGATTCAGGAGGCTGGAAGTGTTCAGTTGGTTCTTGGCGAAGCGAAACAATGATATTTGGTGAGTCGGTGTTTTGGATTCGGGAATCCGGTCGAAACGAAAGGTTCATTTCACCTTCTGTCGATAACGACGCTGTACGCTACTCTTCCGAGGAGGTCATCTACGAACCTGTCGAGGGTTTCCTTCACGCAATGTCTGATTCGCAACCAGCATCTCCAGCTCCAGGTGCTGCCGTTTTGGCAGAGAATGAAGCCAACGTGCTGAAGCAAGCGGCGAAAAACATAGCGCAGAGTCTCGTGTCGATAATTGGTTTCGTCAGAGATGATACGAGAAGTACGTGGAAGTTCATTTACTACTTATGCCTCTTTAAGCGCGCCAAGCGTCCAGCGTGTTCTCACCGCTTGATGACATATCCCTTGGTTTGCAGGGCTACAATTCTTTCATTCAGTTGGCGTACAGGACGCGGACGAACTGTTAGAAGTTCTTGAAGATAGGATTCTCGCTCTCTTGGCAAAGCCCAATCCCAATCAGACATCTACTGGCGGGCCTAGTACAATGTCGGAAGAGGATCAGTCTCACCCGTAAACAGAGCTGTGGAGACATTATGGGGCTAGTAGAACTCTGCATGCTACATTGTATTTCTCATCAGCTGCTATAGCTGGCGTTTGAGCGATGGCAACCCGTAGGTTTTTGGGTGCCCGAAGAAAACTTCATCGACGTCGTGTTTGCTTCCCTTATGCGAGAGTCCAGAGTTAATTGTCGCAGACTTTGTTAAAGTCGGAACTAGGCTTGCGCACTCATAAAGAGAGGGGGGGGGGGGGGGGGGGAGCGAGAGAGATCAGCTTCTGCAATCAAGTTCACTCGTTCTACAACAATTGAAGACTCCGCAACAGCCAGAAAGCAGAAGTCTTACTGGCACATTTCTATACCGGCCACGTTCTGTTTCTTCATCTTGTAGCGTCTTACATACAAAACAAGACGTTGAGATGTGAATGCGGAATGAACGTTGAGAAGAGCCCAGAACATTTTTGTTCTTCGGTGCCCTTTGACCAACGTGTCGAGAAGACACAAAATGCTTGCACTAGCACAACGCCGCGTATTGGGCTTGCGTACGTTGGTATGCGAATATCCTCATCAGTTCTTAGCCATCCTAGCGAGAGAAAACTATTAGTAGATAGTTTTACCTTAGCCCTGTCATGGGCGCGCTATTGTCCGCATGAAAGAAGAACAATTGGTTTTAATGACTGCGATCAAATGCGACGACAAAGGGTGCGCAGTGGAGGTCCGAAGTTGAGTGCTCGTGGGTAGTGTCCGACACTATTGATATCGCCAAGCTCCAGTTACAGAGTTAAGAAACCTTTGCTGCAATCCAGCGACAAAATTGACATAGTCTGCGGTAGGAACTGTGAAGTCATCGTCTCGAGAACGACAAATGATCACATTGCATGAGAACGCGTCCAAGGCTCGAAACTTCATTGTAGTTCTAAGCCTTGACTCTGATGAATAAATCTTCTCACTCCTGATTTTAAACGCTCCAGTTCTTCGCACGGCAACCATGCATTCAAACTCCTTCACCATAACATCTGCGATTATGGTTAAAGTCTTTTGGGCAGACCGAGGACTGGTGAATCGGGTATCTGGTTCTGGCTTGTTTCTCAACAAAACTCGTTTGACAGTTTCAGTAACTGCTTTCACGTCGTTCTTCAAACCAGAACGAATTGAGGCCTTCCTTTTAGGTTCCCCAGATACGTCAACCGGTGTGATAGGGGGTGATGACACATACTGATCCTGTTTGAACTGTTGAAGGCTCTGATTCGAACGATCATCATCCGCTTCTGGGAGAAGAGGATGTGCGTCTAAGCTTGCTGAAGGCAAACGCGGAGCTTTCGGCACCCGTACTCCTTCTTCCATGCTTCTTCCGTGCCGCAATTCTTTTGCATGAACATGGAGTCGCGATGATTTCCGTGAGGTCTTGCGACGAATCGGATTCTGCTCACTCAAAACAATCTCGCTGCCCACTAACGCATGAGGTTCATCCTTGTTCATTACACCCCCCACAAAGTTTTTCTTCTCAACCATTTTTCTTGCCTCCGGTTCTGGTGAAAATACCGTGTATTCGTTTGAAGAATCTATGCGAATAAAATGAGTACCGCACTGCAGTTGCTTCGGAGTCTCAAACCTTAACGGGGATTCCACACTATTCACTGGCGTTTCCTGACGAAGTCTTTCAGATTCGTCCATCCACTTCTCTGAACTTTCTATCTTGTGCCACAGCCATGCATCGCTATCCTCTTCTTCCGCCGATGTCCCGGCGCTTAACGTTTCGCGATTTAACTTTGAAGTATTCAAAGAAATGGCCAATTCTTGTTTCGTAGCGTGTGAGAGTTCAACCTCTTTGTCTCTCATATGCCCATCTGGGTTCTCGAAACTCATTACGTCGGCAACGCTAGCACCATGGGGTTCGGCCTTTGAAGATGTTTGGCCTAAGTGGCTGGTTGTTTCCTCGTTATCTGTGCCTGTTTCGGCCATGTTTTCAGGACCTGATGTTTCTGATCTTGAAGACGACTTCGACTCCTCCCGTTTCATGATCTTCCCCATTTCAAAAATACTGGTCATACCAGAGTGCTTTTCAACTGATTTCGGTTTCGAATCCTTGTGATCAAGAGCGCTTCCTGTGTCAACAATCGTCGTCATATCAAAGCGTCCGTCGCCCAAATGCCTTTCGCATGGCCGCGATTCATTACAATCAACAACGTCTCTCACATCAGCAGTCTTCGTCGTATCAAAGTGTGCTTCGTCCATACCCCGTTCGCTCGAATTCGAAGCTTTAAGCTTGCGAAGCGGCCCCATTTTCACGCCTTTCGGCGAGTTAAATAGCAGCATTTCATCCGAACGCTTTCTGTCCGAGCTCTTTGCAAGGCACACGTAGTCTTCGGTGTTTGCCGGCCTTTCGCTTAGCCTGCAGTCGTGCGACTTCTTCTTGGTCTCCAGAATCTGCTTTCTATCACCCTTCCAAATTCGAAAAGGGGCCATCAGGGAGTTCAGTAGAAATCGGGAAAGTGTTGCAAACATCCACCGAACAAAATAGTAACTTCTGACGAACACGTTGTCCCGTGAAATCTCCCGAGCGCCCGCTACTTCATGTTGCTCATGAGAGACGTTGTTCTCGATGTGGCTTAACCGACAAGATTTCGGAGTGGGGAACGTGTTGCAAATTACATCATCCCCACCATTGACAAAAGGTGTCCATGCAATCTTCAGCTTTCTATGTATCAAGCCATATCCTTTGTCATCACCACGGCTTCTGGTTTCAGAGCTTCCCTGTTCTTCTCGGAATCGAAAACCTACAGCTCGTACAGGCCCATCATCAACGCCACACTCACGTCTACCATCAAGGTGCGGCGGACAACAATTTGGTTTCTCAAGCCCCGTAGAAAGCTTTTCCAATGCTCTGCTTCGACTTGCGACCTTCTTATCATCGTCATCACGTGAAGATGTTCTTATAGGACTATCATCATCACTAGTTGAACTTAATTTCCCTAAGCGTTCGTGACCGCTTCGTTTCTGGAGAAACTTTCTTAAGTCAACGCAATTTGGTGCACGTGGGCGGTCAAGAGGTAATGCATCTTCATCTGCATCAGCGAATTTCGCCAAGCTTATTGACTCTTCATCGTCCGCCGTGACTGGTTCCCTTCTGTGTCTGAATGTAGGGACTCGGTACTTCCACATTTCTTTAACGCAGCAGCCTGTTTCGTTGGTATTCGTCTCCAGCAGGGGTATCGGGTGTGAAGCGGAGGAACTCTTCGTTTGAACCACTGGTGTCAGAGAGAACTGACACTGGACCTCGGAAACTTATAGTCCCCTTCGCCGTGGTCAAATTAATCCTCTTTGGAAGCTAGGGTTACACCGCTCTTCTAAGAGCGGGAACATGGATTAGTCACGGAACAAATTCTTTTAGACAAAATAGTATAGCGGTTGTTACATGAAGCGCACACGAAGTTGTGTTGTAGGCAGCGCCTGCTGCGTAGACTTCGTTCCTCATTGAGGTTCTGGAACATTAAATGTACAGGAGTCGCTCCCAAAACAGCACAATGACGTCACGCTTTGGCTTTCGATTTGTTAGATATCTACAACCAATGCCCCAAAACAGGCTTACCCATGATTCTTTTTCCAGGGAGTACGAATCAACCCAAATGCTGACTTCCAAGACTGAGATTTATGCCCTTCTCGAGATGAGTGTGATCTGGTCGAATTCTCCCTCATCATTTGTCGATGCGATTGAGATCCATACGCCGGTCCGAAGAGAGATCCTTCTGGTGCAGCGAGGAACTCTATAGTCCACTGCAATGCTTTGATTACCCTACTACATCCTCTGTGTAGTATCAGTGCTTCCTTTAAACACCCAATGACGTTGGCACCAATCGCTACTTCCCTTGCTTCTGGTTCATTCTTCATTAACTCCGCGAGGGCATCTGTGGCGATATGAACGACCTTCGGGTCCTCCATCCGTCTGCGAAACACACCTATTGTACTTTCCACAGCACCAACTCGTCGAAGTCTCTGTCTCGATCTTGCACCAAATGAAGCCAGAAAAGTGCATGCATAGCATGCATACCATCCCAACCGCGCGCCTTCAACACCAACAATATTATTCGACATTTCCATCAACGAAACCACCCTCTCCATTATTCCTGATTGTAACACGGCAGTTTCACATTCAGGGTCATTCCATCTCGCAATCGCACGAATGAAATTACAACAGTGGACCAGAAAACGTGGTTCACGATTTCGAAGCATTATCGCGGCCAAAGCGTTCATGCCTGAGCTCATTATGATGCTTCTCCTTCCATTATTGTAAAACGAGAATGCCTCAAACGCATCGAGAATGTCTTGCTCAAGTCCGTCATCCGTGAAGAGCTCTGCAACACTTGAGACGGGATCTAATGCTGCCACCTCCACAAGGTAATCAGCAGCCCTCTCATTCTTCTCTGCAATATAACGCACCGCCTTAAGAGAAGCCCGTGCGAGATCGACGTCCCTAAAGCTACTATTGTTCTGTGTGATTGCCCGATACACGATTCCAGGACCGCCAAGCGTAGCAATTGCAGTCTGAGATTGCTTGCTTGAACGAGCTATGAGAGCCAGACATTCGCAACCAGCGGTCTGAATAGCAATATCGGTCCTGTAATAGGTCAACATGTCGATTACAGCGGAAGGTACACCCATCCCGCGTAAGCGGTGACTTACTCTGTCGTCGCAGTGGGTCGAAAGGGCAGATATGGCCTTGAAGACAGTTGTACACAGAGCTGTGTCAACCTTGCCAAACAGAAGTACGGCTGATATGAATTCCTCAATTCCACCTTCTTCGCAGAAGTCATAGTATAAGCGTTCGTCTCGGCATATTGATTCGAGGAATGTGCACGAGACAACTGCGACAGCGTGCGACTTGTGATGAGCTTTCAATGTGGACAGTACTGCGGAGTAGTTACCCTCAGCAATGGATGCACCAATGACGTCAAGAGCTTCTCTCTCTTGTTCGCGATTGTCCTGGGCGTTCTTGTCGGATTCGTAAGTCTGAGCTGCAACCACCGGGGATGCCTGAGGGTGGTTCTCTGAATGTACTACATTCTGATCCGGGTTTTCGACGGGCCCATTCTGGGTGAGCACGTCCCGAAGCTTTGAAGACTTTCGCCGGAAGGATGCTGATGACATGGACGACGTGGGATAGTCCCCAGGAGCGCTTTCGAGTAGCTGAGGTGTCGCAGTGGTGGAAAATGACTCCGGTTCAGCCACGAGGTCCCTCGAAACGCGCTGCCCGTCGAGCAGATTGTGGTCGCCAACCGCCGGGCCCATTGCGCCGTCGGCATGCTCCGGGTTGCTCTCCGTGGATGACGATGTGATTGGCGCTGCCGCCGCGGGCTCGCTGTCCACCTGATAAGCAGAGAGGATGCGTGTTTGCGGTGGCGCAGCGAGCGCGGGGTAGACGGGGTCATGGTAAACGGCGGAAGCAAGCTTGGGGTCGGCAAATGTGGCCGCGCGCTTGCTTCTAGAGGACTCGGAACGCTGCAGCGAGCGCTCAACGGTGTCTGGCTGAATGGCATCAAGACCTACTTGCACACGGCGCACGTGAGACAGTGACGCCGACCTGGTGTGAACAAGGTTGTCGGCGGACATGTGTTCGGCAAAGGCGGCACCATCACGCAGGGTTGGCGACTGCTGTTCGGGGGTGGTCAGCGGGCTGACGAGCGGACCGTGCGGGCTCGGCGACGAGCGGTCGCTGCCGGTGTGGGTCAAACTCTCGCTCTCGGTGACGGAATCAAACGCGGCGTCGCGCAGTTCGGGAAGTTGAGCGGCAACTCGCAACTCGGTACTCGCGGTACCGGCCGTCGCAGACGCGTGCACGCTGGCAGAGAGCGCGTTCTGCATGCAAATACTGGCCGGCAAAAGAGCACCGTCGAGCTGCGGCGGACACGGACGCGAGGGGGCGACGGGGGCGGCGGCGGCGGCGGCGGCGGCGGCGGCGGCGGCGGCGTGGTCTTGAGAGAGCGCGGCAAGTCGACGGTGGAGCAGCGGCGCCGTGGGCCGTGCGAGCGGGTCGGGCGCGCAGCACTGCGCGGCCAGGCGGCGCAGCGCGCCTTTAGCGCCGCCAAAATCTGCACCTCCGCGCGGAGGCCAATGAGCGCGTGGCGGCGCGGGCGGGCGCTCGGACGTGAGCAACTCGCGCAGCAGCAGCCCGAACGAGAACACGTCGGCCGCCTTGCGCCGCCACGCCTCGCGCGGCGCGCGGCCGCGCCGCGCCTCCGGCGCCAGGTAGCGCCGCGCCGACGCGGCGTCGCCGCCGTCGCGCGCGCGCGCGCCGCCGGCGTCGCTGCGGCGCGCCTCGCAGAACTCGCAGATGCGCGCCTCGCCCGAGCGCGGGAATGCGCCGTGCGCGTCGACGCGCCGCGACAGTGCGACGTGGCGCGGGTGCACGGCGCCCCACGCGATGTCTTCCTTGTGCAGCTGCAGCATGTCGCTGCAGATCTGCAGCGCGATGCGCGCCGCGGAGCTCTCGTCCAGCGTGGTGTGGCGCTCGCGCAGCTGTTCCAGCGCGTCCTCCAGGCTGCCGCCCTCGCTGTTCACCGCCAGGGTGACCGCTTCCTTCTCCGCTTCTGCGCTCGAAACTCCGTCACCGTACGCGCCGCTTTCAGTTGAAAGAATGTCCGACATCATGCGACGACACTTGCCGCTCTCCAGCCACGCGCCCATGTCCCCCGAGCTCTCTTGCGACACGACGGAGAACGCTTGGCTTCCGCTCCATTTCGGTTGGCTATATGCTCTGGGACTCGACATCTCCTCTTCGCTCTGCATCACAGCGCCGGGAGTGCGACGCATACCCCTCATCATGCTGCACGCTCAAGATAATACCTCGAGGCAGTCGAAACGCCTAAAACAAGCCAACAACCGAGTGCAGCGTCGAAAAGCGCGTATCGTGCACGGGCAGAAAGAAGAATGTCGTCAGCAACGAAGCATTATCGACTGTCCTTACTTCAGACGACGTCGACAGCTGCCGAAGAAACTGTGCATACCTTTAAGTATATTGTTGGTATGTTTCGGATGAAAGCTTTGATGAGCAGCACCCAAAACCTTCAACGCTACCACTTTCACGTCGAGGCTTCTTGGGGCTGCGCAAGCGCTTTAAGCAGTCTTCAGAAATGTCGAGAAATGATCATTCTCTGCTACAAGCTCTCCTTTGTCAAGTGCGACTGTCCAGATATGCATTGTTGGGAAAGCGAAACTAACACGTCGCAGAATCTGCAGCAGGCAGCACGTCTCATTTACACACTTCTGTATGTAACAGCGAAGAGCACAAGCAACCGCGCGACAGCACATGGCAATATCTTCGTCATTTCTTCGACGAGGCACAAAGTTAATGAAATTTGCGCCCTTTTTCGGCTGTCGCGGTAATAAGGTTATCTTTACGATTAGCTTCATCAGCTCCCCGAGGCCGGCCATCATGTTCAGTTCCCCCGCTGAAAAGAGAGATTGTGTATGAGTTCTCGTGTGCTCGTCGCGCAATGCAATCCGAAGGAGTGGAACTGAACAGTTTCAAAAGTTATGACTAATTTGAACATTCGGATTGGTTCCGTCCCATTTGACCTCTACACGTATAAGAACGCAATAGCCTTGGCGATGGATAGCAGAGTACATTGCTGCTGCTTTTAGTAGCGACAGCAATGTCCACTCACCGCCCCTCGCCCGTGTATACCATCACTTGTCTTATAGATACTCAAAGATTGCAAACTTCAAGCACCATCTTGTTCCCGGCCTTTCAGGCTCTGCTCTAGGTTCTTCTTTACCGGACATGCTAACAAGTTAGCAAAAGACTTGTAAAGGTTTTTATTTGGCATATGCTCCCCGCGCTTTAACGAAAGATAAGGATTTATTCTCGGACGTGGGGGAGAAAACTTGCATAGGAATATGGATAGCCTTTGAGATACACGGACAACCTCCAATAATTGGGGTCCAGTTTGCCATAAGATTCACTTGACTAATCAAACATAGCGTCTCGAATGAGACTCACTGACACGTAGTTCGGTCCATCATCTTCATGAGAGTGGTGAAAGAGCAATCTTGTGAATGTACAACACCACTTGCAAGCCTGAACACAACAAGAAGCTCGCCTTCTTCTTCCTTCTATGCCCTCGCTCGCTTCATACCCTCAACGAGGCAAGAGGTGAGCTATTGACAAGAATCCTCTCGCGTTGAGAGTCTCACATGACAAAGGCGAGAGACTTTGGCGCCCACTGCAGTCTCTCCCTTTGGTGAGAGCACGTTTCAAGGAAACGAGACGCTCGACTTTCCTCATCCACCTATTTGGACAGACATAGAAGTCTTGGATCCGCGGGGGGCACGCTCTCTCTCTCTCTCTCTCTCTCTCACGAAGTGAGGAGAAATGAGGTGATGTAAAGTGTCAGATTCCTACAAGTTGCGTCCCTCTTTGCGGGAATGCAATATCAATTTCTACTCCACTTGAACCCCACACAGAAAAATGTTCGAAGATGTCATCTCCTGCGCAGTTTCAAAGTCACTCAGCATTTCAACCTATGTATAATCTGGAACAAGATATCAAACGACCTGCCTCTAATCGATGGAATGAAACTATAGAATTCTTCGTCGGCCAAGTGAAACTTATTTGCAGAGTTCGAAGCATCGGAGAAAGGCAGTTCGTTTTGGTCTTGTAGGAAACATAATGTCTGTAGTTACCCATTCGTTAAAAACCTCGAAACTCGAAACAAGGGCAGCAGCATATTCTCTTTCGAAAGGAAGTAAGGTTACAGAGGACGGCTCCTTTATAATGGCAAAGGACGGAGCGAAATGGGGTCTTATTTTTGGATTCGTGGGATGCCAACAAGAAGTATCTGAAGACTTTCAATCATGCATTGTCTCGATGGATACTTCAGACAGATGATAGATCTCGAAAGAGACAAGGTTTCCTTCCAGTTTCGTTTTGGCACCGGTAACGAATTTCCTACGCTTCTACTTCAGTTGTTTCTAGATATGGGATGGAGTTCTTGCAGTGAAAGTCTTGTCAAGGTTACCTGACAGAAGGTTCCAGCCCGGGGGAACGAACGAATATCAATCAAAGCGGTGGGTTACAACTGTTATCCGGAGGACATGGAGGTTACGACTAACAGCTTACAAGTTATGATCTCAGCCATGCGTATGGCTTACTTCGTGTTGTGTATTCTGATGGATTGTATTGTTTGCATTGGTTGAATTTCATCTCCCCAACCTGTAGTAAATTTCTACGACACTGTACAATAAGCTTCGACTACGAAGGGGCTTTTCCTCTTTCGTTCCTCTTCCATCCAAATCGGAAGATGCGACGTTTCTGGTTAGTTTGGACAGCTGGTTTTTGACCGTATCGTAGCATCAACTTCCTGATGACTTCCTGATGCGCCTGAGATCCCGGTGCCGGACCAAAAGGTCCTTCGTTTGGAGACGCCAAGTAGTGCAGCGTCCAAAGGACAGCGTTCTTGACCTTGTCCTCTTCCTTGTGGAGCTCCAGTACATCCGTCAAGATCGGAATAACATTATAATTCTCGGCAACAGCCCTACTTTCAGGTTCGTTCTTGATTAGTTCCGCCACGGCATCTGTAGCCGAGTGCACCACTCGACGGTTCTCCCGTCGCTTGGGAAGCAAATCTAGCACCGTTTCAATTGCCCCCACGCGTCGAAGTCGTTTTCGTGACCGTGAGCCGAAAGAGGCTAGAAAAGTGCATGCGTTACATGCATACCATGCAACACGGGCTCCTTCTTCCCCTGGGATGTCATTTGACGTTCTCATTAATGACGTGACCCTCTCAGAAATACTCGACTGCAACATGGCATCCTCACAATCACGGTCTCGCCATCGGGCAATTGAGCGGACAAAAATACAGCATTGTACAAGGAACCGGGGATCACGGTTCCTCAACATGATCGCAGTCAACGCTTTCAGGCCGGAACTCATTATAATGTTTCGTCTTCCACCGTTGTAGAACGAAAACGCTTGGAGCGCGTCCAAGATGTCTTGCTCGAGTCCGTGATCTGTAAATACTTCAGCCGCTCTTGATACAGGGTCCAATGCCGCCACCTCTACCAAATACTCCGCAGCTTTCTCATTGTCCAAAGCAATGTGACGAATTGCCTTCAATGAAGCCCTCGCAAGCTCGACATCTTTAAAGCTGCTGTTGTTCTTCGTGATCGCCCGATACACAGCACCTGGACCTCCCAAAGTTGCCACTGCAGACCGCGAAAGCTCGCTGGAGGCCGCAATAGCGCCGAGACAATGACACCCGGCTATTTGAAGAGGAATATCCGTCTTGTGATACTCAAGAACTTCAATAACCATTGAGGGAACCCCTACGCCACGAATAAGGTGACCAACCTTGTCGTCGAAGTGCTTTGATAACGATGTCATGGAGTTGCAAAACACAGTGCAAAGGACTGCATCTTGCTTCCCGAACAGCGAAGCAGCTGAGATATATTCTTCAACAACACCTTCTTCACACAAGTCAAAGTATAAGTTCTCACTCCTGCAAAAGACTTCAAGGAATGAGCAACCCGCCTTTACGATGACGTGTGACTTTCGGTTGTTTTGCACCCTTTCAAGAATTGCGGTGTAATCCCCGTTGCTCTGAGCGTTGTCAATAATGCGAAGCGTCTCATGTTCAGAGAGTTGTCTTGCTTCTTCCTCTGCTTTCCGCTCCGCCGCTTCTTTTCGAATCTTAGGTGGCGTCTTTTGGACTCTGTCTTCCCTCCGCTGCAGTTCCAAGAACGCTAGGGCAGCATGTTCGATGATATTCTGTAATCGCTTAGATCGTTTTCGCCGCAAAGTCGCCGGAGACGGATTTACTGCGTTCGAATCTTCAGTCTTGCCTTCAACTGAATCTTCCATATTGGCCTCTTCGGCTTCGTTCCCTTCTGGACTTGCTCTTTGTTCGGTGACGTACTTCATTTCATTTGATAAGGGCTCTGAATCGTCAATGTTCGACAGGTGGAACGCAGCTTCTGCAAAGTGCTGTGCTATTTGATCGCGGTATTGAATAAAGTCTGTTGTTGGTACTGCATGAAGATCTTCTTGAACAAAGTTTTCGAAAATTTCTTCTTCGGCCGTGGGTGTTGCTTCTGGCCTGGGCGCAGATGACATTTTGCTCTCGGTGTCAATCTTCTCAGGTTGAATCTTGACTTCGGAATCAACCGCAACAAAGTTTGCTTGTGTAATTCTCCCTTGCGTCGCCTTGAAGGATCCTTGTGGGGTTTGGGCATCCTGGAATTGGGGGTTAGTACGGTTAGAACCTTCAAGCCCATCCAAAGGCTTTGTCTCAAGAGAACTAACTGGACTCACTCGTGGGTTACCATTGGCGTAGTCCATGGCGAGGTTCGAGTCGCTCGAAACGAGTTCGTTTTCGCTTTCGTCAAAAGTAGCACTCTCACCGCTGCTTTCCAGAGCTGAATCACTTAGGTCAACCGAATCTTCGCAGATAGCTACAGCAGTTGAAGTACTGGAGCGCTTGGACAACGAGTGTATCATACCGGGCGTCCTCCCAATGTTGATGTCACTCCCCGCAGGATTAGTAATGTCACTGACTGGACGTTGTCCCTCGCGAATATTTAACGAAAACGAGGCCTCATCCAACTTACGAAACAGCTCATCAGCCGTTGGTCTGTCAAGAGGACTTTGTGCCCAACATGATTCCACGAGTTTGCGAAGAACCAGCGGTACTTCTTGAAAGAAGTCTTCATCTGTTTCTTTTGGCCATTCCGGTCGTTCGCCTTTCATCAGAGCCGCGTAGACGTCGAACATCTGATGTCTCCTCCACGGGGTGCGAAGCGTGAGCATCTCATACAGTACCATACCATACGAAAAGACATCACTTGCCTTGGCGATATCTTCCTTTTTGGGGTCCACACCGGCAAAGGCTTCCGGGGCCATGTAGTTGAATGTTCCCGCTGGTTCTCCAGACCCAGCAACAGTAGTATCTGTCAGAAGCGACTGGCCAACACTTCTTGACAGACCGAAGTCGGAAATGCGAGCCTGTGCCAGAACCGGAAGCGTGCCGCCTGTTTCAAGGGGAGCTGACAGAAGAATATTATCCGGCTTCGCGTCTCCCCATGTGAAGTTTGCAGAATGAAGAGCTCGCAAGCCACCACATGTCTGCAAGGCTATTCTAACCAACGTCGAAGGATCCAAAGGAGTACGCTCACGACGCAGATTCTTCAACGCCTCGCCGAGACTTCCACCCCTCATCAGGGCGGTGACAATCAGTGCGGTGCCTTCTTGCTCTCGGACGGTGACGCCCAGAAAGTGCACCACACCCGGATGACTGACGCGTTCGTATCTGCGAATCTCTCGCGCAAACTGACGCATGGCTTCCTTCTGACGTGCCTCCAGATTGGCGTCATTCTTCATCGCTGAGGACACCTCAGGCATGCGAATGCGCTTCACGGCGACGAGCTCACCATGATAACACCCAACGTACACGGAGCCATACGTGCCAATACCAATTCGATTTTCCGCATCACTAAAGTCAACCTGTAAATGAGCAGGATCAATCACGGGAGCATCGCGCTCACCAAGTTCCACGGAGCTTTCCAACACGGTCTGTGACAGAGAGTTTTGCAACTCACCAAAGGTGCCCCATGACTTGACGGAATCAATGCGAATATTCTCACCGGGTAGTAGTTGTCGCTCCTCACTCGGCTCGGGAGAATCATGCTCCTCAACAGGGTGTGACGACGCTGACGCGTGCGGCGTGCGCGGACTGACCGGTGTGATTGGCAGTTCAGGAAGCTGCGGCGCGGGCGGGGGATGTGCACGTGATGGCGCAGCCGAGTGTTGAGGGGCGTCATCTGACACTCTGTGCGACGTGGGCGCCCTGGGGAGCTTGGGCAGATTGGGCGGAGAGTGTCGACGCAGCCGTGGCACGCCGTTCGGCGGAGACGGTCGTCGCACGCGCTCAGAGGGCTGTGAAGACGGGGTAGACGGCTGAGACGGGCGCGACTGCGGGGTGTACGGACGCGGCGGCGCGGCGGCCGACGGCGATTGCGCGACGCGCGGGGTGGACTGGCGCTGCGAGCGCGGCGTGGTGGGCGTGTTGTTCCCGTACGGAGAGTTGGCGAAGAAGGGAATGGAACTGCCGGTCACGACGGTCTGGGTGAGGATGTCCGGCAGCTGCAGACCGGCGTCGTCCGGGTGCGGCGCGAAGAACGGGACGGAATTGGCGTCGTCCGCGGCGGACTGCGTTTGCGCCGCCGGCCGTGGCGACGAGAGACGGCGCAGAAACGGGGGCACGACGCCGCGCAGGTCCGGTAAGCTGTTGTCATGGCCCGCGCGCGAGGACGCCGCGTCGGCAGACTGCTGGCGGTCGACGTCGGCCAGCGACGACGACGCGGCGGCGGCGGGCTGCATCGGGTGCGAGTTGTACCGTCTGGCGGAGGAGTCACTCATGTCGGGGGGGGGGCGGCAGGGGGGAGCGGCGCGACGGCGCCAGCAAGCGGCAAGACGCGGCGCGTCACGGCGGGCAGAGGGCGGGGGGCGCGGCGGGGAGAGGCCGGTGCCATGCGCACGCGCGGCACTCGAGACGGCGCGGCCGCAGCGCGGCGCGACGCGCAGCGCTCGCGTTGGCTACAGCCGCGGCGCGGCGTGTACATCGCTGCAGGGCGCAATGCACGCGCGCGGCGGCGCGCCGCCTCGCGGCGCGCATCCTCGTCAGCGCCCTTCGCCGCGCCGAATCGGCGCCGTGCAGAACGCGCCGCCAGCAATGACGCGCGCCGCGCGCGCGCCCCTCTTTCTTGGCGCCGCCACGTCGACGCGCGCCGGCAGCGCCGCGCTGTAAGGCGCGCCGCGCTGTAAGGCGCGCCGCGCCAATTACTTCTCGCGCGTGTAAGTTGCCGGCCGCGGCGCGCCACGTGCGTTTGCCATGGCGTCGCGCGCGGATGTTTCCAGCTGCTGTTGCGCCTTGTCTCGATCGTTCTCGTCGTTGCTGTCCCGAATGAACGCCATTCACGCGCGCGTCGACGTCATCGCTTTGCAATCTTTGGTGCATCTCCGTCGCCAACGCCCAACCTTGTCTATAAAAGCGCCGTCTCGCCTCAAGTCAACCTTGGTCAACACGCACGAATATCAACCTTTCTGCGAACCGCTTCAGAAACATGACCGACAACACGCAACAACAACAACAACAACAACAACAACAACAACGACAACAGCACGAGCACCAACGCGATGAACACGACCCGCAAAACCCGCACCGCGAGCTGCTCATGGAGGCCGCTGCGCAGATTCGCGCCGATCAGGTCGCGAGGGAGGAGGCGCGCCCAAGGAACGTCGGCCAGGGCACCCTAGGGCTTGTGGGCGATTCCCTCGGCGGCGCTGCGCTGGGCGCCGCCGCGCTCGTCATGGGACCGATTCAGGGCTACCGCGAGAACGGCGCCAAGGGTTTGTTGGGCGGCGCCGTTGGCGGCCTGGCTGTCGGCGTTGCGGCCACCGCCTACGGCGTCGGCTCCGGGCTCACCAAGTTTGCGCACGGCGCAAAGCAGACCGCGCGTTCGTTTGATTCCTCCTCCACAGATGAGCGCCTGGTGGTGCGCGAGGGCGATCGACCGTTGCCTGGTGTTTATAAGAGGGAGAGGGATCAGCTCTATGGAGAGTTGCAGGCTGCGCATAACGCCGAGAGTGCGAAGAGTTCTGCGGATGCACTTGGCGCCCCGGTTGATAACAAGTTGTATGACGTGCTTGGCATCAAGCCGGATGCTTCTCCGGCTCAGATTCGAAAAGCGTATTATAAGATGGCGCAACGTTATCACCCCGACAAGAATCCGGATGATTCTGAGGCCACCGCCAAGTTTCAAGAAGTGAGCGCCGCGTATCAGTAAGTTTTGCACCCACCGATTTCTATCAGCAATGCTCGTACTAACCTCTCTTTCGTACTATGCATCGTGCGTTTCGTGTCTTTTAGAATTCTTTCCGATCCCGTTAAGCGCGAAGAATACCACCGTCTCGGCGAACAAGCTGCCACGGATGAAACACTCATGGATCCGAAGGCGTTGTTTGCGCTCATGTTCTCAGACTTTGACCACATTGTTGGCGATCTGGCCACCGCTACTATTCTCCGTGCCTCTCTGGACGCTGAAAACGGCCAAGAGGGCGGCAGTGACGGCCAGGGCGCTTCTAGCTCCACCCAAGTGCCTCAATCGACTGAAGAAAGGCAAAAGGAGGCGGAGAGAGCGAGGAAGCGGAAGAAGCAGCAATTCCAGACGGCTCGCGAAGCTCATCTTGTTCACCTTCTTAACCGACGGCTGGAACCGTGGATGAACGGCGACGAAGAAAGCTTCATCCGACATGCGAAACATGAAGTCTTTGCAATGAGAGAAGAGCCGTTTGGTAGGGAAGTCTTGACGACGGTAGGATACGTTTATGGCAGACGAGCGTCGCGCTTCTTGGAGAAGAAGAAGGGCGGACCTTGGCAGAATGTACAGTCTATGTTGGAAAACCTTGGTGATAAGGCGCATCATTTCAAGAATCAGGTGCGGGCATTGGAAGGTGGTGTTAAGGTGCTTTCTACGCAGGCAGCAGCAGAGGAGGATGAATCGATCGACGAGAAGATGAGACGAGAAGCGGTTAACGTTCTGGGCGCGGTGTGGCTTAGTTCGGTGCTCGATATCGAATCTACCGTGAAGCACGTTGTCGCCGCTGTGCTTCAGGTGAGTGCCACCATGCCTCCAGCAGAAGCGAGGAGAGTGGCGACGAGGAAGGCAGCTGGTCTCATCATGCTCAGCAAAATCTTTGAGCAGGCGTGACGTGCGGTTCGGTTGAATTTTCGAACTCATCCGATACATGTGATGAGCAGATCTTGCACAGTGTACAATGATAGATAACCTGGTGCAGAACGCATTCTTCCTCGACGGCCTACATGCTAACTGCGCACGTAAATAGAAAGAAAGGATTGCTGTTAATAACACTTCAACACAATAGACGGTTTAGAATTTCCTACGGTACATACTGTTTCGTCTTCGAAGCAACAGTCGTCACAGTTGATCATCGTCTTCCTCCTCTTCACTCGTCTCCTGAGATGATAAATAGTTCTCCTCGTGACGCACTATGTGCAGAATATCTCCCCTGCTTGCCATCAACTTCATCATCTCTATGAAGAACGTATCATAGTTGTGCACAGCCCTTATTCTTCGCAGCTCGTCCGCAGCGAGCTCTTCCTCCTCCTCCGCTTCATCGTCTGACTCAGCGTACGGATCCCTCTCAAGGTCCCTTTCAAGTCCAAGCATGGAAGACTGCGGAAACCTGCGCTTCGTCTTGCGTTCCTTGGGCGGTTGGGTTGAGTTACGCATATCGCTTGTGAGAGCAAACAGCAAAAAAGGGGTCTGATGTTCTCGGAACGTACTTATTCGCTCCATCAAAGGTCTTCTCATTGAGGTTGCCCACGCCAAATGGTCGTTCCTGTGTTGAGTACTGCGCGACGCTACAACTCTTGGCTCATCACACATGCTATCGATTTCGTACACGTACTCGTTGCTGCTGCCGGGAACATACACTGAATACATCCACAACTCCTCGGCGAGCAATGAACTTCGCACCTTTCCGTCCTCGTCCAACAACTCAGGATGGCCTCCAAACTGTGCCCGTGCGGCGCCATTATGCGCATCGCGAACAATTTTCGAGCTGCAAACAGAGGCGGCACGAATGACCGGGTCAAATGGCTTCAAGAAGCATTTGAGAGCTCGAACATCATCACCAATATCAAACGGTTCGACAATATGTCTGTCCGGCTGAAACGGATGACGCTTACCACCACCGCTCTCCGAAATGTTCATAATCGCCATCATGAGCGCATGTGTCGCAGAGGCATTATCCATAGCATGGCCACACACCAGAAGATTCTCCGCGCCAGCATTTGCAGAATCATCCTCCATGGCAGAAGGGGAGGAGGACTTTCCAAACGGATCATTCCTCGGATTCCAGCGCGAAGTACGGCCACGATACGGCGACCATTTATAAAGCAGGATGTAAGCATGCAGAAACCATTCGCGATCAAGTTGAAAGTCGTACAACTGACGAACAGTAAAGCCAGTTGCGCCCGCATTGTGCAGCACGTTGGTCATGTTCGGCGCAGTGGTGCGCAGAAGAAGCCAGCCCGTCTTCTGCATGGCGCCACGCTGCGACAGCAACTGGCGCGCCACACGGCGGTCGGCCTCGGTGGCCTCGCGCGACGACTCGGACGAGCGGGTGCTGCCAGGCGTGGCAACCAGCGGCGTGGCGGCCGAGGATGACGGCTTTGCGGGATAGGGCGACTGGCTGTCCAGGTCGGACGCGCCGTTCTCATCGTCGGCGCGGGAGGAAGGCATGACGCGGAGTATACACTACGTGGGAAGCTGCGCAGCCCGATGAGCAGCGCTTCCGCGCGTCTCGTGCCGGCTTGCCGCAGCGGAGCGCGCTGTTGGTGGCAGCGCGCGGCGACTTACGTTGCGCGGAGCGCGGCGCGGCCGAGGCGCTGCTCCATGCGCATGCGGCTTGCGTCCGCGCGCGCGTCGGCTGCCGCGTTCACCGCCTGGCGGCGCCAGCGCGCGGCGCGCGCCAATTTTATCCGAAAAACAGCTTCGCAGTCGAGCTGCATCGCGTACGCAGGCGCTGCCGCCTCCGCTCGCGCATCCCCCCGAAGCCAATCCTCCGATAGCGCCGCATCTGTCGTCCGCCCGCGTCGCGCACTTTCGCACCGACGCCCGTCATGCTCGGTCTGCGCGCGCTTCCGCGCCCCATGCGGCACGTGCGCGCGCTATCCACCGCGTACACCTTCACGGCGACCGGGCCCCCATCGTCGGTGCTTTCGCGCGAGCAACTGCCCACGCCGAAGCCTTCCGATGGCCACCTCAGGCTCAAGTGGCTGGCGGCTGGCGTCGATCCCGTCGATCTGGCCACCCTGGCCGGCAGTCCGTCTGCGTCCGAGTTTGCGCCCTCCATCTTCCCGGCCGTCGCCGGTAACGAGGGCGTGGCGCGCGTCACCGCCACGGGCGCGGGCGTGAATGGCGTTTCGGAGGGTGATCTGGTTATCCCCATCAAGGTGCGTGCTGCTGCTGCCTTAGAAGCTGTGTTACGTGCGAGCTCAAGCTCTTTTTGTTCACGGTGCTAACTTTCTGCGTGCAAAGACTTCGTTGGGTACGTGGCGCGAGTCTTCGGTCATTGATTCCGCGCACGTCATTCCTGTGCCTCGCAACATTCGCGTCGAACTTGCTGCTACGCTTTCGGCATCGCCTTTCACGGCGTATCGACTGCTGCGCGATTTTGTCAACCTGCAACCAGGAGATGTCGTTCTTCAGAACGCAGCCTCCAGCCCGGTCGGCAGCGCCATTGTGCAGTTGGCCAAGTCAATGGGGCTTGAAACCGTTTCTTTAGTCAACACGCCCTCAGCAGATTATGCCCCGACTGTTGAGCGCCTCAAGCTCATGGGCGGCGACGTCGTGATCGGAGACCAGTACATCACAACAGAGGGTTTCTATCAAGTTATGTCCGACATGCCCAAACCGTCCCTCGTCATCAACGGAGCCGATGAGGCTTCCTGTGCTACATTGGCAGCCATAGCTCCGAAAGGCACCACAATGGTTACGTATTGTCCTGGCGAGGCTAACCCCAAGGCACTGCGAAGCAAGGGCTTGAAGAACGCCTCGTTCTCGTTACCGGAGTGGCTGGAACAAACTGACCGCGCGCAGATCGAGAGTATGGTCATCGACCTGACAAACATGATAGAGTCTGGCGAGCTCACTGCATGGCTTCAGCGTGTCAAGTTTGACCAACTTCCAGCCGCCATTCAACAAGGCGGCATGATTAATCGAAAGCTTGTAGCGGTTATGGAGTAAAGAACCAATTTCACTGTACATCTCAAACTGCTGACACCCAAACGTTGTTCGATCTGACAATACCGGATCGAACACGATACTTCGCGGGGTAAGCGTATCGTGTTGGATTCGAGAGTGGGGGATGGTCGACAACAAATATTGGCGCTTTCTTGCTGGTCACGAACAGGTCACTGGAGGAAGACCTTACCGCCGTTTCCCTGAATTTTTCCCACTGAAGGAAAGCTCCATCGGAGCGCTGGATGGGGTTTTGTCCATGGTTTCTCGAACGGACTACACGGGGGTGGGAGGACGGCGAATGGCTACAGATCGGTTATTGCACCTGGTTTCGCCGACTGATATAAGGATTGGGCGGAAAGGACGTCGTCGCCCATGGCTTCTCGAGTGACTGACGTTGTCGTTCACTAAAGAAGCCATGAGCGACGTCCTTTCCGCCCAATCCTTATATCCTTTGCATGACATGCGCCATCACTCCATCCTGTTGCTTCTTATTTGAACCATAAAACGTTGCGGTGCACTTGCGGTAGAAACGTCAAGGAAGACTGCGACCATGTGGTCCTACGATGTCCGCTATGGAACACATCTCGACGATTCCTCTTCGCGGGACAGCCACATGAAGCAAAATCATCAGTGCAGTACCTGATAAGACATAATTCGCAGAACTTCTTGGCCTTTTTAAAGAGAGAGAACCTGCTCTGAGGCTCTGCTGTAGTTTAGGAATAAGAAACTACTGTCCACAGCAAAGGAGAAGAAGAGACTTACGTTGTACATGCGAAGCCCCCTGTCGTGATGTGCCCCATGGGCGACGATCTCTTAGAGGTTGATTGAAGAGAGTAGTCGAAGGAAGAAGGCGATCAGCGTCGGTGAGAACGCTCTGCTGTCGGAAAGCCCCCTGTCGTGGTGTCACTTAGACTCTAAGAGATCGTCGGCCATAGGGCACACCACTGGTGTGCCCCATGGCCGACGATCTCTTAGAGGTTGATTGAAGAGAGTAGTCGAAGGGAGAAGGCGATCAGCGTCGGTGAGAACGGTTTGCTGTCGGAAACACTTACGATATTCATACTTCCTCGTCGTAGCTCAGAAGTGTAGCACGGCTACAGTAGTAGTGGTCAGTGTTGGCAATGTCGAGGTATTTTCGGTTTTTGGCTCTTGAGCAAACCCACGCTTTGGAGCGTAATCAGCAACACTGTTTCAATAAATGAAAGAGAGAGGAAGAGAGAGAGAGAGAGAGAGAGAGAGAAAGTTATCTTCAAAAGCTTTCACAGGAGAAGTTTCGTTTTTTCCTTCCTCTTTGGTGAGCTAATCCTTTGGTAGCCGGTCCACGAAACTTCTCCAAGCCTCCCTGGATGCTACGAAGGAAAACGCGGTACTTTGCAGATATTGCAGAGGCACGGAAAGAGTTGGATGGCACAAGTCTCAAGTGAGAGAGGTATTAAAGCGTGACGAGGCCCAGCAAGAAGCAAAACAGTTACCAGTCAATATAAACAAACACAAAGTTGTTTAGTCGAGCACATTTACAACATACATATACAACTGCGACTACGTTACAACTTATAAGGATATTCAGATTGCATGTTGTCTCACGACAAGAGAGCAGAAAGTGCGATTCACCGACACAGACACTCCTCCAAAAAAGTTAAGTGGTCAAGATACATGCTTGCCTTCCAAACATCACCGACGGTCAGTCACTGACATGCCGTTCCTCCTCTTCACTCTCTCCTTCTGCAAATCATCAACACTTCCACTCTGTGCACGGCGGAAGGAGCGAGTGGAGCCGGCTTTCTGCAAGCGGGGCGAGCTACTAGAATGCTGAGCGGGAGCCCTGGCAGAGCCGTTGCGCACAAAAGGAACAGGTGAGACCGGTCTCTCAGTCTGCCTGTCGTTCGGCATACGAAGCCAGGGGTGATTCAGGGCCTCATGTGCGGTGGGTCGCTCACCAGGACGAACACTCAAGCAGCAAGCCACAAGCTGGCGGGCCTCTTCCGACACTATATGCCAGCGCTTCTCGGGAAAGCTAAACCGTCCCTTCACAATGTTTCGGAAAATTTGGTCGGGCGTCTCACCGCGGAACGGTAAGCTACCGGACAATGCCACATACAGCAACACGCCGCAGCCAAAAATATCGACCGGCTTTCCATACTTGGATCTCGAGACCACCTCTGGGCTGCAGTAGGCGGGTGTCCCTAGAATGCTTGACAAGCAATACTCATCTGCTCCCATACTGTCAATGCGCCTGGCAAGCCCAAAGTCTGCTATTTTGACGATCCCCTCTGCCGACACCAAAATGTTGTCGGGCTTGAGGTCGCGGTGGATAATATCGTTTGCGTGTAGGTAGGCGACGCCGCTGAAAAGCTGGCGTGCGATACGCTTGGCATTGCGCTCGTTGACTCGGTTCTTACCGCCGCCCAGGAACTTGAGCAAGGTGCCCTTCTCCACATACTCCATGACAATGTACAGGTGGGAGGAGGTTTCGAAGACGTCATAGGTGCGGACGGTGTTCTTGTGGCAGATGGAGCGCACAAGCTCAGCCTCCCTGGTGGCGAACAGAGAGGCCTTGCGTTCCTCCTGCTTCTTCGGCATGACCTTGATGGCGACCTTGCATCCAGTGCGACGATCAAGCCCCTCGTACACCTTGGCATAGTGGCCGTCGCCGATCTTGTCACAGACCTTGTAGTACTTGTCAAGCTTGAGTGACAGAGCGCGCTTCAGAGTAGAGCTCCACAGGTGCAGGAGAGCGACATCATGCTTGAAGACGAGCGTGATTCCAACTTTCGAGGAGGTGCGGATGGATACGGTGCTCTTGGCGGCATCGACGACGACTTGTTGCGCCTCGCACATGCGCACAGAGGCCATCGGCTCGCCGCAGTCATCTTCCTCGGCGCGGATGGTGAGCAGGCCGTGATCGAGGCGGACGAGGCGGCGTCGGACGCCGAAGAGCTTGGACTTGACACCGAGCACGCCCACGAGGGTGTCCTGGTGGGTGTAGCGCATGCGGGGCAGCTGGTGGGGCTTGATGGCATGGCGGGCGTTGAAGGCATTGTTGAGAGTTTCGACGACCATGGTGGAGCAGCGCTGCGGGGGAGCAGTTAATCAGGGGGGGTGGGCGGGAGGAAAGTAAGGAGTACAATGATGAGTGAGGCGCTTCAGGATTGCGCGGGGGTTGCAGGTGAACGCGCAAGGCGCTGGAGGGAAAACAGGGGAGGAGCAGCGGGATCGAAAACCGAGTAAGGAGCGGGCAAAGTTAAGGCGGGCTGGCGGCGCGCGCTGGCGGGCAGCAGAGCGCGGCGGCGGCGCGCGCTGAAATAGCCGCGCCGCGCGCGAACGGGCGGTGACGGCGGCGGCGGCGCGGCTGGCGCAGAGAGCACGCGGCCGCGCAGCGAGCCACGCGCCTGCATTGCGTACCACCGCTCGCGCGCGCGCAGCGCGTGGCGCGCGCGTGCGCGGCGCGCGAGCCGTGGCGGCGCGCGCGGCGGCGGCGCGCGCGCCACGCGCGCCGGCCGCGCGCGCGCGATGGCCGCCGGCCCAATCGTTTTGCAGCACGCGCTTGCTTGCGCGTCTGCGCGCCGCGCCGCGTTTTTGCGCGCTTTTCGCGCTTTTCCGGGCGATGTTTGGCGCGCGGCGGTTGGCGGGCGACCGTTTGCGCGCGGCGCATGACTTTGCGCCGAAATTATTTCGCGGCCAGGCTGAAAGCCGCGGGAGGCGGGGCGGCGGACGGCGCGCGGCGCGCGAGCGTGGCGCAGGCAACTGACTGGCACGTCATCGGGGCGTGTGCCCGCGGCGCGCAACCCTGGCCGCCGCAGCCGCTTCGCTCCCTTGTGTCAATTCACACACGCTGGCCCGCCGCCCGTTTCATGAGCATTTTCAAATCAATTGCGCTCAAACGCCGTCGCCGGCCTCCAATACGATTGGAGCGCCTGTGGCTAGCTGAATGGTCCGGGAATGCGCCACTGAAACCGACGGCGGGAAACGCGGCCGCCACGCGCGCCGGCTCTCCGGCGAGCGCCAGCTTTCATATACAATTCAACACTGTAGCAGTGTTGAGCGCCTGCCGTCTCGTCATTCGCGCTGCCGTTTTTCTTGGTGGTGGCGTGCCACGCCGCGGAGTCTCACAACAAGTTGCAGAGTGCAAAACAGCTTTACCACGAAAAACATGCCGTCAAGCCGAAGGTACACAACCATTGTGCGCCACCGGCGCCAAACAGCCGTGCCGAACGGATGGCCCGCAGCCAAGCGCAACGTCAGCTGTCACCAAACAGCGCCAAAATAAGGCGCCACACGTGCGCGCGCTTCTCACCGCGCAGGTATACAGTGCGCCCGAGCATCGTTTCTGATCGAATTTGGCCTCCTCCTTTTCTAATAGCATTAAAAATAGCTTTTTCCCGCCGAGCCATATCTTCTCTCTCTGTTTCTCGTCCTTGTGGCCACCGTTTTTGGCTCTTTTAACTATAATGACGCAGCGCTCCTCAGGAGTGCAGCTTGAGACAGGAGGCTAACTGCAACATCTACTGCGAGCAGTTCCGGAACTCAACCCTTTTGATGGAGCTTAAAACTCGTACAACAAGTGTGAAGCAAACCGCTCATATTCATTTACACTGGTTGTCGTTTGAAGAACAAACGGCAACATAACCTTGTATCAGCGAGCTAGTGCGCACTAAGTCACTGAATCAAATCAACAGATTCAAAACTGCATTCAGCCACAAGGCGCGCCACGCATCGCACCGCGCGGGACACGTTTGAGGAGCACCACACCGTGCAGCGCAGTTTAGTTTATTATAGAAAAAAGCGCCGCCTCGTGCTGCAACGCGTACGCCCATCGCCGCGATGCGCCGCCATCGTTCGCGCGAGAGGCGAGGCAGGGGCGGCGAGAGCGACTCGCCAACACGCGCGCGTCTCTCGTATGTGCGCCGTCGAGCGTTACGTGGTGTGCTTTTGCTCTTCGCCACCGCTCGCCCCTCGCCGCTCGCCCGTCGGCGCAGCGTCAACTGTACGCCAACAAAAACGAGCACACACTGTCATCACAGCCCACGTGCGCCGCGTGTGCTCGCGGCAGATCGTGCTCGCTGTGGCCACGTGGCAAAGGGGGTTACTGTGTCCAGCTGTGTGACACCGCCGGCGTGCACAAGCACCACAGCGCGACGCGTTGCTGCGCCAAACGATGATGCGAACAACGCACCAGCAGCGCGTGTGATTGGATGACACGCGCGTGAAGCGCAGCCAATCAGCGCGGCGCCGCGATCTGATGTATCATTCGCCCCTTTTGGATTGGATGAGATGGCAGCAGTTGCGCGCGCGCGCCCCCCGCGCGGCGGCCCGACGGCGCATGTGATTTCGCACCACGCACCAACCGCACCACTGCTTTTATATACTTTGCATTGCATCGTGGCTGAGCGACTCGACGCTTCGTGCTTCCGTCGTCGTCCCGCCCCCCGTTAGCTCGCCCCGTCGTCGCGCGCTGTTTTCCGCGTTTGCGCCTGTTTTTGAACGGTATGTGTGGGCTGCTGTTTTCTGGCGTGGCTGCTGTAGCTGCGCGCCGCGCTCAAACGCCATGATCTCACTTGCTCCGACCCGATCTGCGCGCCATCGTTCACCGGCCTTCGTCTCGCCTACGCCCCTGTTCTCTAACCGACATTCGTTCCGTTCCAATCGCTGTGCCAGATCTCCCTCTGTTATCATCATGACTGTCCCTCAGGTTGGAATCAATGGCTTCGGTCGAATGTACGTACAGCGCACCGCGCCAGCTTTGATCCCCCAGCTATGCCATCTAACCCCCGATCTTCCTCCCCTCGTCTTTCGGCAGTGGCCGTCTCGTGCTTCGTGCCGCGATTGAGAAGGATACCATCAGCGTTGTGGCCATCAACGATCCCTTCATCGACCTCGAATACATGGCGTACATGTTCAAGTTCGACTCCACTCACGGCCGTTATCCTGGTACCGTGGAAACAAAGGATGGAAAGCTCATTGTCAATGGAAAGCCCATTACCATCTACGGACACCGCGATCCGGCCGAGATCCCATGGGCAGCAGCCGGTGCCGAGTACGTCGTCGAATCCACCGGTGTGTTCACTCTCAAGGAGAAGGCCGAGAAGCATTTCACCGGCGGTGCCAAGAAGGTCATCATCTCCGCCCCATCAAAGGATGCCCCCATGTTTGTGTGCGGCGTCAACGAGGACAAGTACACGCCCGATCTCAACGTGATCTCTAACGCTTCTTGCACTACCAACTGCCTCGCGCCGTTGGTCAAGGTCATTCATGAGAAGTATGGTATCGAAGAGGGCTTGATGACGACAGTACATGCCACTACCGCTACGCAGAAGACTGTTGACGGGCCGTCGCAGAAGGACTGGCGCGGCGGACGTGGAGCCGGTGCCAACATTATCCCGTCAAGCACTGGAGCTGCCAAGGCTGTCGGAAAGGTGCTGCCTGAGCTCAACGGCAAGTTGACGGGCATGGCATTCCGTGTTCCTACTCCCGATGTTTCTGTCGTTGATTTGACTGTGCGTCTCGCAACTGAGACCAGCTATGATGACATCAAGGCCACTATGAAGGCTGCTGCTGAGGACTCTATGAAGGGAATCCTCAAGTACACCGAGGAAGCTGTGGTCAGTACTGACTTTATTCATGAAGATGCTTCGTGCGTCTTTGACGCTGGCGCAGGCATTATGTTGAACAGCAGGTTTTGTAAGCTGGTTGCTTGGTACGATAACGAGTGGGGATACTCCAACCGCGTTGTTGACCTTATTGCTCACGTTTCCAAGCTGCATTAAGCTGCTTGCAGCGTCGAGTATATGGTAACTTCGATCTTGCTAGGTTTTTTTTCTTTTAACGATTTGTAGCCGGATAAAAGATCTGTTGAGATTTGTGATTGTTGCGTCTGCGTTTGTCGACGCAGAAGTCGAGGTTACTGAACGATTTGTCGCGACGAGGCGTCTGAGGTTCACCTGGTGGCGAGGTGGTTGGTGCGAGGGGCGGCGGTTCAACGGCGAATCTGACGCGTGGAGCGGACCAATTGTAGCGCGCTCCGCGTGAATATCTCGCAGAAAAGTGCTGACTTCTTCCCCACGTGTGATATTTTGACTCGCCATCCTTTTTGAGCATGTTGCGAGCCTATGTGTTAAGACAGGGCCTCTCTCAGGCCCTTTAGGAAAGTTCAAAACAATATGATGGTCAACATCATTGATGGAGATGATGATCATCGAAATGTGACTTCATCTTGTCTACCATCGGTAACCATGGTACCATCAGTATCCATGGTACCGTCGGTAGTTGACTGCTCCTATACATGTGCGTGAAATTGAACATGTGTCTTGTTTCGGTTTATATTAGTTCGCATCGCATGCGCTGTCAAAATAGAATCAGACCTACAAAAGCCTCACCAAAGAAGCAGAAAAGTGAGGTGGAACAAGCTTCAGCCGCCGGTACATTGGATGCATATTACACAGCCTGAAGCTTCGCGCTAAAAGGTGCTTGTATTATACAACGAAAGATTCAAAACGGCACCTTACTGCGCAACCACCTCGTTCTTCAAAGCTTCACCTCCACTGCCGCCACTATTTCTCCTCTCTATAAACCTCAAGACATTGGCATACGTAGTGCTCCAGATATTCGAAATCGCCGTATCGGTACAGAACGCAATATGCGGCGTGATCAGAACATTGGGCAAACTCTGCAGCGTGAGGATTTTCTCATCTTCCAAAATCTCTCCAGTATGATCATCGAAGAAAAGCTCTTGCTCACCTTCCATCACGTCCATGCCACATCCTCCAATGATGCCACGTCTGAGACCGAAGATAAGGGCGTTCATGTCAACCAGTTCACCTCGAGAAGTGTTGATCAGTACCACTCCTTTCTTCATTTTGCCCACTGCCTCTGCGTTGATCATATGTTTTGTGGACGGGAACAGCGGGCAGTGCAAACTAATGATATCTGAAGTCGCCAGCAAGTCATCAAAGCTGACATATTCCACGCCCATCTTCTTCGCCTCTTCACTCTGATAGATGTCATATGCAATCACGCGAGCTCCAAATCCAAGCATGATCTTGGCGAACAATTGGCCAATCTTTCCGGTTCCACAAACGCCAACAGTCTTGCCATGAATATCAAAGCCAAGCAAACCGCTCAGAGCAAAGTTACTTTCCCTGGTGCGATTATAAGCCTTGTGCGTTTTGCGGACGGTAGTGAGCAGAAGGGCGACAGCAAATTCAGCCACGGCATACGGAGAGTACTGAGGAACTCGCAGGACAGTGACGCCATTCAGAGCAGCTGCTTTCAGATCGACTTGATTGAAACCAGCACAGCGCAGTAACAAGCATTTGGTGCCATTTTTCGATAGTGTCTGAATGGTTTCCTCATCTGCGCAGTCGTTAACGAAAATACAAACTGCATCGGCTCCGGCAGCCAGCGGCGCAGTGGTCGCATCAAGACGGGGGGCGAGAAATTCTAGCTGCACGTTTGGAGCGATTTTGGCTAGATGCGGATGCGAAGTTAGGAAATCTCTTTCATATCGTTTTGAGCTGTATACCACCACGCGAATGGGGGCTTTGGCGGCAGGTCCATTGGATGAGCTCATTACGAAATGAGGACTAAAGGTGCCCAGAATGGAGTTGGGGGAGAAAGAAGTTAGTGCTGTTGTCTTAAGCATTGTGATAATTTGTGATAATTTGAAGGGGGGCGGGGTTGGTTGCTTGTCAAGTTGTTTCGTTGTTCGGTGGGTGATGATGCACACTTACCGAGAGTGGGGAGGCGAGGTGGAGTTTTAAATGAAGACGGAGGAGCAATGACGTCGCGACGTCGAGTCCGTTACACGACGCCGACGCGGCTGCTACGGATGAAATGTTCGCAGCTCCAGGAAGTGAAAGGTGTTGAAGGCACCAAAGCGTGGACGTCAGCAGTGACAAAGCGTCATTTTCGATTGGAGCCATGTGTCGCAGTGGCGAAACGGGGCAATCTTATTGGAACATGTGCCGACTTGACCAAAATCATCCAATCAGAGGCAATGAGGACTGGTGTTGCTCCACCTGGTGGACAATGCTCGACGGATGAAGGTGTCTGTGCTCCTTGGAACACTCTCCCCGGGGCGTGTCTAGCTAGAAGGTCCTAACAGATGTAAACTTTACGACATCTTCGACATCCGCGTGCACGATATGTTTCGAGGAGGCAACGAGGAAATAGTAACAACACCGAATCAAAACGGACATGTCGGTAAATCATCAGCTTCCGTCTGTAATATAAAGCCTCGTCAATGGTTATACTTGAAGGGTTGCTACACTTCTGTTCGTTCCGTACACAAGGTCATCATGTTTACTGCCTTGAAACTGATCTTGGAAAAGCTTTCGAAACATTTCCACTCAGGCAAATACAAATTGTACATGTTTGCATCAGTCTTGAGATGAGCTAACGTACTGCGCGGATAGTGCTCCCCCTGCTAATGCTACTGTATCATGATGACAGCCATTATATGCTTTTCAAAACAACTTTGCAAAGATTATGTCACACATTTTGCCTTGGATCTGACCCCCTCTCTTGTACTACAGGACTTGTAGGTTACGCTCTCGTTTACGTGACTCAGCAACGATTTGATGTTAGAACTGTTTGAGCTCCAATCCCGCATCTTTATAAAAAACTTTGTAGCCATGACTGCGAACAAAGCCTCCCGAACATACCGAACACCCAGAACACCCCTCCCAGTAAACCCAGAGGGTCCGTCTCCCACCAGCATGATGCTGGTGTAGAGCGGAAGACTAGCGCTTGCCCCGTAACGTGACAGCGCATACGCGTATGATGTATCAAACAAGGTCCATTTTGCAGCACACGCCGAACTGATCCGCGGCGATCTGCGCCATGATCTCCATTAACCGACACGCTTTCAACGTCAGATTCTCATCTCGCCGTTTCTTCTGCCACCGCGTCTTGCCCATGTGTGCGCAACCAGCGTGGCAACAACTTATCAATGACTGTCTTCGACAGGAAGCAACGCCAACAGCAAACTTTTTGCAGTTGGCTTCCCTCACCGTCTCAGGGGAGGCGTCTTGCAGGACAGTTGTATTTCGAGGCTGGCACGAAACCACCTCGAGTTCAACGCCATCGCTTCTAATCGCCACTGATAGTAGAAGTGCCAAAATTAAAGGTCTACTCAAGTATCCCAAAGTTGAAGCATGTTGGTATTTCCTTGTACGTCCGACATAAATTACAACCGCCGCACATGCTTATCGCTTAGATTCTGACCACCGCCCTTTTGTGTGTTCTCGATTATGTTTTCTTAGAAAGCGCGCATGCAGTTTCGCATCACAGCAAATGTTACCGTAATCACAAGCGAAGAAACAAACGCTGATTTGTCCCATCTCCGCGTGAAGCAATGGCATGAACTCTCGCCTCCAGGAAGGGCACTCTACGCATGCCCACCGCCTGGTCGCCCGCAGGAGGACGAATTTTCAAAAGGGCAAAAGGAAGAAGCGGCGAACAGCAAGGAGCCACTTGAGTGGTTTACAGTTTTGTCACTGAAACCTGAGAAAGTTGATGTTGTCGATCTACGTGCCAACAACAGGCGCTTGTTCGAACTGGATAGTGGCGGCAATTGGATTCAAAACTACATAAACCGCTGACCTGTAGTGCTGGAATTTGGCGCGTGTAGTGTACAGGAAGTTGCAGGCCTTGCAAGGGAGCGATGTAGGGTGAATTCTCAGGCTAATTTAAGTCGAAACCAGTCAAAAGAATGCAGGTTTGAAGTGACCGCTGCTAGGTGCGCTAGGTGCGCATCATACAAAGTGTGGCGTAGTTGCTTAGGTGGAGTGACATGAAAACAATGACGTACAAGTTGTATCTAAAGTCAGGTGATAAAGGTGATCTTCACATATGGAAATTGTGCCCTTATTGCGTCGATTCCAGCTTGTGTGTAGAGACCCTGCGGCCAAATGTTGCCGCGATTCTCAGCCAGAACAAGTTCTTTCATTCGGGGAGTGCATCGAAGAAAGCTGACGAGACAACGATTGCTAATGGGACAGAAAGCAAGCGAAACCACCTCAAGTGATTTGGATACCTCCGAATGAAAAAACGCTTGCAACGTTTCATTATCAACAGAGTCACAGCCTTTCAAACAAAGTCGCTTCAAAGTTGGAATGCTTGCAACTGCTTCCACACCTTCCTGCGTTAAAGAATGTACCCATGACAAATTGAGCTCCTCAATCGGTGCGACGCGTTGTGAATGACGAAACATTGATCCAGTGATGCCACAGCTCGGAAGAATAAGACGCCTCAGCTTGGGACAGGTCATGAACGGTCGTAGCACATCATCACTCAAGGTACAGTGCGCAAAGTTGACTTCAACCAGTGAATGACGGGCCACCTGCACAAGCGAAGAAATGGTACAATGCGAAACAAGCCCCGGCGGACAGCCACTAAGATTAAGCGTTCTCAGCGACACAGTAGAAGCAAACATGGAATCAATCGCCGTTCTGGCAGCGTTTGCATCGGCCAGCGACAGGGTGTAGATGGCATCGGAGGATATGTGCAAGATATTGGCCAGATAATTGGCGTAGATAAGACGACGAAACCGATTACAAACCGAAGCGAGACGAAAGGCAGTTCCAACCTGCACGCGAAGCGGGCCCGTCAGAGACACGACGCGCAGCAACACATCGTCGGGCAAATCGGCCAGACTGCAAGACTGCAACATGGGTGCTGACCAGTGCCACCGCGCTCATCATCGGCACAGGACCGGCAGCGAAGAACGACAACCACCTGGCGCGGCGCAAGGCGGAAGCGGATCAAATATCGTGGGCGTCCAACGCATGGGCACCTTTGATGGCCAAGCGCGCTCGCACGCCAGGCCGTGGAGATCGACGCAGCTTGCGCGGTGGAAAAATTTCGCACACGTGGCTGCGTTGGTGTGTTCGTATTGGATGGATAAGAAGCGTCGCCGAGCTCTCCGCAGTAATGCACTGCGGTGGAAAGCCGTCGTGTGCTCGGCACGTGACATCACATCCCGATGACCATGATCTGAAGATCCTGAAATGGTGGCAGAGCCGTTTTCTACACCGTGGACGCTATAGAGTTACGTACCTTTGGTACCGTCGTACACCGTCTGCGTTGAGCTGCCGGTTACATAAAACGCGCTCAAATGAATGAGGCGGGGTAGGTTAGCGTTCTACCGCCGGTAACTTACCGGTACACTACGAAGATTGGGCTCGACACCCCTGTTTCTCGTCGGTCAGAGCCAGACCGCTTCCTTGTTTCAAAACCGCACACATGGGTTTCCTACCTTCTTCCCCGCGCTGGCAGCTGATGCGTGCATTTGAAACCGGTCTGCAGGCCAATTACGCGGCCGCCGCCGACCAGAAGCAGTCTTCGTCGCTACTTCCTCGCCGTCGTTCCCGTCGTTCGGAACGACAAGCGGCACGTCGAGCCCCGCCGGACGAAGCTTCAGGGAAGGCCCGAGAATTTTTTATGTGCGCTTGTGTCAGGACTAAATCGCCTCGTAGTCCTGTTGGACCTTCCGTCATATCTCCCGTTGTGAATACTGATCGTTTACCGCGGTCGCCTGCTCGGGCAAGTCACAGGATTCAGTCTAAACATACTGCATCAGTACATCAGCATGTGTCCTTCCTCCAAGATGATTTTATTGAGTTTTCTTGTGAGGCCAGGACTCATCAGGACTCTTCTGCCGTATGGAAGCCGTTGTCGTTCCGTGATCTTGTGCCCTTCATGGCCAAGTGAATGTGTGATATTGAGAAACGCGCGCGATAGCCGTAGTACTATGCGTCTTAGCGTTTCGTTTGGTCAGATGTTGTAGTGCTAAACACCGTAACCATTCTTTAACTAAACGTAGTTAGCTAGCAGTATAGCCGTACAACTATTCTCATTTAACATCAAGCTTATTTTTTGTTTATCATCGTCAACAGCCGCATTACGACTTTTTCAAGAACCGATTGAAGAAAGGCTTCGTACCTCCAGTTCTCTTACCTTTAACATTATCAGAACGAGCCCTCTTCGCCCCCTTCTTCTGTTCCTTAACATGCCCTCCCATACTTGCCTGAGAAGCTGCTGGCGGCGTCTTTCGCTTCCTTTTCTTCTCAACTTTGGGTGCCGCTTTTGTTGGGCGTTCCTCACTTGTTGCACTGGCCTTGTTTGCGTCAGCATCTACAATCTTCTTCCTGTCACCGGTTGCCACTGTCTGTCCTTCCTTCTCATCCTCCTGTCCCGCACAATTTTCTTCCTCATCGTCCGTGATGTCCATAATTTCTAATGCTGCTTGTCGTCTAGCATCTGCTTCATCATTCTTCCCGATCTGTTCAATCACATCCTCCTCCTCAGCCTCAGCTCTGGAAGGAGCTTTGCTCCGTCGAATTCCTTCCTTTCTCACATCAGTGACAGCCTTCCTGTCATCATTCTCGTAATCCATCCCTGTTTCTTCCTCATCTTGTGCCGTTTTATGGTGAGATGTCATCATACTGGTCCTTTCTTTTGTCCTCTTTCGTCTCGCACGTCTCTCAGTCGCAATCAGATCCATCTTCTGCATAGCAACCTGATCCACTTTCTCCACCAATACGTTTCTCTTGTAATGCCTTGCAAGTTCAACGGCATACTTGAAAGAAACCTCGCAATTGAGACGCGTCGCAATATCATATGCTCGCATGTTTTGCTCTCTCTTACAAGCATCCTCCATCAGAGCGAGCAAGCATTTGTCCGTCTCCACTTCCACACGAGATACTCGTTCCATCGCGTCTTCAACCTCAGAATCATCCGAGTCACATTCTTCTTCAACTTCCTTCCTGTTGTTCCGTGCTCGTTGCAGATCAAGTTTTGTTCTCATCAGTCTCTCTACCACAGGGGGCTTTCCTGTCTTTGATACCTTCTCCAACACCGGTGCACTGAGCTTGAGACTTCGCAAGGCAGGCCTGGGCTTTGCCGCAGGAAATCGTTCGTTAGAAAGGCAAGACACGCCAATAAGGTTTGTAGATGTAGCTGCAGCTACCCAGAACCAGTCACATTCACCGTAATGGGCAGCGTTCTGCATCATGGGAACCCATCGCTTTGATGAAGGTGTGTCTGTCAGCATCCAAAGCCAGCCATTTGAGTCGTAACAACACAGCTCAATCGTATCGTTGGTGAAGCCGACCCACTCCAGTGACGCATTGGGATGCTTCACAAGATTTCCTTCATACTGGATGGCTCCAATTTCAGCAGAGTTATCAATCTCAATCACCTCGCACTTCAAGATTGTCGACGCCGATTCGCCATACACAATCACGAGCTTTCTGTCAAGTGCAGCCAGTGTGATAATAGTACCCGGGACCCCAAAAGAGCTAGTCTGAAGTCCAGAAAGTGAGAACACGCGAACTAAGTTGCTGGGGGCAGTGGCGATAGCACAAAATCGCTTTCCAAGAGCGACACAGCTGATGTCATCCTCTGTGTTCAAAGTGCTCGTCCATTCCGAATTATGGGCCCACGAATGGAATGGTCTGAAGGTAAAAAGCGCACCATGTTCCTTCTTTTTGTTAGACGCTAGCAATACACCCCACTCCGATATGCTGGCCATGGTATAACCAAAATGATCTTTGATAGTTATCGTACGCTTCGTGGCATCTGAAAACTCGATGGCAACAATATCATGCGTCTTCTCATCGAAGGACATTACCGCACCGACAACGTTCCACGTGAGAATATGTCTGCCTTTGTTCTGCTTCTCTGACAATGGAGTGCTTGTCGGCATAAACGGCTTATGTACAACTCCTTGGAAGACTGGTCGTCCTCCTCCTGTGTGAGAACGAGAACCTTTCTTCTTTCGTCTCGGTGGGAGTTGAACTCCTCCGTTTTCCAGCCCTTCGAACTCGCCAGGCACTTCCTCATCAGAGTCGGAGTCATCGTCACTTTCATCGCTTCCATCTGATGCATTTGCATTCTTTCGGTCATAATCTTCCTCATCATCGGCCTCCACGTCATTTGGATCAAAGGTAAACCCATTCTCAAGCTGCTGATCATTGTCATCATTATCCTCCTCAGCTTCTGACAGAGGTTCCTTTTGTTTTGAATTCTTAGAAGCATTACTGTTCTTACTCTTCTTTTGAGCGGTTTTCTTCCGCCGATGCTTAGCTTTCGAGCGCTTGATCTGTCGCTCTTCGTCATCATCATCGTCGTTTGCAACATGTTTTGGTTTCTTCTTCTCTTTGTCATCCACGTCCGGAAACGACGGGAGTTCAATCCTGGTAGCGTTTCCAAAAGGAGAAGCCAGGTGTGTCGGTACTACATCCGGGACAATGCCCCACTGTCCAATCCTATCAATGAAGACAAATGCATTAGCACTAGAATGCCAGATGAGTTTTTGAGGTACTTCATTGGTCTTCCAACTGCCAAGCACCTTCCTTTCCTCAACGTCCCACAGAGTGGTAGAGAAATTCTCCTTGGAGGCAAGAAGATATCGCCCATTCGGACTCCACGCGACGGCAGAGACGATATCCTTCCCAGTATGACTGCCAATGTCATCTTCATCACCGTCCTCGTTCGCATCTTCCAGCAAAAAGTCATAACTCCACTTGTTCCTCGACACAAACACAACACCTGAATCGGTGGCAAACACAATACAGCCACCATCCGGCGACCAGGCTGCATGATTTGCTTTCCTGCCGTTAAGTTCAACCTTTCCAACATTGATACATTTATCAGCATCCCACACCGATGCCACACCGGACTCACCAATACTGATGACATAATCGGACTTGGGGTCATAAAACAAAGCTCGAAAAGCTTCGAAAGCCACGCCATTGGTAACTCTTAAGATGGTAGCATTCGACGGTGTAGCTGTCATAACCAGCTTCAAAACGCCCGGCTCATCACCGGCAGCCGCCACAAACGCGCCCGTCGGAGAAAAGGCAACACAGCGAACGGGTCCTGCAAACCGAGCGCATGACTGAATAAACTCGCCATCCACAGCAAACTTGTCCCCCTTCTCCGCTCCAGACACGCTAAACAGGCGTACGAAGCCATCATCACAGCCCGTAGCCATCAAAGTGCCATTCGGCGATATGTCCAACGTATCAACTGCCTTGTCGTGCAATTCAGCAATAGTCATATCCGTAAGTTCCGGCTCTTTCGGTGTCTCGCTCCGCCACCATGCCGCACGGCCTGGTACATCTCGCACGTCGTGCGCGCGGACAATGGAATCGGAGCCGGAGGAGAGTAGGAAGTTGCCTGAGGAATGGAGCGCTAGCCCGCAGGCGCCGGGCATGTGCGCCAGGAATACCTGTAGCGTCCGCGCTCGCATCGTTGACGCGTGATGCAACAAGACGGAATTGACGAAGTTGGTGGTGGGGGCCGGGGACGATGGCAAATGAGGCGCATGTGAAGTGTGCACGGTTGGTTGCAGGGCTGTTTCGCTTCTGGAGAAAAGTGCGCGCGCACGTTTTTCGCGCGAAGCGCGCGCTTCTCTGTTGGTGCGTTCCGCGTTTGGCGCCAAATTGTCGAGCAAGAATGTCGCGTGTTCCCGTGGTACAGAAATTGGCCAACCTCACGAAGCTACACGGTATAGGTCCACGTATGGTGCGCGTTTGTAAGGTCGGAGACTTTACAGTGGGGGTCAGATAACCGGCCAGTCGGAAAGGACGATTCGCCCCATGCTATTTCTACTTGCAAAACGAAAATGAAATATATTTTATATAGTTTAGTTAATAATTTAAATTGTGAACCATACACTTTCATTGGACCGTCCTTTCACATATGTGAAGGGCAAACTGAACGTCATGCTGTAAACAACCAGGTGGCATATGCTTCAGGCAGCACGCACGCTTTCAATGGGTGTTGCATTTGTCTGGTCTCGAATTGTGAGCGCATCGCTTCACGGGGCGCACCACAATGATTTCCGTGAATGTAGCGGGGGCATGACACGATGATTCACTACAGCAGAATAAGCACTTGCTCACCTGACAATCGAGATGAGCTCTGCGACGCCGCTTGGAGAGGCGTCTCGAATTGTGAACCCATTGCTTCACGGTGCGTAATGATTTGCACCAACCAAATTGAGTCTTCAACCCAGACATTCTCACTGTGGAGTAAGCGGATGTGTATTTCACATGAAATGCTGATCAGTGATTGCCTCCACGCAATATGCAACCTTCAAAGGGTTAGAATGCATCACTTCAACTTTGTCATTAGTAGGAGAGGAGAGGAGACGATGCTGTTGTGAGACACTATAAAAGGCCGTTCCTTCACGCTGTGGCGTCTCGACTTGCTCTCTGCCCTTTTGCCTCTCAGCAATTCCGCCTCGTCCAGAACGTCTTTTTCTCGCTTTCTTCCTCGGCCGTGCTTCGTGGCTTTCGCAAACCCCACATCTTTTGCAACCACTCTCACCGACATCGCAACGAGATGAAGCTTTTGAAGGGCATCGCACGTCTGTTCGCCACTCTGCTTGGCAACGAGCAGAGAAACAGCGCCGAGACATCTTCCCCACACACACAGATGATCTCGTTAACCACCGTCTCACCCACCCCGCCTGCTCTGCACCCCCCCACCTTTGTACATAACGCAGCACCGGAAGTGGCAAGGAAGATGCAACGTGCTCAATCGAGTGTGCTTCCATGGAGCGTGGCCGACAAGCGGGCGGTCCTCCGCCGACGTGACGAGGTGCACGCACGTCGTTTCCGCAGACAGCAGCGCGCCGAGAAGACACTCGCGCAACAGTTGGCGTGCGCCGAAAACGAGCAGATGGTGGTGCTCGGGAAGCCGCCGCAAAAACTTCCACTCGGGCCGACGTTCGTGATTACGCCCCATGTGGAGGCGGTGACGCACGGTGTGCACGTGCGCTGCGGGACGGCGAGCGATGAGTGGACGGGAGCGCTGACGCTCTCGGGCTTCAATTGGGGGCGACGCACGACATGGGTGATGCGCCTGGACGACGCAAGGGAGGAAGAGCTGGCAGAGCAGCTACGCGCGGTGGCGATGATGAGCGGGGCTGGCAGTGTGGTGCTGCTGACTTCGTGGTGCGCGCTGGCGGGTGAGGTGGCGCGATGGGAGGGTTTCTCTGTGGAGGTGGTTGCGGGCTGTCGGAAGCCGCTGCTGGTGCTGACGTGGCTCAGAGATGACCACGAAACAGAGCAGCTCGACGAGGATGGCGCGGGGCTTGCCGGGACGTTGGTGACGTTCGAACTGGATGTCCACAGCGTGCCCGCGGAAGTGCGACGCGCAGCAGAAAAGGGGCGCGTCAAGGTGGTCGGGGACTGCGTGGAGCTCGGGATGTGGAATGCGGAATTCGGGGTAGTGGTGGTGAGCGAGGAGGAGTCGTTAATGGCAGAAATTGTCGTGGACGGCAGCTGTGCGGACATGGAATACAAGTACGCGTGGGTGGACGAGCGTGGAAACCCAACATGGGAGGCGGGCGACAACCGACGACTTCCCCCAACAAGGAGCGCTCTGCTGTCGGTGAGCGATCGGTGGGGAAGCTATGAGTAGATTCCATGTCCACTACAGCATGCAGACGTTAAATAAATGTTTGCAAGACTTGCCGAAATATGAGTGGTGTCATTAGAACTCTAGAAATAGGTGAAGTTGCAAAGTCACCTCATGGAACATCGAGTATCAAAGTTCTCCAGTGCGGGAGAGACAGGACTTTATCAGGTAGTGCTGCTGTCGTCACAGCTGCAAGACTATGAGAGCTGGTCCTTATAATGAACACGGCAAGAATAAGTCACAAAAAGAATGCCAGCCAGGTAAATGAACAATTTCTCATTCCCATCAAACGTGATACGGTCACTTGCTGAAGAGCACGTCATTGCAATGTACCGTAATTTGAAGCTTGTTGGTTAAAACATGTGTCAGCGTCCATGAATGAAGGGCAAAGATGAAATAGAGAGAACCCTACTGATAGAGCAACTGATAATAACGAGGCAAGTGCGCTCCACCTCCAAATCCTTCAAGTCCGTACAATGCTCAGTGGTAAGGTTCGTTCTCAACCGTGAATAGTTCAACTCTCGAATTACTCGAATTGACTTGCGTTAATTGTACGCAGTCACGGTCTGCGCCGTGGTCGGTTGGATGGATTGATTAAAGATTATAAAAGTAGACGGCGCCAATTGTATTTTGTCGTGCGGGCTGAAGAGTTTTCTCTGTGTGAAACAGAGAATCTATTTGAAGTTTAAACTGCTCTTCCAATACAACATTCGCACCAGGTTCATGATTTACATGTTGATAGTGCACTTTGCGTGGTTCTGAATCGTGAATTGAGCTGTCAAGTGGAGAATGTGAGTGCAAGTGACATTCATTTGCTTGAGGCAGCGTTGTATTCTCTACGTGAGAGATGGGAACAAAGCTGAAATCAGCAAATGCATGCATCACTTCCTTTGTGTCAGCAAACAACATGAAGAGAGACCTCTTTCACTTTCCCTCTCCCTCCTCACATGCAGATCCTCTCCGCTTTCTCACCACTATTTAAGCTCTTGATGTTGTAGATACCAATCCTTCTTCTGCTTTGCCCATCCCTTCGCACTTCAATTCAATCTGAAACCGACAACTGCGTTCCTTTGCTCCACACCAACCATGAACGCAACAACAATGACCACCCCCACCAGCACAGCCACCGCCATCGGCACCACCGCCCGCACTCTCACCGCCACTCTCATTGGCACCACCACCCCCACTCGTACCACCACCCATATTGGCACTATCACCCCCACATGCGCCACCACCCCCACTGGTACTACCACCCCCTTTCTCACCACCACCCCCACTAGCACTGCCACCCCCACTCGCATCGCCGACCCCATCGGCACCGCCACCCCCACTCGCACCGCGAACCCCATTCGCACCACCACCCCTACTCTCACCACAACCTCCATTGGCACCGCCACCCCCACTGGAGCCGCCACCCCCACTGGAGCCGCCACCCCCACAGGAGCCGCCACCCCCACAGGAGCCGCCACCCCCATCGGTACCGCCATCCCCACTGGTATCGCCGACCCCATCGACACCGCCACCCCCACTTCTTCGACGGCTTCAACCTCTCCTTCCCCATCCGTCTTGGAATCGCTCCTCACTGACTCCGATCTTAACCCCCATGCCAGCAAGCACCATAAGCTGCCCCACATGCGTTACACGCACCAAGAGACACTGGTTGACATTCTGTCTGTCAGAACTAATCTCTTTGGGTTTCGTCGTCGCCTCGTCCGCCTGCAGCACGGCATCCTCACTATCCGTGCTGTGGACAACAATGAACACATAGCGTCTGTGCGCATGTGCGAGGCGAAGCGAATTGTCGTGAACCCATCGAAGAGTACAGTGTCGATTCGTACCTCCCCCATGGTAGGATTGACACTCTTCTTTGGCCACGACCTCTCGGGCTTGCGTGTGTGGAGTGCATTTCTGCAGCGGGCCCTCTCCTTCAAACTGGAGAACTTTTACAAGGTATGTGAGCTTGTTGGAGAGGGTCCGTTTGCGAAGGTGTACAAAGGGATTGACCGGCGTACGGGGTGTAAGGTGGCTATCAAAGTCACACAGAGCGAGCAGGGCAAGCGAAAGCGCAGCCACGAACTGCGCCCTTCCCAGGAGGCGGAGATTGTACGTTCGATTTGCCACAAGAACATCGTTCGTACATTCGATGTGTTCGAAACCTCCAACGAAGTATCCATCGTCATGGAGTTCATGGAGAAGGGCTCGCTCAAGAGCTTCTTGGAGGGGAACCGGAAGCGGATCAGCGAGCGCAACGGCAAGCGCATTGCTCGACAGCTTCTGAGCGGGGTGGCGTACTTGCATGAAAACGGCATCATCCACCGAGACCTGTGTGTGGATAACATCCTAGTGTCTGGCGATGGGACAGTGAAAATCAGCGACTTCCAGTTTGCAAGATGGGAAGATCGCATGGGTCCCGCCGACTACTACCCACCAGGTCTCTGTGGCTGCATGGCGTACGGCTCGCCGGAAATCATCGCTGAATGCAAGCACAACAAGCAAGTGGACATATTTGCTTGCGGGGTGCTGATGTACATGGCGATTGCGGGATTTGAGCCACATCGCGGTCGAAACTTTGCTGAGGTTCGGCGTAGCATCATGGGGGGGAGATGGGGATTTCCACCGAAATACTGGTGGAAGGTGTCGATGGTGGCGCGGGAAATTGTGGACGATTGTCTGAGTGTGCACCCGTGGAGGCGACCAACGGCGGAGGATGCCCTGAAGCATCGTTGGTTTGAGGTGCCGGGGGATCGTGAGGTTGAGCGGGTGGGGTGGGCGGGGACGCCGGTTCCGTTTGTGCGGAATGGTCGGGTGAGGGCGTTGGAAAAAGTTCCAGGTGCGTTTGTGCATCTGCGACGGATGGAGAGTCATGGTTTCCGTCGGGGCAAGAGTTTTTGTTTGAACGCAATGCAGAGGGAAGGGTAGTGGTTGGGATGGGAGGGAGGTGTAGCCTGAAGTGCTGGCACACCGTTGTTTATAATCTACTAACTTGTATATAAAGGAAATTGTAAATATGCGCTTGATATCGTTCTTTTTGATCGCTTCGGCTCGCAATCATATGGACGAACGGCGGTATGGTAGAAATCTGAAACTGAACAAATCAATCGGATAACCGAGTGAGAAAAGCATCGAATGCGTTGTATCCCTATGTGGAGTTGCAATTGCGGAGCTCGAGTGCATGCACAAGTTCCTTGCGATGCTGAGAGTGTACTAGAATTCGCTGTGGCTGATCTGCAAACGAGATGGAGGTGCTCTTCTTCGACGGTTGTCGCAGGCCTCGGGAATATGCGAAGGTGCAGTAGGTGCGCATTGGTCGTACCTTCGCACCTTTTGCATATGTACGTACGGCGGTATCTCCAACGGCATCGCTGCCGTTCCGGAGCGAGTCAGAGTCATCTGAAGAGTGACCGAATTGACACTTGTGACATTGTGACCTCCGCGAGGTGACCTCGCATTTTAGGCGAGGTCACGTCTGAATCGTACACTTTCATTGGACGCCCATTTCGCACGCCCTTCTAAAGACCAGGCTGTACCCCGAGCTATTAATAACCGCGAGGCATTTGCTTCGCGAAGCACGCGCGCTTTCATTTGGTGGTGCATTTTGCTGGTCTCGAATTGTGCGCGCATTGCTTCACGGTGCGCAGCACAATGGTTTCCGTGAAGGTAGCGGGCACAGGACACGATGAATCAGCGCTGCAGGGTGCTCAATAATTGACAATCGAGATGCGATCTGCCACGGCGTTTGGAGAGGGGTCTCGAATTGTGAACGCGCAGATTCACGGCGCGCAATGATTTGCACAACGCCACTGCGTGATCAACGCAATCATTCTAATCACGGGGCACATGGATGTGCGATTGCCAGGAGATTCTGGGTCGTCGACTGCCGCTGCTCCACGCTGTTCGCAACCTTGAAATGCAAAGCGTGATCCCACTTTTGTCAGTTGGAGGAGAGGACAGGACATGATTGTGTGACAGCATATAGCTGTTTGCTCTCGTTTTGGTGTCTGTGCTTGCTTCCCTGCCGTTCTGCATTTCGGCAGTTGCTCATCGTGCTGGACGTCTACCCGCCGTGTTTCTCGGCTGTGCTTGCTGGCTGTTTGGAATGCGCACTCCCTTTGCAACTCACGCCTCGCCGACTCCGCGCAGAGATGAAGCCATTGAAGCGCATCGCGGTCTGTTCGCCACTCTGCTTGGCAACGAGCAGGGCAACAACATCGAGACATCTCCCCCCCACGCGCAGATGATCTCATCAGCCGCCGTCGCACCCACCCCGCCCGCACTACACCCCCCCAACATTCATCCGCAACGCAGCGCCGGCAACCTCAAGCATGATGCAACGCGCTCAGCCGAGCGCGCTTCCGTGGAGCGCGGCCGACAAACGGGCAATGCCCCGCCGTCGCGGCGACGGTCGCGCGCAGCGTCGCCGCCGGCAGCAGCGCGCCGAGCACACGCTCGCGCGGCCGCCGGCGCGCACGTGTCGAAAGCCGCTGCCCGGCAGCGCGCTGCGCAAACGTGCGCGCGGGCTCGTCCACGTGCTCGTCGCCGCGCGCGGCGAAGAGGTGGCGTCGCAGCGCCGTGCACGCGCGCCGCGAGACGGCGCGCGCGCAGCGGACGGCCGGGCTGACGGCTTGCCGCTGGCGGCGGCGACGCGCGACGTGCGTGGCGCGCGAGGCGCGCGGCGCGGCGCTGCACGCCGCGGCGCGGCGCCGGGCGGGCGGCGCACGCGCCTGCAGACGCGCGCGCGCGAACGTGCCGTACTGCGCGCGGCGTGTGACGCGCCGCTACGTGGACAACGGCGCGCGCGCGCGGCTGTGCGCGGTGCGCGCACCTCGCCGGATCTTATCGCACACGCGCGCGCCGCGACAGCTCGCGCGCCGCGCAGCGCGCCGCGCGCCCCGCCGCGCCCTCCGCCGTCTCCGCCGTCGCCGCCGCGCCCGCCGCCGCCGCGCCCGCCGCCTCCGCCGTCGGCCGCCGCCGCCGCCGCCGTCGCAGACGCCGCCGTCGCAGACGCCGCCGCGCCCCCCCGCGCGCCGCCGCCGCCGCCGCCGCGCCACGAGAGCGCGCGCGCGTTTTGGCGCGGTTGCACCTCGCGCGTTTTTTTGGGCGTGGCGCGCGCGCCGCAGCGCTGTATCGTGTCGCGCGCGGCGCGCTCCACGGCTCGTGTATAGAGTGCGCGCTCGCGTGCGCGCGTGTCCGCCGCCGTCGCAGAGTCGCGGCGCGCTTCCGGCCGAGGCGAAGGTCGACCCACCCCCGCCGCCGCCGCCCGCCCTTCCCGCCCCCTCCCCCCCGCCCCCGCCGCCCTGCGCGCCGCGCACGCGCGCACTGTCGCGCGCCGTCGTCCCCGTCACCGCCCGTTGCCCCCCCCTGCCGTTGCTTCGCTTGCTTGCCCGCGTGCCACCCCCCCCACCCCCGCCCACGTCGCCATGTCACGCTCGCCGCGTCCGTCGGATGCGTCGCGCGCGTCCTCGTCCAGTGCGCCGCGCCGTAGCTCGCGGCTGCTGCCGCGCTACACGCCCATTTCGGACATGTTGCCGCCGCGCTTTGGCGCAAAGTCGGCCAATTTGTCGTCGCCTTCCACGCGCAGTCCGTCCGCAAAGTCGCTGCCGTCGGAGAGTACGCACGCGCCGTCGGCAAACATCTCCTCCGTCGAGTCCATCGACGCCATGTCCGCCGCCGCCAAGCCGGAGCACGCCGCGCGTTCCATCATGGATGTTTTGGCGCCGGACGCCGTGTCGCTGGACGACATGGACGACAGCTATCACGTGCTGCTCGTGCTGGTCAAGGCGCTCATTGGCGTGGTGGCCAACTGCTACGGCGTGATGGAGATTTTCCCGCCGGCGTTCACCACGTACAACCTCATCATCCCCAACTGCATCAACGTGCCGTTCCTCATGTGGGGCGTGGCCGCGCCGGCCGATCTGGTCGGGCTGGCCACCTACTACTCGGCGCGAAGTGCGCAGTGCGCGTACTGCTCGCTGCACACGTGCAACTTTGCGCTGCGCCGCGGGCTGGACCGCGACGCGCTGATGGGCGCGCGCTCGTTCTCGGCGCGCGAGGCGGCCGTGGTGGAGGTGGCGCTCAACATGTCCTCCTTCCCCAACCACCTGACCGAGGACGACCGGCGCAACCTGTTCCGCCACCTGAGCCCGGCCAACGTGGAGTGGATCGTGCTGGCCGTCAGCATGGTCGGCTACCTGACCACGTTCATGAGCAGCCTCGGCACCGACATGGAGCAGTCGGCCGTGGAGGAGACGGCCGAGCTGCTGCGCGCGGCCGGCTGGTCGCAGGGTAAGCACCAGGTCACCTCGCCGGAAAATTACTTACAGCACGGCGACGTCAACCCCACCCGCGGCGACACGTTTGTGTCCAACATTATGATGCTGCGACACCTGCCCACCGCCATCAAGTATGACATGGCCGCCACCAAGAAGATCCCGTCGTCGTGGCCCAAGATCGGCGAGTTCCTCAACGTCAACGTCGGCCACTCGTTCCCCATCCTGGGCCTGCTCACGCACGACCGCGCCGTGCGCGCGCTGGCCGAGTGCATCCGCCTCAACCTGGACGCCATTGTGTGCGGCATCGAGCCGGACACCAAGTACCTCATCGGCATTGTGTTTGCCGGCGTCAACCGCAACCGCCTCATGGCCAAGGAGTTCCGGCGCATGACCATGATGATGGTGGACTACTTTGACGACGAGATGATCAACGCCATCTACGAGTTCTCCAAGGAGGAGACCGACTTTTCGGTGGACTTTCTCAGCGCGCTCACCGACTCGGCGCTCATGGAGACGCCGCTGTCCGAGTCGCAGGTGCGGCTGCTGTACATTGCCAAGGCGTGCTCGTTCATGCCCACCAAGACGACGCCGGCGGTGGTGGAGGCTACCAAGCAGGTGCGCAGCGAGCACACGGTGGAGCTACTGAGCTGGGTGTCGCTGCTGTCGCTGCTGCAGAAGTTGTACATTTTCTATTATCCTAGTTGCTCCGAGTCGGTCACGTTGAAGAACGCGCAGCTTGGGGAGCGCGCGCCCAAGTTTACGAAGATAGTGCCCACGTTCGACAGCGTTGGCAAGCATTTGCAGTGAATGCTGTTTTGTGTTTGTTTGAGAGCTCTTTGTGTGTGTGTAGTTGTTTGCGTGCGCGCTGCGCGCGCGGGTGGGGGGGGGGGGGGCCGCGCGCGGCGGCGCGTGGCGCGGGCCGCGGCGGCGGCTGCGGGGCGGGGCGGCGCAGCGCACGCGCACGCGCGCGGCCGCGGCGCGCGCAACGGCGCGGCGCGCGGACGCGGACGCGGGGCGCGGGCGCGCGGCGGCGGCGGCGGCGGCGGCGGCGGCGGCACGTGCGTGTGGCGCTGCGCGATCGCGCGCGCCGTTGCGCCCGGGGCCCCGCGCCATGCACCATAACTTGTGGAGTGTGTCCTGCGCCAAATTTGTTTTTGAGCGTTTGTACCATCTCGCTCGCCGCTTGTTCTTTGTTCGCCGATAAAGGCCCGTCGCGGACCGCTCCCTACTTGAGCGCCCTCGCTCTTCCCGCCTCCCCCCAAACCGCTCCCCTCTCCCCGCCCCGGCCCCCTCTTCCCCCTCCCCCTCCCCCTCCCCCCCTCCCCCTCCCCCCTCCCCCTCCCCCCTCCCCCTCCTCCCCCCCACGCATCGCGGTGAACGCGCCGCGCAACATGACCATGTCGCCTGCTACGCCAAAGGCCGAGCTCGAGTACGATGAGAGCAAGGGCACGTACCTGGAGAAGACCAAGAGCTCCAAGTACATGACCGACAAGGAGCTCGGCGAGCTGCCGTTCCTGCAGCGAATTAACTGGCTGTCCACCACCATCATCTTCGCGCCGCTCATCGGGCTGCTGCTGGGCGTGTGGTTCGTGCCGCTGCGTCGCCCGACGTTCATCCTGGCCGTCATGCAGTACATCCTCACCGGCACCGGCATCACCGCCGGCTACCACCGCCTGTGGTCGCACAAGGCGTACCACGCCGCGTGGCCGGTGGAGTTTGTGCTGCTGGCGTGGGGCGCCGCCGCGTTCGAGGGATCGGCGCGATGGTGGTGCCGCAACCACCGCGCGCACCATCGCTACGTCGATACCGACAAGGATCCGTACGCCGTGCACAAGGGCTTCTGGTACGCGCACATTGGCTGGATGGTGCTCAAGCAGGACTCGCGACGGACGGGGCGCGTCGACATCAGCGACCTCAACGCCCATCGCGGCATCATGTTCCAGCACCGCAACTACCTGCCCATTGCGCTGTTGTTTGGGTTCATTTTTCCGTTGGCGGTGGCTACCTTGGGCTGGCACGATTTTTGGGGCGCGCTGGTGTACGCCTGCTTTGGGCGCATGTTCTTTGTGCACCAGGCCACGTTCTGCGTCAACAGCCTGGCGCACACGTTTGGCGTGCAGACCTACTCCAAGGAGCACACCAGCTACGACCACATCATCACGGCGCTGGTCACGTTTGGCGAGGGCTACCACAACTACCATCACGAGTTTCCGCACGACTACCGCAACGGCATTCGGTGGTACCACTACGACCCTACCAAGTGGATTGTGCGCGCTCTGTCGCACTTTGGTTTGTGTTCGCGATTGATTCGTTTCCCGAATAACGAAATCCGAAAGGCTGAGGTGCAGGTCAAGCAGCAGGAGCTGGACCAACTCAAGAAGACCATTGACTGGGGGCATGACATTAGCACGCTGTCTACCATGGACTGGGACGCGGTCGGCAAGCGCGTGGCGGAGGGGGAGAAGCTGATCGTGATCGACGGCGTGGTGCACAAGGTGGACGACTTCATGTCGATGCATCCCGGCGGAAGGAGCATCCTCGAGTTCTGGAAGGGGCGCGACGCCACCAGCGCGTTCAACGGCGAGGTGTACAAACATTCGAAGGGCGCTCGTAACTTGCTGGCGCATCTCAGAATCGCAAGGCTCAAAGAGAATCTTGAATAGGTTTTTTGATGTATAAAGTGAGCTTGAGGTCACGATCATTTGTGCGCGCGACGGGCGGCGCTGTGCTCGTGCTGCGCGTGCGGCGCTCGTTTGCTTGCGTGCTCTACGTTAACCGATGGCAAACCCCCGTGGTTGGCCGCCGCGCGACAAGTGTTTGGCAACACGTGGAGCGCGACCACAATTGTTGCAAACACATGTCGTGTTGCTCCTCCCCCTTGCCTTTTCCGACGGCGCGCACGCGTGCGGCTTGTCGCAGCCTCCACTGGTGGCCGGCCGTGTGGTGCGGCGCTGCGACGTGTCGAGACTGCTGCACTGTCGCGCATCTGCAACAGCACCGGTCGCGCAATCGGCCGCGTGGGTTGTCGACCCCGCGTCGACGTCGGGTTAGCTTCGATGTGCTACGCCGAATGTTTGTGTTGCGCACAGTGGCCAATGATGTGGCGGCGCATAGGCTAACGAGGTGTGGGCTTCGCGGCTTGTGGAACGCAAGTTGGCGTGCTCAAACAAGCAGTAAAGCTCGCCCATTGCGACAGAGGCGTGCCGGCTCTTTCGAAACGCCGTTCTGGCGCGGGCCGTCTGCGGCTGAGAGCGCCATGAAGATGCGCATTTCGGTGCCCAATATCTCGCAACAGCGCTTTGGAATGGAGAAGGGCCCGCGATTGCAGAGCACTTGCAAACGAGCGATCGTACCGTACGACGGGGCGCGCCGCGCAGCGGTGCAATTTGCAAAGTATTGAGGTGCAGTCTCAACTTGAGACTCTCAAGCCAACTGTCAAGCGCTGTAAGCGAATCAAAAACGGCGCGACCCGCGCGTCCTTCGAGGCCGGAGCGCACGCCGCGCCATCCACCGTGCACCAACGTTTTCTCGGCGCGCACCCCGAGGCCGCAGACCAGTCGTCCGTTCGCCATATAACGCCGCGCGCATCATGGGTCGGCGCCGCTCCTCGAGCTATGCAGACTCGTCGGACGACGACTTTGCTCTTTCGGATGACGACAAGTCCCAGACCCGCTCCCGCCTGAAACGGCCCCGCCGCTCCACGAAACCCCCTCGTCGGCTTGCGGTCCGCTCTCCGCAAACCAGCAGCTTTCAACTGGATGATAATGATGATGATGATGATGATGATGTGATTTGCGTCCCGGATTCTTTGGAACAACAAGATTCAAAACCTCCGCAATCATCGAAGCCCATTGAGTCTGACGACGGCCCACACGATCCTAGCGCGGAAAACACAATGGAAAGCGGCGCTTCCAAATCGGAGCAGCCAGCGACAAGTGATGAAATCGACAACAAGCCAAACGATGTTGCACAAAACGCGACGTTAGACGGTATGTTCTTCAGTCCATAAGTGCGCCCACCGCCATTTCGCGACCCGTTCTGCCAATCGACACTGACCTAAAGTCATTTCCTGCCGAATAGACACCGAGAAGGAACAGCACGCAAGGTCTTCTCGAGTCCTCAAACAGCGGAAAACATACGTCATTTCAGACTCAGAGAGCGAGGCGTCCGCCCACGAAGACGACGACGCATATAACAGTGCCGACGATTCGCCAGAAGAGGAAGAGGAAGACGTTGAGAGTGACTTTGAACTGTCCCCAAAGCGCGCTTCAAAGAAGAGAAAAGCAACCTCGCCAGCGAAGCGACCAACTCCGCCGAAGAAGGGAAAGGCTCAGGTCAAGTCAAGAACTACTGCCACAAAGACCGCTGCCAAGAGCCCGAAGCGCTCTATAGCCGTCGTGCCGAGACCAACTGCAAAACAGAAGAAGGCGGCCGCGACGCCATCGTCAGCACCCGGGAAGAGACGGCTGGGAGCTCGAATACCGTGCTCCTCACCCGCTTTGTCTTCCATTAGCAACTCTGCGCAGAAGCCAACACGCCATTCATTCAAATCCTTTCCGACCCCACTAATTCGTTCCGGGCTGTCTAGAAAGGCATCTGTACCTCCACTGCACGCTTATCTCAAGAAGAATTGAACCTCAAACACATGTTGGCGCTGTACATTATACCTTTTAGCATTGCGACTTGCCAACTCAAATTCTGAATTAAACTCCAATGATCGCCATTTCAGCTGCAGTTTCCGCGTCTATGGCCATTGTCGCGTACAAGCCAATTACTGCTGCAGACAATGCGATGAACAACGGCGGAGCAATGACATCGTTCTCAGGAACGTGTTCATCTCCGGGCTCTTCAATCATTCTATGCATCCGAAAGTACTGAAACGTGCTGTACAAGAGGACCACGAGCCCAATTACAGACAAAACAACACTAACTGCCGTGACAAAATGGATGCTTTGATCCCTAGATTCGTCTTTCAATCTCACCGTCGCCAACGCTACCGTTTGTAATATGACTGCAAATCTCAACCAACTCAGAAACACTCTCTCATTTGATAAATGAGTCAGAATTCTGCCATCTTCGGGTATTGATTGCTGAGTTTCTACACTGAAAACATGCTTCAGATATTCAATTCCTTCCAGAATGATGCGGCGATCCCCCAGTTTAGCCACTCCGAGAATCTTGTCGAGTTCAAAGGAGTTTAGGCCGATAAGCGAGCTCCCCGTGATTGCATGAGCGCGAAAAGAAGCCAAGTACTGCGACATACCGTTTATATGAAGCCATCGGAGAACCTCTTCTGTATTTTCCATGTTTCTTTGCATTGAGGATGAAATGCCCACGGAAGCACCCTTGCTCCTTGGCTGATCCTGGTCGCCATCCTCCCTTCGCGATGACGAACGAGAGCGCATGATGCTAGTAGTGTAAGGGGGCTGCGAGCAAAACAAATCTCGAAGATCACGAGCCCAGAACGAGAAGCGATTCGGCACATGTACTGCAAAAGCGAGGCAACTTGCAACAGTCTGTCTCGGCTACACACTTTCAAGCGTGAGAACATGTTCCAAAATGATGGACTCAAGAAGAAATTTAGTTCGTCGGAGGCTGTGTCAACCTCCCCTCAATGAAGAGTTGATGAGGGATGAATTCATAAGCGTGTAACGCACCTAATGTAACTTGTTATACAAGTTTGAGCTCTGAAGGTTTTGAAAAGCATAAATGGTATGTTTCAAACACAGAAACCAGCTTTCAAAGTTGCAAACCAAGTTCACGTACGCTCCTTTTACGTTGCGATTCTTATGACCAGTCCGAGTGAGATTTAAAGCATCATAATCGTGAACTATGGTTCGCAGTACTTTCACTAACTCTGGAATCCGGCGCAGTTTTCGAGAAGATGACGGAAGAACACAAAAAGGAGCTAAAGGGGCAATGAGTGCGTCGTCTTCGACAGCGTGTGGCCGATGGCGTAAATGCGATTTCTTGACTCTTGGTTTACATATTTTTATGACGTGGAGTTGCGACATGCAATTAATACTGGAATTGAACGGCGCACAAAGTAATTACGTTGATCCGCCAAATTGGTCTGTAATTTTTCGAGAAGGATAAATTCAGGAACAACTTTACCAGAAATGTTTCCTCGCAATGATGCTGTTGGTGCTAGGCGGAAGCGGCGGATGAGGCCCTGAGGAGGGCGGTAGATGGGATTCGTAATCACTTTGTAATCACTTCGTAATCACTTATGCCACAGAAAGCATCAACTTTTGTTTCCTCTTGCTCTTCGCCCCATTCGTTCGCGACGTTTTCCAAAGATCCAGCGAGTGAAACTGAAGGAAAAACATATGATTTGAGACACTGGTGATGAAAGCGTTTTCAGCCTGTGAACGAGGTTTTCAATTGACTTCACCATACAAGCAGACGACTTTCACGGCTGTAGACTGTCTTAATTATCAGGCTTCCTCTTGGATTCTAAGCGCATACGATTTGATTCCCAGAGCCTCAGAAGCGTTTTAACATTGCATCTTCTTCCAAACTGCATGTGTGCAACAGGTTAATTAGGAAACGTGCTGAAGCCGACTAGTCTTGCAAAATGGTTGCGCCAATTGTGCCAATCGGCGTCATGCTTGGGAAGGCCGATAGTGCCTTTAAAATGGTGGGAGGTTCATCCATTGTCTTCAATGCTATCAGGTCACGAATATTTGGCAAGGTCCTTCGCGCAATAGAATACCCAGACGGCGAACTTCATAGCATCAAGATATATCGCATGAACCTGTACCGACTAAAAGCGAACATTGCCGATTCTCAACCGCCACCGTTCCCAACCGCATTTGTAGAACCGTATGATATCAAGCAGATATCTGTGTTCACCTCACCTCACTTTACTGAACCAATCAGAACTGATGCCGATGTTTCTGCACTTCCTGAAAACGCCTGGCTCTTCTGGAGTAAGGATACCTTTGAAGAAGATCCTATTCCAACGCGGGGGGTAAAACTTGACGGCTCCCATATAAAGAAAGCTTCAAAAACAAAAGAAGAACCTTCGAAGAGCGAACTAACATTACAGGATGAGGCTATTTCTTTGGCAAGGAAGATCAGGAAGTCGCAGCAGTTCTCAAGATGGCAATTCGATCGAATCGTTGACCTTGCCATTGACCGTGATGCCGGTCTTTTAGCGGTTGCAAGAAACTTTTCTTCCAGTCAGGATGAATTTCGAATTCATTCCACTCGATTATTGAAGCGACGAGATCCGCGGAGTATTTTGGTGGGCGATGGTTCTGCGCCAGAAGCTGTCGAAAGTGAGGTGTCTGACGAAGACAACGCTGACGACGGAGCGAAACGAACCCTCGAGCCACAAGTGGAATTAACATCTCGGGAATGACGCTCCTTTATTATTCACAACGCGCGGAGAGACTGCGAAGGAATAAGAAACTCACCAGAGCACGATCTTTCGTGTATAAATAGGCGGCTTGAGCAATATTTCAACTCATGTGAGTGGGTTGTATTCTTCTGTTGGGTCGCGCACATATCAACATTCACACTCGAGAGACGCACAAGCGGAGGGGACGACGAGAGGATACTCCTACGTATTCAAAGAAAAGACATTTGGGTCGCTATATCGGAATGTTTAACTGTCTTGTTGGGGGTATTTCCTACCACTGTTAATACGCTTGCATGTGCTTGGACACTTGTTCTGCATCAGGCTGTTGTTGCAGCGGTTGAACAGTTTAAGGGGCAGTTCTCCTATGAATGATATCTACGCTTTGTTGCCAGATGTGAAATTCAAGCACTTTCCTCATCATATCACGCATGAGGATGACATGTTTTTGCTGAACTAGTAGAAGACGTGTCTACCGTCCTCCGGGTATAACTCCGAGAATCTGTCGGGCAGGATAACGGAAGTTTATACCAGTCTCTTCGGCATTCTCATCAAAGTGCCCATGGACAAGTTCATGTGATCAAACACAACATGCATCGAACTTTCTTCTGTGGTATTGATCATCATGATGAAACGTTTCGCACTTCTCTGTATGATCGGTGCCAGGAAAGCTTATAATGACAGACATGTCGTTGAGAGCACTAGTAGTTGCATGGCAAATTGGGTGTCGAGTACGTAGACAAGGGGGGACTTCGTGCAGGTGCAAGCCAGCAGACTTCGCTTCTGAAGAAACTTGCTCTAACATCTTCGAAATCCAGACTATTTCAGCTATTGTCGACATCAAATGTAGCTTTTTGGTTTCACAGGAGAACTTCAGGAAATTGCGTATCTGTACTGCTGCTCATTCGAAACGACTCTCTTGGTGCATGCGACTCCTTTCCTTTTCGTTTTAAGGCGGCAGCAGTCCATAGACATTCTCAAGAGATGGGATTCAGCACATTTAGTACATTACATCGTCCTGATAGTGTATAACTTCGTCGGTGTTCAACTAACATACTGACAACGGAAGCGTTCATGGTGGCGTAAGACGGTGTTGAGCTATGGGAGCTTCTACGAAAGAAGGTGAAACTCATCGAAGATAGCTGCGATGACAATGTTTTGCATACTTGCCCTGATTCTTACTTGCCTTCTATAGATCCATCTTTCTCTGAAGTAAAGTTTCCACTAATCTCTATCCAATTTGCAATACTCCATACCCCTTGTAGTCAAAGTCTTCCATAGGTGTTTTCGATTCAAGGATTCCAGCACACCACGTCTTATCTGTAGTTATTATGGTTTCTTCGTGAACAAGGCACTTCACTCATAAACAGGTGCCTTCAAATGTATGAACTATGATCGACCACTATTGGGCTGTACCGCGCTCCAAACTGTCCTTAATCTTCTGCACAGATTCAAACTTATCAAAATGTTTGTCTAGAGTTCTATTGAAGATACGGTTTCCTTCATTGATAAACGAGATGTCTGCTCTGTCCTCATCAAAGGTTCGCCTTCTCCGATATTTAGCTCTACGGCGTTCTACGCATTCGATTTCATTCACCATGCGATCGACCCCTTCTTTTGAGTCAGAAACAGCGCCATACGTAATGATTTCATCATCCTCATTCTGCACTTCTCGCGACTCGTTGTGAAGGATCTTTTCCATCGCTCTTGCTCTCCGTTTCATACTTCTTAGCATCGCATCATTGTGGTCTCCGTCCGCTTCGTCTGCAGATATTGCGCCAGCATCGTACTCCCCATCATTGCCACGCCTCTTAAATCGTTCCTTGGAACTGGTTTTGTTCCTCTGCAGTTTGCGCTGAGGTTCTTGGTCGACGATACATTCATGTTCCTCCTTTTGCTGCCTTTCTTCATAGTCCGCAGCTTTAAGGTTCTCTTCTCTCGCTTCTAGGAGCTTTTCCTTAAGCTGCTTCAGCCGTTCCGTCGCAGATGCCATCCTGTACACAAACAATGCTGAGCGAGAAAAGTTGTGGAGCTATACGAGCGCGTGGCACCGCCAGACTACTTATTCATCAGAACAGCAGTTTGCTGTTAAGGGTACAGCCCGCAGCAGCAAGACGTCTCGCATCGAGAAGAAAGGGGTGACGCTCTCTTCAACACCAGGGAGCAAGACGGTCTTGCCGTAGCCACGTTCTTTAAAAGTCCAAAATCTGTATTTTGCAATTTCTTTATTAGTGCAGAGACTCCCTACGGGGTCATAGTATGAGGGAGTCATCGAACGAGGGAGTCTGGTTTATCCAAAAATGCATTACCTCTGGTGCGTTCATCATCAACAAAGGCTTCATTCATTCATTTATCATCATTGTTACGAGGGTACCAAGGATATCCTTAAGATACGTACAAAGATTTCTCACAGCAGTTGTGATGTCTGCAGTCTGCACAACTTGGACGCCAAGAAGAGAGAAGGATACAACTCTTAAGGGGGTGGATAAGAAAGAATGTTTAGTATGTAATTGAGAGCTTCAGACAAGTTCAGCTACAACCAATATCGCTTAGTTTCTCCGAAAAGACTCTGTGATCTATCCACCTGTTGGTCACGATGGACTGTTAATAATGACGAGCTTTTCCGTTCGTTAGAAGATATCGGGGTTCTCAGTCTCGGTATGCTTGTGCTTCTTTTGGTCTTGTATTCTGGATCAGTAAATGCTAGCGGAAACCTTCCAACAGTCAGACTTTCAGCCTGCTTAGAGCAAGACAGGAAGAAAAGGGGGCTTTGAAACCCTATTTCATCAACGACTTTCCAGACATAGATGGGCATCCGGTCGATGCACGAGCAGGCCCTTAGCACGGGTAGGCGAGTTTCTCATATGCATTCCTTGTCGTTCGCAGGGGTTATGTGCTCTCTCCAAGCTGGTATTATTAAGGCAAGGGCGTGCTCTTCTAGATGCAGCGACCATCTGTGCTTATCACTTGCCAAATAGAAGAGCGAAGGCCATTATTGCGCAGCATGCAGACACCGTTGCGCTCAATCTTTCCCCTGTATAACCGAGATAGCGGCGTCATCATTTAACGAGTAATCACATATGTTAGAACCATGAAGATTGTTCCACGTGCCTGAACTTTTCGCATAACTGGAGGATCGCGATGAGTTGCATCGCCAACTTACCTACTCTGGCTGCTTTCCAAAAAACGCCTAAAAAGCCCTGTTTGTTTCGATCCAGTAATGCTGGGTACATAGATCGTATATACGCACAAGTGCATATGACGAGCAGAATGACGATGAGCAGGCTCTGAAAGTTAAAAAGCGCGGACATAATAAAAGGGCTCTGCTTCCCGATCAAGTTGGAGTTGGCGGAGACTTCCTTCGTTTCGATGTACTCTTAAGCAGTTCCTTCGTGGCGAAACAAAACTTAAAAAAGCTTTCAGTTAGCTTTTGGAAGGAATGCGTCTTGACGAGAAAGAAGGATCATCTTCCGTAGCACATGCTTTCTCCTCCAAATACAACACAAGTGTATGTACCTGCTTGGCCAGTTCCAAGTGTAGTTGTGTGCTTACAGTACTGTATTATTCAAGGCTTGTCGAGAATACCTCACCTTTGTACAGCAATGACCTTTCCAACAGAAAAAAGAAGTTGTGTATGTGAGAAGGGAGAGCTCTGCCTCCACTTTACTGTCGCGAGCTCGCTCATCTCGCTGTCTTATCTAGTGTGGCATCTACTGTAAGGCTGATTGGCGCCTGAAAAATGTATGTCAGCATGTGTTGGTGGCTGATTGACAGTCCCCGGTTGGTGATGTACGTTTTGAAGGTGGGCAGGGAACTATGTTGAGTTTGGCTCGGAGTTCGATGAACCTTTCCCGTGACAGAGGTTTCGTGAGTATGTCTGCTAACATGACATCCGTGGGGATGCGTTTGATTTGGATGTGTTGGTTCGCGACGTGGTGTGCCAGGTAGTGGTGCCTGATGTCTATGTATTTCTTGCGTTTCGTCGGTGCTTGGTTGGTAGCTATGAGGACTGCGGATTGGTTGTCAATGTAGTGCGGAGTGGGTTGGTGTTGTTTTGTTTGACAAGATCGAAGAAGGTTTCTGAGCCAGTTGGTATGCCTAGTTGCGTTTCTTGCCGCAATATACTCCGCTTCTGTTGTGGAAAGAGCTACCACATTTTGCTTTTGTGAAGCCCATGATACTGGTGTGGCGTGGAGTATGTGGATGTTTCCTGTGATTGATTTTCGGTTCTTGGCATTGGCATAATCGGTATCGCTGTACGCTTCGAGTTGCGAGGTTTGGTCTTTGTTATTGTGTCTGTACAGGAGGCCGTGCTTTCTTGTCCCTTTGAGGTATCGCAGTAAGGTTTTAAGCGCCTTCCAATGATGCTGTAGCGGCTTGTTCATATATTGTGCTAACCTGTTTGTTGCGTATAGAATGTCAGGTCGTGTGCTATCCGTTATATATCGCACTTCTCCTAAGATGGTGCGATAGTGATGTGCTTGGGTTGGTGTTAATGGTGCACTGTCCTGTTGCTTATCGAGGGGTTGTACGTTGTTATATGGAGTTAACGCTGGATTGCACTGGTCCATGTGCGTCTGCACTAGTAGTGCATCTATGGTGTCCGGCTGAGATATATGAATTCCATCGTTGGATCTCCGAATGGTCCAGTTGAGAAATCGGGTAGGTGGTCCGAGTCGTTTGACTTTGTATTTGCGCAGCAATTGTGTGTGTAGTTGATCTATGAGGTTACTGTTTGTTGCCAGTACGAAGAAGTCATCGATGGTTGTGCTGATAAGGGTAAAGCCTTCTTCCGTGTTCTTTGTGTAGAGGCATGGGTCGTGTTCCGATGGATGGAAGTCTAGTTTTGTGAGGTACTGTTTGAGTCCGTGGTTGTAGTAGTAGGCTGCTGGTGGTGAGCCATAGAGATTTCCTTGCAGCTGGCCGTATTTGCCTGTGTGTCTGTACTTGCCGTCGAATTTGGGCATCTGTCGTACATAGACTGGTTTGCTGTATTGGTATGTTTCGTGCAAGTACGCCGATTTGATATCGAAGTGTTCTAAGGGGTAATTTCTTGCTGCATGTAATGCAAGAAGAAGTCTTTGCGTAGTGCGGTCCGCAGTATATGTGGTGGTGTGTTGAGGGTCGTAGTGCAGACCTGGTCTCATCAGGTCGCCCCTGAGGTTGCAGCGTGCCTTGCGTTGCGTTATGTGTCCCTCGGCTGAACGTTTGTATCTGTATGTAGAGCAAAACGCCCTTTGTGGGGATGCACCGAGGTGCTTTTCATAGTTTGTTGATCCGTTACCGGCTGCGACACCTCAGGTTATGAGAGGCTACTGGGGTAGTGCCCCTATTTTGGGGTATGCCTAGGAAGGGTAGTATTTCTGCACACGTGTGCCAAGTTGGCCCGATCGCGCGGGCCCCGTGGCAAGCATGCCACGGGGGCACACCTGTAGTGTATTGGCCGGCAGCGCCGGATAGTTAGATATTTTAATTGATATTTTCAAGTGCCGTATATAAGTGGCGGCACTTGCCGCCACTGTACGGGAAGTAAACCTCAACGAGGCCTTTGGCTCTGATCTTCTTGCCGCTTGCGCACGGTCACCAGCCCCATCCTGGGGAATACCGCCGCAATTCCGGGCTGATCAACCAACCTCCGTCCCTGAGGAGTACTAATCCGTCGTCACGGCACTTTTCTTATCTATTTTATTGTTGTCATTTCCGTCTTACGGCTTTCGCTACTCTGCCCTACATTGTAGGTTTGTTTTATTTGTCTCGGGAGTTTTCCCGCTTATCGCGAGTCAGTGCTCCGCAGTGCGGCTCGTTTGTTGATCTTTTGTCGTCCCATACCGTTGGGCTGGATACCCCCACTCGCTGTGGCTCGCCGGAACCATCCGGATACCTACGCCGATTCTACCCCTTCTACCTCCGACTGCACGCCCAGATCGGGGCCACCCGGATTTACACCCGGCTCGTGTTGGCCCTATCGGAGGGTTCTGCCGCTCGACTGCCCTTCACAGGGAGCAGGGCCTGAACACCCTGAGGTGCTCGTCCGCGACGCGGCTTGTTGTTTTCCCGTCGAGGGTTTTGCACCACAAACTGGTCTCCCGACCTAGAATCGGCTTAATTGGCCAACGTTCGTTGGAGTTGGTTCGTTTGTTTGGAGCCCAGATAGCTGGGAATATCCGTTCTTACGGTTCTCTCATTGTCCGTTTTCGGAAGTTGTTTTGGTTGCCCATTGGCCGACTGTGTCGGTGAACGATGTCGTCCCGTCGCAGGAGTGGCGCGCCACGTGCCGCTTCTGTGCCCGGTTCGTCCGGCTTGCCGGCAAGTTTGCCTCCGTTGCCGAAGGACGCACTGGAGGTCCCAGGCAATGGCGACCCGAAACCGGCTTCCCGGGGCCGCCGTTCTGATAACGGGACCCCACCCACTCGTGGGCCAACTGAAACCGCACCTGCGGCTGATGCCGCCGCAGCGGTTGACGTTATGTCGTCGCGGTCCGACGAGTATACCCTCCGTGAATTAGAGGCTCAGGTTCGCATCCTGCAGAACTCCCAAGTGGGCCTCATCCGGGACATTACGAAACTCCGGCAACGGCTCGATGAAGCCGGTGTCCGGGATGTTTCGAGCGACGTCCGTGTTTTACGGTCTGATGTCAACCAGATTATGGAACACCGACAGGTGTCGGCTGGTCTGCACGAGCAGGCTGCCGCACGCCTGGACCGCCTGGCTACCCGTCTGGAGACGGTCGAGCAAATCATCGTATCTGATGCTGTTGCGCCGGGAGCCCCGGTTTCTGAGGGTTCTCAGCACTCGCGCCGTTCCCGGGATCGTCCGGCAAAGAAGAAGGTCAAGGTTGAGTCTGACTCGTCTTCTTCATCCTCTTCTGATGAGGAGGGCCCCAAAAAGGGGTCGTCTACCGACTCTTCGGACAGCGCGGAAGAGCGCTCTCGCTATCGTGCATCCCGTTCGCGGGCTACTGAAGCCACTTCTGGTGGTGCACGAGGCCGTACGAAAGGACGGAGACACCTCGGATTGAAGGAGTTGAAGCCAATAAACTTACTGTATCGGAAGCTACTATCTTACCGATATTATCGGCTTGATGACACGACGCCACAGAGGACCCCACGTGGGACTGGCAAAGTGCGAAATCATCTCCGACAAATGGAGCTCACGCTAAAGCCCCACAAGTTCTCTGGGGAAGATCCAATTCTTGTCTTGGATTTTCTTAGCCGCTTCGTAGCGGAAGCCGATGTACTTCGGATGAGCGAGGCACAGGCCTACATCGCGCTGCCGTACTTTTTGACGGGTGTAGCCGAAGATCAATTCAATTCGGTTCGTGGGTCGTCTCGCGCCTCCGAAGGAGGAGTTACGTGCTGGCCGGAAGCGGTACAATATCTCCTGCGTTCTTACGCGACAGGCAATGCGATACAAGGTGCTATACTCGCGCTGCGAGACACGAAACAAGGAGCCGAAGAGTCGGAAACCGTTTATTCGACCCGCCTCAACAAGGCTTTCCACAGATGTGGCAACGTGTTCTCCGCAGCTGAGCGGTGTACGATGTTTGTTGATGGACTGGACCGATCAATTCGGACGTTGGTAGCCCATTATCGGGAGAACAAACGCCGGATTACCTATCTGGAACTCGTTCAATTTGCCCAAGCGGAGGGAGATGCAGCTCGAGCACGCACTGGTATCAAGACGCGCACGCGCCGACTCCTTCATGTAGAAGGCCGAGACTCCTCACTGCCTCACTCGCGAGGTTCTGTTCAAGGGGGTTATGATAACCTGCACCTGTTACAGGACGATGGTTCAATGCCGAGTTCGGAATTGCCGTCGACGACGGAGCAGTCTACAGTGGACGGAGACCCCGCTCTGTACGCCGGACGTCAAGTCCCGGCATTGCCCGTGCCGCACTCTGGCGGATATCGAAGCCAACGCCCTGGATGGAGGGACCCGTATCCTCCTCGACAGGAGCGCCGGCCGCCCAACGCGGATCTTCTTCGTCACCTTATTTGTCATACCTGTTACAGGCCAGGGCACATCGCTCCGAATTGCTTAATGCCCATACGAGATATGGCGAAGATAGTGCCTCAGTATGAGTCGTTGACGCCCGCCGAGCGGGAACGTGTTCCCGACAAATCGTACCTTCGTGCGAAGGCGGAGACTCAGCCTGGAAACCAGGAAACGGTGCCATCGAATGGTGGAACTGTAGCCGCCCCTGCGGAATCGCAACCTCCGCAGATTGGCGGCGACGCTCAGAAAAACTGAGCAAGGGAGCCTCCAGCAATGGAGAGGCGCCCCCAGCGACGGGGTTTAGTGCGCCTGAGGCTGAGAAGCCTCGCTCCCCGGTCACAATCCTTTCGAGGACACTGGCCACTACAGACGTGAACTCTGAGCACCTTGGTGTCTTGCGTCGCCCGTGGATACGGTCTAAGAACAGCCGGTTCCCGGATAGAGTCCTGGTCATGGCGAAACGTAACTACAAAGTTTACGCCGACCTAGGTGTTTCCGACCAGTACATGGTTCGGCAGTTGTCCGTGCTCGATACAGGAGCTGGGCCAAACTTTTTGGTTGAGTCTATGATTCCGCCGCACTTGCGGTCTCGCGTTCGTGCGGCGCCGCAGATCGATATAGCGGATGCGAACAATCGGCCACTTTCGACTGTGGGAGTAATAGACCTGCTCGTCAGGCTTGGCCGCTACGTGGCGAAGCTCGATTTCTTGGTTTGCAAGCAACTCGCTGCGCCGGTTATCCTCGGCTGCGACTTCTGTGACCGCTTCGTCGATGCAATTCGACCGCGGAAGCGAACCATCGAAATGGAAGATGGGACTACTGTACCGATCGTTCGGCGTCCCCTGCGCCGGGCTCTGAAGAAGCAAGTCCCTTTGCCTGCGGCACAGAAGCCTACAGCCGATGAACGGAAGTCTACAAAGCTCCGAGTAGCTCGGCCCATTTCCATCCCGCCTGAATCACAGGTCTGGGTTACTGTGACCTCCCCACAATGTGGCTTACAAACGGTACAACCGTTGCCTGCGTTACAGGAGAAGCATCAGCTTGCCCTCGCTAATGGGATTGTTTTCGTCGAACCCGAGAAGCCTTTTCAGGTGCTGGTTGCGAACTTCAGCCGTTTTTCTCAACGGTTGGTTAGGAGCCAAGTTATTGGTTCGTTGCTTCCGCACCCTGCGGCTATAGTGCCTACTCAGGTTTCTATTGCCGAGGTTCTCGGAATCCTCGAAGCTGAGGAGGGGGAGGCGGAACGGAACAATTCCGAAACGACTGGACCGAACAGTTCGTCGGAAGATGCTACGCCGACTTCGTCGGATGCAAATAACCGCAGCCTGTCGAAGGAGGCAATGCCGACCTCGTCGGACAGTAATGATACGGACCTGAGTGCTGCTGACACGAAGGATAAGGCAGTACAGGAACTGGAGTCTCTGGATCTTGAACATGTCCCAGAGACTCACCGCGATAAATTGCGGCACATGCTTGAGGAGTTCACGCCCATGTGGGATGGCACACTGGGTAAGATTGGTATTACCGAACATCGGATTGATTTGCTACCGAATACTCGGCCCATTTCACAGCACCCTTACAGGGCAGGACCGACAGCTCGGCAGGAGGAGAAAGCTCAAGTTGAGAAGATGCTCCGCGCTGGAGTTATCGAGCCGGCTCAGTCACCTTGGGCATCGCCGGTGGTGCTCGCGCCCAAAGCTGATGGGTCTTGGCGATTTTGCATCGATTACCGCAAGCTAAACGCGGCTACGGTCAAGGATGTGTATCCTATCCCACGAATGGATGAATGCATCGATTCATTGGGCGACGCGAAAGTGTTCACAACCCTAGACGCGAATTGGGGCTATTGGCAAGTTCCCGTGAGGGCTGAGGATCGTGACAAGACAGCCTTCGTTTGTCATGAAGGATTGTACCGATTCAATCGGATGCCCTTTGGGTTAACGAACGCGCCAGCCACTTTTCAACGAGCTGTGGATATTTTGCTAGCCCGCTTTAAGTGGAAGACTTGCCTGGTATACCTGGATGACATCATTGTCTACTCCAGCAACCTGGATGAGCACTTGACCCACGTACGGGATGTGATGCGAGTCCTACGCGATGCAGGCATTACGCTCAAGCTCAAGAAGTGTGAGTTCTTTACCGAAACCGTCAGGTATCTCGGCCATGTTATCCGTCCGGGACGGCTTTCGATTGACGAAGTACGCGTGAAATCCCTCAAAGAGGCTAAGCATCCGAGGACGCAGACGGAACTCCGATCTTTTCTCGGCTTGTGCAATGTGTATCGCCGCTTCATTCCGAACTTTGCGGATATCGCTGCACCTCTGAACGAGCTTCTTCGCAAAGGCCAGCCAGTCGATCTGGAAGAATTCGACAACCGCAAGGTCGCGGCTTTCTCGTCGCTCGTGGACGCGGTGACATCGCCACCTGTTTTATCCCTGCCTAGGGCTGGTTTGCCATATGCAGTAGATACGGATGCGAGCGACTACCAAGTCGGCTGTGCCCTATTCCAGACCACCAATGATGGCGAGCGATTGCCAATTGGGTATTGGTCAAGGAGCCTCAACGTTCACGAGAGGAATTACTCGGTATCCGAGAAGGAGTGCTTGGCAGTTGTCTGGGCGTTACAGACACTGCGGCCCTATCTTATGGGGACCCGCTTCATTGTCCATACCGATCATTCGGCATTACGCTGGCTACTCTCTATAGCAGAGCCATCTGGCCGCTTGATGCGGTGGAGACTTCGCTTGTCGGAATTCGACTTCGAAATCCGTAACAAGAAAGGACTCCTGAACACTCAGGCTGATGCACTGTCCCGCTTGGAAACAGCGGCTGAAGCTGCGCCAGTCGATGATCTGGAGATACCGTGCTTCCTCGTGGAAGACGGCTCGAGCGATGCCGATGAAGAATCGGAAGGATGGGACATCTACGATGCTGTTTTAGCCGTGTCTGACACGCAACCCGAACCGGGCTCTTTCGTACCGATCAAGCCGGAGGAACTCATCCGGGAGCAGCACACCGACCGTTTTTGTACGGAGATTCGTAGTCGTCTAAACGGTGGAGCACAGTTGCCTTTCGTCGAGAACGACCAAGGATTTCTAATCCGAACCGTCGGAAACAGGCCACAGATTGTGGTTCCGCACTCACTTCAGTCACGAGTACTGCATTTGTCGCACTACGCGAAGTTGTCAGCCCACCCTGGTGGCAGGAAGTTGTACTACACCGTACGGAAGGACTTTTACTGGCCAGCAATGGCTTTCGACGCGTATGCCACTGTTCGTGGATGTTCTGACTGCGCGAAGAACCGCGTCAAACTGCGGAAGTACTCCAAGAAGTTGGTACTCTTCCCTGCCAGGGCTCCACTTGAATTCGTGGCAATTGACTTGCTCGGCGAGTTTATCCGCACTCGCCGGGGAAACCGGTTTCTACTTGTGATCACCGACCGTTTTTCTAAACTGGTACGGACTGTGCCTTTGACGAAGGTTACCGCCAGTGCGGTCGCCCAAGCTTTCGTTACACACTGGGTTTTTGTCTACGGACCGCCGATTGACCTATTATCGGACAATGGACCGCAGTTTACGGCTAAGTTCTTTCAGGACGTTTGCCGCATCTTGCGGATCCAAAACTGGTTTACGACAACATACCACCCCCAGAGTAATGGGCAGGTTGAACGTTTTAACCGCACAATGCTCAATGCATTACGGACATTCGTTGCCGAACATCCGTCGGAGTGGGATCAATACACCGATGCGGTGACATATGCCTACAATACGCAGGTTCATCGCACTACTCAGATCTCGCCGTTCGAGCTTGTGCTATCACGCGTTCCACCTTCGGTGGCTATCGAGCCACAGCCAACTTTGGATAAGTTCCCCTCGCCTCGTCTACACAGGGACGCCTGGAAGGCCTGGCTTAAGAACATCATTCCTACAGTTAGGCAAAACATCGATAAGGCACAAGCCGCGTACAAGCGGAATTTCGACGCACGAATGCGCAGGGATGCCCCTCAGATCAGGGAAGGTAACTACGTCTTCCTACGGAAGGAATACTATAACCCGGAAAAGGAGAAGAGGCATAAGCTCTCTCCTATCGCGGACGGCCCCTACAGGGTTATTTCTATCACCGATACAACGGTTGTCCTCGATATTGAGGGTGAACACGAGCGTTTTTCGCGCGATCGCGTAACGCCTGCGCCACAGCCTGTTCGTCAGGAAAAGCAACCGGAAATGCCGGACAGCGCTACGCCTACTGTGGACCAAGCCGCGACAGCGGGAGAGCGCGCTTCGTTGTCAGTCCTGCCGCATCCTAGCCGCGGACTTGCTGATTTGCCGGCAAAGCCGGAAGCTAACCCGCCAGTCTCGAACGCCGCACATGTCCACACGCGGATACTGGCCCCTCAGGGGATACTCACCACCACCCCCGACGCTCCAACTGAGAAGGGGGAGGAGGAGGTAAGTCGCTCGATTTCGTTGTCGCCGTCGTCGACGGAAGTGCCTTTGCAGGCCTCCGGGCCGCACGCAAGTCGTGGTGAAAGCACGCGGACGCGCGACGTACAGCCGAAGATTCGGAAAGAGGCGAGAAACGCGCAGTTATCGCGGAAGCCTAAAGAGGAACGCACCACTTCGGTGGAGCACGAAGCCGGAGAACCAGAAGAACACCAGGATGTAGCTGCTGCAGAAGTCGCCGCTTCGCCCGCGGATAGCACTGTACGGCCGTCACAGACGGAAGGACAAGAGCCTGCCCCAGCTGTGCAGCGTGAGACCGGTACGCCGGAAAAGAGGGTGGTAACCACCGCAGCAGCCACGTCGAATGCGGAAAGTACATGCCCGCCGCAGTCGGAGCCCGGCAGCGGCAGCGCACTCGCGTCAAAAGAAGCCGGAAGACCGGAAAAGAAGCCTGTCCAGAAAGACCGTGTTGTTACGGCAGACCCGATTTCGGGAGATTTTATTGAAGCATCGAGTAATGAAGCCGTTGAAAACACGGAGGAAACCGCCGCAACAGCAGGCCGACATGCCACAGTAGGTGGGCAGCAGCCCAACGCTGCACACGCGCGCACGCTGCGCCAAGTGTCTGGCTTCGCCGGCGATCCGCCTCCAGTGGAGGGTGACAACACACGAGCCGGGCACGTGCCCGCTGTAAGGATTGCGGCCGCCGGAAACGGAAATTCCGAATTTGAATCGGCAACGCACAGCCGTGCAACGGCGCAGGCCCCACCGCCAGCAATGCTTGGCAAGGCGTCGCCTCGGCACGTGCCACGGCACCACTCGCTGGCACACCGCATTGCGGACCGTTCACCCTCACTTCGGGAGATCTTGCCGGAACGCCGGAAGCTCGCTATTCGAGAACACCGAAGCTCGGTAACAGCCCGACAATACGGGAAGGAAAGCCAGAACTCTGGAAGCCGGAATGACATGGAAACACCATGGTCAAAATGGCTCTCGCCTGGCGTACAGGATGTCTTGCCGTCAGGACGGAAGCCGAAAGTAACCAATGAAGCCCACGACGGGAGAGGTAACAACGACACCTCGAGAGAGGATACATCGACAAAGCCGCATCCTGCGCGGAAGGTCCTCGATGAGGAGTATGTCATTGACCGTCTGGTAAGTCACGGCTACGCCCCTGACGGGGAACTACTGTATCGAGTCCGTTGGTACGGCTACGCCTCTTCAGAGGATACGCACGAGCCCATTGAGCACTTGCCTCGCTCGAAGGTCTTGCAGTACCACCGTCGCACACGGACACCGATACCGGCTACGCTGGACAAGGCCCAAGTGGGTTGACCACCCACGTCTCTATTGAGCACAGCCGTCCCAGACGGAATATGCCGCCTCATGCGGACAGTATTGCATTACGCAAGAATATGCCGCGTCAAGCGGATGCAACTTGAAGTTAACTCGAGATCACTTAGCCGCCTCAGGCGGACCAGGCCGCTCTAAGCGGACAGCTTTTCGCTGAACAAACATGCCGCGAAATGCGGAAGCCACTTACAGTGGAGAAGAAGATAAAGAAGAAAGAAGCCTAAGAAGAAGGAGAAGAAGCCAGGAAACTGGAAGAAAGACTAAGAAGTTTTATCGCTACAGCCGCTTGTGCGGAAAAGTTACCCCTCTCTTGTGGGCCATTCGCAACAGCCTCAAACGAGGTATTGCCCACTGAGAAGGGGGAGAGCAAGACGAAGAGTTGAGCCAAGCCAGCACGGCTGGAGAAGTTTACCTCTAACTATTGAGTCGCCCCTCATCATCGGGGTCTATTGCGGACTACCGCAGCCCGTCGGGGATCGCGAGCCGGGGAATTACGGGCCGGACGGCCCAGCACCTGGGGTGCCCCCACTACCGGGAGCCCCGGAGAAGCGCTGTGCCGCTATTGCTTGCAACTCCGACTCGTCGGTCACCGTATCGGGAACGGCCACTCCCACGCCTCGAAGGAAGTCGCGAATGACCGCCGCTCGCGGAGTGAGAGAAGAACTGCCGCCCACGGCGGATGCTACATCCTGAGCCCACGGGCCGGTCGGAGCGGGAGCCGCTACAGCGGGTGGGTCAACGATCACGACTTCGTCGTCATCTCCCGTAGTGTCGGGCTCCGAGGCAACCCCCACTGGGCTCCCCTCATCCATGGGACTTCCTCCCTCTGCAGGGTCATCACCGTCATCGTCGACGTATACGAACCCACGCGGGTGCCCTTCCGGGATATATCGCTCCTCTCGGCGGCGACCAGCCGCCTCAGCGGGGCCAATTACCTCCCAAATCCACGGGTCAAAGTATACGAAGTCGCCGGCGTTGACGTTCCGTCCGGGAGAACGGTCCGACTGCCGGCGGACTCCGTCGGAAACCTGACTAGCAGGCACCTCATTCCAGTCAATCTGGTCAATGACGTCCACCAACGCGGTGGCTTCGCGCGCATTGCGGACCGAGCCGAGCACTTCGGAGAGATCCAACGCTCGGATCGCTTGCCGGATGAGTTCCGGGATGAACCAAACTCGGTACGAATCATATGCCTCGATGAGGAGGAAAGCCGCAACGCGGACGGTCCATTCTGTTGCCAGGATGCTCCACAGGCCGCGAGGCGGATCGTTCATGAAGTACGAGCCTATGTAAGTTAGGCAGGGCGGTAGCTCTACGTGACACCCTCGTGGGACTTCGACCGCAGGCCAGAATGACGGCAGCGGCAGGTATCGCCCAGTATGGGAGTGACGCGCAATGCGTTCCACCTCCGTGCACTGGTACGGCACCAGTACCCCGAAGCGGGAACGCCATTTCCTCTCGAAGCGGAGGCCTTCATGAAATTGAGACCGTCCAGGACGGCGAAGGAACCGGAACTCGGCGCGAAGGATCGGCCGCGCCCACAGGATCAACTCCTGCTGCGGCTGAACGGTATCCGAATATCGGTCAATTTCGTCCAACGCGTTGGCTAGATGGTCGCCGTAGCCGACCTCGCCGAAAGTTCGGTAACGTGCCACATCGTACTGGTACTGTGCCGGCACCGGATGTTCGTTCGGAGCTCGGAAGTGTCGCGCGTACCCAATGCGGGCCATCTCATTGCGAGCGAATTGTCTCGTCCCGTTTCGACCTACAAACAGGCAGCTCGGTATAACCGCAACGCGGGCGATCCAGTCCCATGAACGGGTAACGTCAGCAGGAAGCCCACCAGGGAGTTGACCGTCGACAGCGTACGAATCGACGAGCTCTGTATCCCGAACGGCTTCGGCGTCAAACCAGGGAGCCTGGGCAAAAAGGAAACTGTGCCGGTGGGGATCCCGGATGCGTAACGCGCCTGCGGTAGGCCATCCACCCAGCGTAGCTGGCATCTCGGCGTTGAACCAATCCCACACGGGCGCGGGACCAGCCTGAGCTGGAGCGTGATCTTGTCCGGAAGAACCCGGCTGGGAGGCAGCCGCCGACTGCGGGAGAGGAACAGACCGGAACGGCGGGTTCGATACTTGCATGCGTGCCGTCGAGGACGGAGGGCCGTTCGGTGCGTTGGACATCGCGGGAGGGCTCGAGATGACGAGGTTCGCTACTGACACCGGAGGTGTTGGTGGCTCCGAACAGTTCTCGGCAGACCCGTCTTGGGAGACTTCCTTATATACCTCCATCGCGAGGCGTATCGAGCCGACGGAGTCGGTGTCTCAGCCTGAGAAGGGGGAGATGTAGAGCAAAACGCCCTTTGTGGGGATGCACCGAGGTGCTTTTCATAGTTTGTTGATCCGTTACCGGCTGCGACACCTCAGGTTATGAGAGGCTACTGGGGTAGTGCCCCTATTTTGGGGTATGCCTAGGAAGGGTAGTATTTCTGCACACGTGTGCCAAGTTGGCCCGATCGCGCGGGCCCCGTGGCAAGCATGCCACGGGGGCACACCTGTAGTGTATTGGCCGGCAGCGCCGGATAGTTAGATATTTTAATTGATATTTTCAAGTGCCGTATATAAGTGGCGGCACTTGCCGCCACTGTACGGGAAGTAAACCTCAACGAGGCCTTTGGCTCTGATCTTCTTGCCGCTTGCGCACGGTCACCAGCCCCATCCTGGGGAATACCGCCGCAATTCCGGGCTGATCAACCAACCTCCGTCCCTGAGGAGTACTAATCCGTCGTCACGGCACTTTTCTTATCTATTTTATTGTTGTCATTTCCGTCTTACGGCTTTCGCTACTCTGCCCTACATTGTAGGTTTGTTTTATTTGTCTCGGGAGTTTTCCCGCTTATCGCGAGTCAGTGCTCCGCAGTGCGGCTCGTTTGTTGATCTTTTGTCGTCCCATACCGTTGGGCTGGATACCCCCACTCGCTGTGGCTCGCCGGAACCATCCGGATACCTACGCCGATTCTACCCCTTCTACCTCCGACTGCACGCCCAGATCGGGGCCACCCGGATTTACACCCGGCTCGTGTTGGCCCTATCGGAGGGTTCTGCCGCTCGACTGCCCTTCACAGGGAGCAGGGCCTGAACACCCTGAGGTGCTCGTCCGCGACGCGGCTTGTTGTTTTCCCGTCGAGGGTTTTGCACCACACTGTACAGCATCATCAATGGGATGACACTGTCTGCTGGGGGTTGGAAGCTGGGGGGAAGCCATTTGATGCTTTGGTGTTGATCGAGATTCGCTAGTTCTGCGTCGTGGGCTTGTCGCCATTGGTCTGCGTCTGGATAAAGTCGGGCTTGCTTCAGAGAGGCGGGGGGCGGCGTGTTAAGGTTGACATCCGCTGGGATATGTTGGTGTGTACTGGCTCTTGCTTTGAAGGCATGATGCAAGCTGATGGTTGGGTCTGTGGTCTTGTGATAGGGGTGGAAGTCTTGGACTCTTACGTGATGGTATTGTTTTGTTTCCACGTTTTGCACGGTGATGTGGGTGAGTGAGGTTGCATACATATATCTTACGGCTTGCGACCTGGTGTCCATTTTTGTTTTGGGAGCATAGTTGGGGATTGTCCCGAGTTCGCCGAAAGTGAAAAGGTAGGTTAGTTCGGGTTTAACCCCGTACCATTTGTGGTATGGCGAGGTGTTGATGCTTTGATGATGCAAGAGATTGTACTTGAAAATGGTGTCTCTGGCGGCATCTTCCCAGTAGCTGTCCGGGAGTTGGGCTGCTTGAAGTAATGCTCGTACGGATTCCATGACCGTGCGGTTAAATCGCTCGGCGATAGAGTTTTCTTGTGGCTGGTGTGGGGTCCTGAGATGATGTTTGAGATGGTATTGGTCGTACACTGTTTTCATACGCTGCGAGGTGTATTCTTTAGCGTTGTCGGTTCTAAAGTGCGTAAGCGGGTGGTGCATCTTGTGGGCGATGTGGTGGAGTGTTTGATCGATGTAGTATGGGATGTCTTTGCGTTGCGGAAGGAAATGGGCAAATGCGAATCTACTTGTCGCGCATATGAGTGTGAGTATATGGTTGTTGCCGTGTGTTGAAGTAGGTTTCACTGGCCCGCATGTGTCGGAGCTGATGTAAGCTCCTACCGGATAATCGTGATGTTTGGGTTTGTGTGGCTCGGGGTGGAGTTTCGCGGCATTGCACGCGGTGCAGGTGAGTGTTGTGTTGGGAGATAAGGCTGCTGGCATGGTCGGTATCAAGCGATGTTTGGCCGTGAGGGCTAATTTGCCTGGGTGCGCGTGGTTTAGCTTGATGTGCCAGGCTTGAGTGTGCAGTTGGATGTTGGAGGGCTTGGGCGGATGCACTGGGTTGTGTAGCGTGGATAGATGCGGTGTTTTTGTGGTGGTTCGTGTTGATGTGGTGACTGGGGGTGCTCGTGGTTTGGTGATAGGTTGTGTGCGCTGTGGGGAGGTTTTGGGTGGTGTGGATGTCTTGGGAGTGATATGATGTTTACGAGATATTGTTCTTGAAGCGTAGGCTGTTGTCTGGTTGACTATAGTGCCGTTGAGCACGTACTGCGATCCATTCCAGTGAGCTGTAGCCATGAGCTGTGAGGGCTTGGTGTTTGTGTTGATGATGTGGCCCTTGTTGGCTGTGAAGTTGACTTTCCCGTATCGTTGTGCTAATTCGTGCACCGATAGGAGGTTGTGCTTCAGGTTTTTGTTGGCTACCGCATATGTGCTGATTGTCTTATTAGTCTTGCTGGGTAGGATGCGCAGGGTTCCATGGTGGGAGCACCTGCTCAGCTGTTGCGTCGCAGATTGCGTAAATGTGGAGTTGGTCAGGGGTTTCATGTTTGTAGTTGGCGTGATGATGTGGGAGGGTGTGGCGCCACTGTCCAAGAGAAACTTACCCGTTGTGTCGGTTTCTGCTTCTGATGTTACGTCGACTGGAGGGGGGGGGGGCGGTAGCTGATGTGCAGCAAAACCTGGTGGGGCGGGTAGTGCCGGTTGGGGGTTGTGATAATACCACTGTGCGAGATTGGCTTGTGGCTGTCGATTCTTGGGATGGGCGGGGTCACGGCATTGCGCATCGGTGTGCTGAGGGCGGATGCCCTTGCTTAGATGATGTTGGCATGGTTTGCCTTTGAAGGGGGTGCGTATGCGTGTTTGGGGATTGGAACGTATGTTGGAAGGACCGGCTGTGCCATAGTCCCCGGTGAAACGGAGTTGGGACGTGTTGTAGGCTGCCATTCTGTTCATACGTTGTGCGAACTTGTGCATTTCCTTCAATCGGCGGGTGAATTCTGAGATGGTGGTTGGTTTGTTGGATAGGAACTGGAATACGATGTTGGTGAAGTTGGGGTTGGTCTGCAGGCCTTCGATGAGGAAGTCTACTGTGGTTTCTTCGTCGTTGATTTCCGGGTACCTGGAGGCTAGCATTCGTTCTCTGACTTCGCGATGTGCTTTGACATAGTCATCGATTTTGGTGTCTTCATCGAACGTGATGCTTTCTGCTTCCGTCTTGAGAAATTTATTGTCCTCCTTTGTGTGACGGTTGACTTGTGCTAGTACTCTTTGGTACAGATCGAATGGGGTCGGGTCGTCGTTTGGGTTAAAGATCTGCCCTAGGATGGAGGGCGGGACGGTGCATAAGATGGCATTGTTTAGCGTGGCTTGTTTGCCTTCAAACTGTGGTAGCTCCGCTGGGTCTATCGGTGGGGATGGGTTGGAGGTAAGGTGAGCTGTAGCTTGTAGTTTTTTGGCGTAGTTCCGTATGGAAAACTCCCAGTACGTATAGTTATTGGGATTGAGGCGGGGGAGTGAGGGATGGACGGGTGTTGTGTGATTGTTTTGCATCGTGAGTTGAGTAGTGTCTTGAGGCGTATGTTGGTCTTCTGCTGCGGTTACTGCGTTGGCGTATAGGTCTTGGGTGAGTTGCTCGAGTTCTTTTGTTGTTTCCCGTCGAAGACGACGGGCGAGACGGTTGTAGGCCTCCGTGTTGGTGAACGAAGTGTTGTTGGGGGTGGGGGTTATGTTTTGTTTTGCGTGTGGCCCATAACCTGTGAGAAGGGAGAGCTCTGCCTCCACTTTACTGTCGCGAGCTCGCTCATCTCGCTGTCTTATCTAGTGTGGCATCTACTGTAAGGCTGATTGACAGTGTACGAGCGGGGAACGGCTCCTTACCCATCTTCGTTTCACATAACACATAACTTGAACGATTGCTCGAGCTTTAGCATGGCGGTCAACATTCCTCTAACCGGAGGCCTTCAACGCTTTCCACTTCCTTTCCCTGGGGAAGTTTTTCTTCTGACTAGGGATAAGACAGAAGTCACAGTGAAACATGCTGGTCACACCGCAAAGCATCTCAAGGGTCGACTTTATATGACCAACATGCGGTATGATCTCTTGAATCTTTTGCGAGAAACGTTTTGTATAAGAGTGAATCTAACAAACCTACAGCATGGTGTTTATGGTAGCTCCCGAACAAGCACAAAAGGCTCGCTTTGAGACGTTTGAAGCTCCTTTCCGTGGCATTATCAATGAAGCTTTTAACCAGCCCATTTTTGGATGCAACAACCTCACTGCAGATGTTCTCTACTACGAGGGCCAGCCCTTCATGGGCAATCTTTCGATGCGAATTGACTTTATACGCGGAGGCGTTAATACATTCTTACCAGTGTTCAACAACGTTCTGCTTTCTGTTCGACAACAGATGGCGAGGGAGACGCAGGCAAACCAGTATAGTCCACCCGTCCATCCGACAACCTCAATGCCACAAGTTGAAGAATACTTCCCCAGCCACAATTCCGCTTTCATAGACCCGCATGATCCTTCCACGATATACACAACACAACCAGTGGGCGAAGAAGGCCGAAGACAGGATGTTCCCTCCTGGCACGTTAGCGCTCAAGGTTTACGCTCTCGTCGTCACTAAAACAAAACGCAAGATTACTCTCTTTCGAAAACTAGTTGTACCGTGCATCTTCATTTGTATGAAAGGAAGCTACTTTTTTCTGTTGTTACAAGAGTTAATCGGTCTTGTCTGTGTTCGTTGTAGTATTGGTGCGCTTACGAAGAGTTGACGGCTCGTCTTTGCGCGAAATATCAGTAGTAGGGATGCTGGTAGCTGCTGAGGCTACATCATTCACATCCTTGAGGCGCTTCTCCGCAACATCCTTCTGTTCTTCGACATTGACGACTTCTTGCATAAGCTCAACAATTCGGGCAATGACGAACATTAGCGTTAAAGAAAATCCTGCCAAATACACTGTTGAGAAAGAAAGTGAATGAAAAAGTAAACCAAAAAGTTGTTAGTTCGAATGCATCAAGGATACTTCTTTGGGCACCAATCCTTTTAATCGAGCTTGTCAACTTACTCTGTTTCATTGTTCAATCCAAAATGTATAGATTTTCCCACGGGGGAGTTTACCATCCAAAGTCAAATTGGTTAGCATTCAGGAATCGCGAACTAATTGACATCAACAAACGAAAACGTAGTGTTGATAGCAGATAACTTACGTTTCTCTCAGCGCGGAATTTTCGCTGCTTATCAAAGCTAACTGTAATATATCCCACACGAGCATCATTCATGCCCTGATTACCCGTCTCGGTTGATTCCTTTTGTTCCAAGTGACGAAGAGTTTGAACGGCATCGGAAACAGCAAGAATGAGCCCAAGGATGATGAAATTCGATATGAATCGAACTCGTTTGCCAAGATCATATGTGAATATCTTCCTGGCTATGAATTTCCGCACAATGCGAGGGAATGGAAGAACAAGAACTGCGGTGATTACAAGCTCAATCATGAGCAAAAAGAATACGGATAGCCAAACGACGCTTGCCATGGTTGATCAACGTGGGAAGAAGAATAGGCGAACTTGTATGGGATGTTAGAAGTTGTATCGACGGTCGGTTTGTTGTTGTATGACGTTGGAGAGGTGACAGGGAGTAATTTCTGGGTTTGGCGGTGAACGATGAACTTAAGAACTAACACCGCAGAGAGGCCTATGAACAAACACCACTCTCCTACGCTTGTTCTGCAGATATCATACGTTTCATCACACTGACGATGTCACTCAAGTTTGCTCCAACCCGATAGGTCGATCAGGTCGAATCGACCCTTCCCAAATGCGTAAAATACAGATAAATTTAGAGCATTTCTCCTCACAGCAAGGGATTCGGGTTACAAGTGATAACTTTTTGACTGCATATGGACCAAGCAGGTTCTCCTTCCTACCGCCCACTCAATCATAACTACCCCGAACTCAAATGTCGTGTTCACCTTTGCTACGGTATCAGGTTATAAGGCTACCTTTGGTAGTAGTACCTTCGCAGTGAACACAAGATTGAGATTATTCTCGAACCTTACTAAATTTGATTGTCGAGTGTATTTGAACACAGCACGTTCGTAATCATATCTTTGCGTATAGAGCTTTGCTTTCTATGAGAACATAAAGCATCAAGAACTTGAAAGGGTATAGAAACGGAATCACAGTCGAAACAGGCGGGGAGACGGGGTCCTGCAGTAAGGGTGCTATTTCTGCCTAAACTGCAGTCAGAAGTAGAGCATATACCTTCGTACTCTTGTATCTATGCCCACTTTCACAATTAAATTGATTTCAGAACTCGATGCGAAAGTCGACATAGAAATTATGTAGTTCTCGCCTGGAGACATTCTTCGCACAAGTGAAAGCCTTTCCAAGTTACCATCTATGACGTAACTCAGTAGTATTGTAGAACAAAAGTTGGGAACCATGAAGCGGAATTACTCGCTCGGCTTCGCGAAATCCGAAAGGGAAACCTCGAAAGTTGAGGCCCTGTTCGCGGGATCTCATGACAGAATACGTTTCTCGAGAGTTCTCAACCAGAACAGCGTTTTCAACACCAGGGTTGTTTTTGATAATCGTATATCGAATCCCTGTCTCTTCGACGTGTTTAAAGAGAGCAAGAAGCGTGTCAAAATCAAAACGTTTCAACCCCTTCCACGTAAACATGAGGTCAACTTGGGGCAGTGATCCTCGAGAATTTGGGGAGTACACAATGAATTCAGTTTCGCCTAGATCGCTTTGGTTGTAAAACTTCATCATTCCAACCACAGCTTCATCTGACTCTATTCCACAATAGTGGTTGAAACTTGGATATATTTTCTAAGCAAGTTATGTATTTAAAACAGTTAGATGGAAGAGGTTCTGCGTCTCTAAAGCTTTCTATCAAAGGACTTACCTTCATGATCTCAACAAACGAAAAAATCCACAACGTTTCCGAAGCGCATGGAAAAGTAACCATTGATTTGATTCCATGAAAAGAAACCAGTTTAACCAGCATATGTGCGAGGTCCGCCTCTGGTGAAGAAAGAATTTTGGAGCCCAAGACCCCATTTGCGTTCTCGATGCATTTCCTACATTCTTCTAAGTCCCTGATATCCGTAGGTTTCAAGTCGCGAAGAGAAGCTTCGTGAGATCCGTATGCCATATCCTGAAGGGACGGCTTCCTAGGTTTCAGGGATCTCAGGTGTTGGGCAAGAGGCAGGTAAGCTGGGGGATCTCTTCTTTCCCACCGATTGCTAAAATTAAAACCATCTCCCTTCTTTGATACCACGGGAGACAATGCATGAGTCCTTTCGACATTCTTCAACATGCGATTCTGAAAGTGGACGAAAACTAGTATGAGAGTGAGAACTATCACAAAGCTGACGTCTTGTCCAGAGAAATATCTAATCGCCTTCCGGAGTCCGCGACTAGATAACAACCGAAAGCCCCTTGTTTTTGATTTCGGTTCCTTTCCTGAATGAAGAGAAGAACTGAATGGACATGTGAAAGACATTTGGGGTTCAATTCTATTACCAACGGCTGGAACTCTTCCGAAACATGATGAGCATTCGGAAAATGTCTCTCTCGATGAACATCTTAAGAAGATATCTGGTGCCCTCAAGTGCGAAGGATTGTAGAAGAATGTGGGCTTTCGAGAGAGTTTGAACGAGATGGATTCGTTAAAATGATTAATCCCTTCATCACGCAATCGTAAGGGGTTGGTGAAACTTAAATCCTTGAATATCGTACTTCGATTCCATTAGTCTTGTAAACGGAGACGATAGATTGACAAGGGTTGTTCCTGGGTAACAAATAAAAAACATTTAAGGTCTGCTTTTCCCCGCATTCGTTTTACGAGACCTTTCGCCGTTTTGCACCCACGCGACCTCTACGATTGCGAGATTCTTGCTTGCTAGCAGCATCAGCTTCTTCATTTTCACCCTCCTCTTCTTCCTCACTAATGAGAGCGTCCTCTCGTATACGAAAGTCTCGAGCAATGTTACGGCGCATACCTCGTAAAAGGCTTATCTTAGTTCGTTTTTGCGCGCTGATAAGAACCTTTTCAAACTTCTCTACCTCATATATTAATTGGGGCATAATTCTTGCCTCACTAGCAGCTTTCCCAGACTTCTTGTCGTTGGTATCACCAGTAGGATCTGCGCCAATGAATGCAAGATAAGTCCACAGTACAGGAGCCAGATCTTTGACCTCGTTGATTAGAGTTATGAAAGACGTCCTTGGATCTCCCTTTCGCTTTGCCTGTGCATTTGTTGCTATACTCATGACTTTGTAAGTCTTCGTAACGAGCTTCAACAAACGCTCTTGAAGCAACCATTTGCCAATGGCGCAAGTTGCCAACGATCGTAGAGTACTGACAGCATTCTCCAGGCGAGTCAGAGCTGCGTCTTCTGCCCGTATAGCTTGCTTGGCCATTTCCTGCAGGTTTATGGCGCTTGTCCCCGAAGAGTCTTCCCCCGAGCTTCCGGTAAGAAACATATCGGATCCAGACGCGGCAGTTTCCAACGACGTCATGCGACTTAGACACCAGTCTGCTTCTACTACCGCCTTGTCAGTCACCTCCAGTACGCCTTCAACAAGTGCAAAGCAAGTGTCTGTGTCGATTGCCACGGCCCCCACAAGTTTCGGGTCGAAATCGCTTGCATTGTTTGGGTCTGGTGGCTCCGCGTTCGTGTCACAGTCACCAAGGACGTATAACAGACGTACGCACAAGTCCCTGGCACGTCTCATATCATCATTATTCTCGGTGTAACTAAGGCATGACTTCACAATCGTCTTCACAATGCGTGAGTCACTAATCTTCTTCCGAGAAACGGCATCCACAGACCACTGTATTCTCTTCGTTAAGAAAACACACTTCAATTCAATACTGTTGAGAGATGACGATATAGCATCGACAAGGATGGAGTAGATGTGCAGAGCAATACCTAGTTCTTTCACCTTGTTATCGTCTATAAGTGCATCAACTATTTCTTCCCATAGCTCAGTGGCAGTGTCGTATAATGTAGTTTCGTCTCGCATGTCAAAATCTGAGTCCACCGGGGTTAGAGCTTTGCAAAAGTCTGACAAACATTTAGGTTCTGACCGGAATCCGAATGCTATAGCCATGGCACAAGATTCTGCTGCTTGTAAAGCACTTAGTCCTCCTTGTCCAGCCATGGGCGGGGATGACTCCCGGTATTTCTCAAAGTCAGCCATGACAATTCGAAGAAAAGAGTTCACTGGTTTCATCATAGATGCGATCGCGTGCTTAGCTAACATTTTCCCACCGTGTGAAGACTTTGTACCTCTTGGAACTAAATCGTCGATGTGCTTCTTTGCTATTGAAAGCAGATACATTCGGAGCTCCTGCAGCTCCGTCGTATCCCATTTTCCTTCGAATACATCACCCTTGGGAGACTGCTCTCCCTTCGAGCCGAACATCTGCTGAAGGATATGTATAGATACCGTCAATGGCAGTAGAGGTTTCGAAGATGTTGAAGCGAGAACGCTAAACAATCCAATTTTATGAGACGAACTTAGACCTGCGGGCGTTGAACTCTGGGCGTCACCATTCTTTGTTTTGCGACCACCCTTCTTTTTGGCTGGAAGAGATGACTTTCCACCGCGCTGTAGCATCAAGCGTAAGCCAGGCCTCATCCTTTCCAATGTCACCATACCACCAAGTTCAAGGAACGCATCCGAAGCTGTTGCCACTCCGGCATGACTTAATATGTCTACCACTTGTCTTCGGAGTGAGAGCAATGGTGCGACAATTTCAGAATACAAAGACCATTCCTGCTGTTGTCGTGGAACAATAAGAACTGCATGAATGAGTGCCTCGCACACAGAACCCAGAACGCGAACTTTGTTTCGAATAACCCTCGGGGTGTTGTCATCTGATTCTTGACCATTTGAAAAGTCCTCATCTTCATCATTTCGCGCCTGCAAGACCACTTCCTTCGTAATCCCAAAGTCCTGCACGCTGATACCAGCAATTTTTTTAGCAACGTCGAGAATGTATGATGTCTTGTAGTTCATGCGACATTTACGGACTTCAACCAGTGCGAGGCACCAAATTAAATCTCCTAGAGGCTCGACCAAGCCCCTTACGTCCACGCAGTGATCAAGAAGCAAGTAGGGAGCTCTTGTGGCATCGACAAAACGGCGTAGGTGATTAACAAACACGTCAGACATAACTGTAGCGACATTCTGTGCTACTCTCTCCGAATCGATATTACTGAGATAGTGACTGGCGTTCATATACATGAAGGCTCTCAAGGCAGCAGGATAGGAAAACACACGACGCAGTGGTTGAAAGGACTCCATGATTGCATCTATTTCCTTGTCTTGAGCGCGAGAATTGCGCTGCGACTGAGATTCAACGTCCTTAGACAATCTCATGCCCGAACGAGGTACCTTGCTCATCGACACTAGAGTGAGAAATGCTATGATCGATACCGCTCTACTCGACACATTATGATGAAATAAGGATTTCCGAGCGACAAGCTGAAAGTAGTCGTAAAGATCTTGTCTTGTTGCCAACAGTGGCTTGTAAGCGTTCATGAGAGCATGCGCCAGCCATGGAGGGAGAGTGACGAGAACTTCAATCCCATCACGAATATAGCGAACGTGCTCTAAGACATAAAAGGGTATTTGACGCGCCAATGTGGCGATAACTGATATGGCTTGGGGCGCAGAACTTTCCTGGAGGGCGACCCTCGTCGTGAGTTGCTCAAGAATGGAATTTCGCATGGCTGGGTGAGTGCTAAAAAGCTCGAAGAAGATGGACTCCACAAGTCGTTCTGACACCGATACAAAGTCATTGTTGTGAACTGGTAAAGGTTTGTCAAGGAGAACGAGGGCAAGTTGAAGTAAACTTTCCTTAACGTTATCCCATCCATTTTCACAGGTGCATTTCGCAATATGGAGCAACGACCGGCAGGGATCAGCCATGATGTGGTCGTGCTTAGCGACTCTAGCCATGAACAAACTGTTCATTCGCCGAACGCGTTCTTTATCGAATTTTAAGATCGTGTCTCTTAGAATTTGCAGCACATCAGTTCGAGTAGATATTGCTCTTGAAATAGACAACACAACTCCTGTCCCAAAAGAAGTCAAAAAGTGATTTGGAGTTTCAACTCCTGCTTTGGTCAGTCTTACGATCTCATTAGCCAGAGAAGGGTCTTGCTTGACAGCGTATTCAATATGAAGAAGTGCTGTTCCTTGAATTTGACGAAGATCGGTGAGAGAGGTTGTAGAAGGAATAATGGCGTCCTCGTCTTCCGCTAGGATGCTCTGCGAAAGGGCGTGTTGTTGGGTCAGTTTCTCTTCATGTGCACTGAATACCTGAGAAATGTGCGTCAACACTCCACTCTTTACCTGGGAGTCGCCACGAGAAGAGGCATACAACAACAACTGATAGATATAGGCAGGGAGTTCAACCAAATCAACTCTTCTCATGTTCTTGGTCAAATGTGAGAAGACGACTTGTGTGGCATGATCCGAAAGCGGCGCCTCCCGGGCAACAGAAACGACGAAAATGTTATTCGAACGAGACTGAGTCCGTGATCCTGTCGCGGCGCTTTCAACAAGCTTGCACACGAAGTCGTCCACAAAGCTCTGGCCGGTCCTTCTGACCAACACTTTGTTTCCTGAGGGAGTGCCGCCAGACTGATTGGGGCCAGGTTTCTGCGGGTCTTGATTCTCGACGTTTTCTCTTCCAAACAGTGGGTCATCGTCTTGTTGTGTTTGGGTGTCCAAAGCAACGGACTTTTTGTCCAAGATGGGACCAGCATTGGCGAGCAGCGAGAGGCATTTCTCAAGGACTGGTAGAAAGTGCCTGTCGGCAGCACTTGCACAAGCCTCGATGAGTACTTCTGCAGGAATCTCATCGGTAAGAAGGCTAGAAAGCAGACTTTGAAAGGAGGACAGAGGCCCGGCTACAGCGGCTGGCCCCTGTGTGAAAACGCTTTGCGAAAGGGATTGAGACGGGGCGGACAGAGACGAGCGAGACTGAAGGTAGCGAAGGGCAGCCTGTAGCAGGTTTCGACGAGCAGAAGGTGTCAGCGGCGTCTTCAACGCGTTTGAGAGGTAACCTTCCCGCTGCAGGCGAATGAGTTCAAAGTGCTGCTCCACGGTGGCGTCGCAGTCAATTCTCGAATTCACTTGGCGCCCCATGTTGCAGAAGTTCGGGGGTCAGAGACTCGATCTAGACCCGCTTGGTGCGCATGGTCGTGAGGTCGGACCACGTGCGGGAGAGAACGCACGGGGGTTTCCCTTCGTTTTTGTCCGGGAGCAGCCGATTTCCCGCCAATTCGGTGAACTGTGCCGGGCACAGCCGTTTCCGTGACACGTTGCACGACAACGCGCGGGCGGTGCGTGGTGGTGGAATAGTTGCAGTCTTCCAGCATTCGTGCCAGGCTACGCTTTCCAAGCGCAAGCACATTGCTGCGAAGGATTAAAGTGCTTCTTCGTGTGCGGCGCGAATCGTGCGAGGCACGCGTGGCCGGCGCGCGGGCGCGGCCGCAACGGCGACAAATGCCACCTCTGCACCTCAAACGCGCGCTCTCGATATCCATGGGCAAACCGCCGCATCTTCGCGGCAGCTTGTGCTCGCCGCGCTCCGCGCTATCACGGCGTTCTTCGACAGGTTCATCCTTGCCTACCGCGAGCCCAATGGCAGCCGCCCAACTGTCCACGTTGATCCCGAACACGTCAAAATCTCTCCATAGAGCGTCCTTGTCAACAACCCCCGCACCGGCTATTAGGGCCAACATACTAATAACTGCCACTGCGTCCCGTTCGCGCCCGTCTCCTCCGCGCGAGACCTTGTCGTGCATCATGCAGACCCCTGTGCCCGACACAGATTCGTTACCCGCCGCCGACCCACAAGCAGAATCCTTGCGCTTCCAAGCCTTCCACGACAAATCTAACGCTCCAAATGGAGCGCCCGTGAGCCCGGCACCGTTGGTGGCTTCTGACCCCACTTTGGATGCGCCATTGCCTCCACCGCACATGGTCTTTCAAGAATCGTCACTCTCTCCGGAGCCGGAGCGTCGGAAGATAAAGCGTTCTTCTTCCGCGTCACCGCCTCCCGCTTCGCCAGCGCCTGCATCGCCACCCCCGCCGCCACCTGCAAACGATCGAGTCACGTTGACAGTGCGCGATAAAGAAAACAACGAGTTTACCTTTCAGGTCAAGCGTACCACTCCGTTTCGCAAAGTATTCGAAGCTTTTTCCAGCAAGATGAAGGAGCCGCCATCCACCTTCCGTTTCTTGTATGATGGCAAACGAATCTCCCCGTCAGACACAGTTATATCTCTCGATATCTCCAATGGCGATTCTATTGACGCTATGGTGGAGGCACAAGGTGGACAATGTTAACCCTGCTCCGACCACTTTTATGCGTTTTGACGGCAGATACTGCCCGATTCTGCTCTCTTAATCCATCTGCGAGTCTGTTCTGTCTTCTTTTGGGGTACCAAACGCGGTTCGCGTTTGCGCTGACATCGTGATAGGTGTGTTTGTTGTGCGAACGGCTTCTTCCTCATCATAAAGCGTTCTATTGTGTTTCTTTTATGAGGAGCATCGATCGCACAGAAACCGGAAAGAGAGTGACATTGCGTTCAAGGATGGATAGCCAGTTCTGTAGTTTTCGCAGCGTCAAAAAGAGTTCACCGCTGCTGGTTCTTCTTCCATACTTGGCCGTCATGCATCCAGCGAGACTATCGCGTCAACGCCTCTGGACACACCGCAGCAATTTACACACCATTTGTGAATCTGGTCGTTGCGAAGTGGTGTGAGAGGTGGCGTAGCCCCTAGAAGTATAGTCTTGTTCTATAGTTGGTTCCTGTCTGTACGTTGCGCAGCTAGCTAGGATGCACGAGAACCGTACACTTTCACTAAAGAGTCACGTTACATCCAGAGGAGGGACAGACGTCGCGTGGCATGTGCCCGTCATCTTGAGATCCAGTATTTCGCTTCGAGTATGAAACGAAAGAGAGAAACTTCCGTCGCGACACCAAGATCTGTTTAGCCCATCGGTGATTTCGCTTCAACTTTAGGCCTGCCGGTCTTCCGGCCCGTTGGCTTTGGTCTCCCTCAGATTACCGTCCCGTCCGACCTACGGTTCTCGGGTCTCCTTTCGTCATCGGTGTGTTCACATACACGGTTCTTGTGACATTCTGTTGTTCCGAGTGCTACGGTAGTGGAGCCTCATCTCTTGGTACGAAGAAATGGAAACGGTTGGTGATGAACGCATAAGAGCGGCCAAGAGCCTCCGAAAAATCGAAGAAGTTGCGTTGATGCTGGAGGAGCTGTCCAAGTCGTCAGGAGAGAAATCTCTGTCCTCTGGTTTTCCGAATCGAATGTCGAGCATACTGAACTCGATAAGTTCCATTTCTTCTCGGGATGAAGCTGAGAGGTTGCTTGCGGCTGGTACGTGCAAAAGCGACCTTAAGTTCACTTCAGTTTTCCTGAATCTGGGACCTGACCTTCGTTTTTCTGACAAACTGATCCCTTATGAATGCACAGGCGTTTCGATATGGAATTCCGTTATTTCTGCAGAAGCTCAGCCTTTGGAGAAGGAAACGATTGAGATTCTGGTTAGGGTTAGGCATCTCGCCGTTGACTGCATGTATATGTCTACTACGGCTCTGGACGGTATCAGCGCTCGATACAACATTGATAATCTTAGTCTGCTCAAATTCTACACAGCGTGTGGTCAGAAGTATGTTGCAGAACTCAATGATGTAGACAATGCAGAATTATGCTATTCGAAGGCGAGTGAGTTCGCGACGATTGTTCTGAAAGAAACGGTAACCACGAATTCAGATCAAATAGCCCTTTCTCGGGTTTTGTTTGATCTGCTTCTTGGTAGGGCAGAGTGCTCATGGGAAAGAGAAGAATTTCAGGCCGCTGAAGATTATGTCCAAGAGGCTCGCAAATATCTCGATGATCTCCCAGGTGAATTTGAGTTCCTTGCAACTGTAGAATACAACTTCGGTTTATTTACGTATCAGGAAAAGGAAACCATGCGGGCGTTAAAGTGGTTGCAGAGATCAATGCAAACAAGAGGAGATCCTTCGAACAAGTCCATGAATGAGCAGAAACAAGCCAAGACAATGCGTCTTGCTGGGGTTTGTCTCCTTGCCCTGCAGCGATATGAAGAATCTTGGGAAATGATGAGAAAAGCTGAAGAGACACATCACGACCCAGTTGGGTCATACCTCCTCCTCAAGTTAAGCATTATAACGAAGAAGGAAAATGCTGTTGATGACATGATGAGCGTCATTGAAGACAACGAATCTGACGTAGATGTTTGTGTGGCCGCAGTTTCTCTTTTTGGAGATGCTCAAAGAGTGTCTGAGGCCGTACTTGGATACGAAGCCCTTTTCAAGAGGTTTGAAGGGGACTTCTTCGTTCAGGCCTGTACGATCGGCCCAAGGTACTTCGAGGCCTTGTGCGCTACTGGAAAGACTCAAAAAGCTCTCAGCATCTTAGAGACATGTTCCGGGTTCATTTCACGTCTCAGTGAGAAACATTTTCAGGAAGGCAACGATAATCTTCAGGACAACACTGATGATGGGAAAGGAAGCAAGATATCTCAGCTACTCCGTTGGTCCACATTGTTGCTTTCGGTTGGATCAGCTCAAGCAGATCGGAAAGACTTTAGATCTTCGGTGCTTCTTCTGACCAGGGCTCTTGATCTTGCTCGCACTGCCAAGGACATTTCAGCTCACCAAGCTTCTTCATCCACGGAACCTCTCAATGCCTTGCAGAATATCGTTTTAGAAAACGAGGCCAGAGTTTGTAGGCTTGCGTCGTCATGCGCCCTTTGTAGCATAACGAATGTGACCCCGAAGGTGGACATGCGTGTGAGTGACGGAAATTCAGAATCGAGCGAACAGAAGACCTTGAAAGAAGGACGCAATCTGATGCTCAGTCTTTCTTTACAACATGCAAGTCGTGCCAAGGAACTCGAACAAGATGACTATTCTCCTCGCTTGCTTTTGTTTAGAACTCATCTTCTTTCTGGAAACCACGCCAAGGCTGCACAAGAACTTGAGGAATCTTGCACAGAAATTCGGTCTTTTGATCCCGGGGCATTGGCTGAAGCAGCATGTGCAGCCAGAGATATAGGCTCCACCGCTTCAGTTGTTGCCGTTCTGCGATGTATTTTAGCTCTAGACACTGATCTTTGGATGAAGAGTATCGATTCCACAACTGGATCTCCCCCAAACGGGTTCTATGGAACAGTTCTGCTCGCATGCGTAAAACTGCAGCAGAGAACTCCTGAGAATTGTAACGCTGAACACTCCGAAGCGCATGCGAGTGAGCTAGCTGAAAGAGTTGGAAATACTTCTGAGAATGTTCTCAGTACTTTGAGACTTGGACTAAACGGCGTTTCGAAACTAGGGCTTGATGTTGCTTTCAACAAATCAGAAGATTTTGAAGAGAAGATATCGTATCTGGTAAACGTGAGCTGGAATGAAGGAAGAGAAGCTGGGATGAATTTACATTACGAGATGTGGGAGGCATTTTTTACAGTATGTTATGAGCTTAGCATGTTTCAGAGGGAAAGCGAAGATGTCTTGCAGACAAAACGAATGGCCAGATTGATGAGTGCCTGTGCCAATGTTGAAAATCCAGATTCGAAGATGGAGGACTTCGAAAGAGCAAGAACTCAACTGCAGCAGGCCCGCAAGATTTCTCAGAGGTTGGGAGCCCTCAGCCATTTGGAAGGGGAAGACCCGATTGAGGGGGTACTGCTATTTCTTGAAGCACGATGTTGCGTTGGAAGTCAGGATATGGAAGGGTTAAGGCAAATCGTTCAAATGGCATTGGAGAAAGACGTCACCGCTGGTGTATTGGAACAACTTGCGGCGGTATGCTTCAACTTCAGGATCCCACGAGATGGGAATAGCGATCTGTCGGCAAAATGTATAGATCTCACAACTTCGCTTTTGGCCAAGGCGGGAGATCGCCGTCTCTGTGATGAGAAGAAAGATCTTGAATCATTGTCACTGACGCTACGTGAGCATCTGGGCGTAGAGCTGTCTCGTGGCTGCGACCGAGCCCGTTCCTATCAGGTTTACAGAAAGATTGCCGGAGTCGTCGTAGAATACGGTGACAAGTATCCCATTAGTGAACGACGTTGGCTTGTTGCCACGGGTTGGGATCGCACACAAATGTTCAAACAACTTGGACAAAATGAAGAAGCAACGAGGTGGTGTGAACTTGTACTGACTATAATCAAAGATAGCATTCCCTTGTCAACATATCGCCCAAGACTCGAGGCGTTTCTCACATCCCTCAGTTAGAAGAGATGCATCGTCTCAAGCGAGTGCGAGAAGTCAGGGTCTTATCAAGGCAATTTAATGATACAGATAAATGCCCGATGTGTAACCTTGTGCTGAATGGATTAAAATCTTCGTTGCTTCAATAAGCTTAGCAGCCAGAAGGTCATTCCTCACTTTTCAATTGTACAGAATCAGAACATATAAATGAATGTATAGGCAGAAATGCTATGGTGACATTTCTCTCTATGCAGGGCAGAAGGTTTCACAAGCAATAACAAAAGGCCACTCGTCACCGTTTCCTGGTCTACTGCCCGAGAGAACTAATGAGATAGGCATGAATATTTCTGATTCGTATTTTGCATATCGTTACAGAACTTTGTCCGCTACTTAAGAATTTCTCCTCCGAAACTCGAAAAATGCCTATCAATGACGTCTGGCACGACAAAAAGGGAAGGCTTGAGGGTAGAATATCATATCTTACGTCAAAGACGAGTTAGCCTGCAACCCTTAAGCGAAAGTCACGGTCTTGATTTTAATGATACTATTTCCAAGTGGTTGGAAAAAGGCTTGGTCTCTCTAGCTAGTGAGGGAGTGTTTCTTCGTGAATGCTCTGGATTTAGTTCTAGTTCAACTACCCTTGGTAATGTGCGTATGAAAGAGAAAGAGGGCTGAACTCCAAACATGTCAAAGATGTGATTCGACAATAGGCTACAAGTCATAGCAAACCAGCGCCTCTGTCATTGCTGAACCCGTTTAAACATAATTCGTTTGTTTTTAATTTATGCGAATTAAAAGGATCAGGAACAAGATTCTTGCAAAGAAATCGGCGACGGACCAGGCCCTGGTTTCTAACCGGGATCAAAGAACGCGTACGCCTCAAAGAGTGATTTTCTCTCTCTCTTTCCGCAGTTCGTACTTGCAGCAACACTTTCAGTTTTCGGAGAGGGACTGCTGGACTTGCTGCGCTGCTGTTCATCATCGTGAAAGTGTCCATCATGGGCAAGAAGTATGATCACAGTCATGTGATATCACAGGCTAAAACTGGTGTAGGCCGACGAGCGGTAGATGCGCGAATGCCAAAAGTTATTGAAACTCCGAAAACTTTGCTAGCGATGAAAGGTCATGCGACGTCTGCTGTGGGCATTTCCGTTCTGAATGACCTATGCCTTCTAAAGAAACCGTTATGCAAGAAGCTTCAGAGAAAGAACGACTTGCTCCCTTTTGAAGCCGGCGGAGAAGCTCATCTTGAAAGTTTAGCACGACTCAACGATTGCTCACTTTTGGCTGTCGTGAACAACAACAAGAAACGCCCCCACAACATTGTCTTCGGCCGCACTTTTGGGTTTCGCATTTTGGATATGCTCGAGTTCGGCATCTCCAATTATACTCCTCTTGCGAAGTTTCGGACTTTGAAAAGTTCGCCAGGATCGAAACCGATGCTTCTCTTCAACGGAGATGATTTTGGCGCAACCGAAACTACTAAGTCTATTCGCTCGCTTTTCTTGGACATATTTCGTGGTCATGATGATGTGGTTGGGTTGAATCTGGCAGGGGTGGATCGGGTAATCATCTTTACTTTGAGAGGGGAAAGAAAAGTATTGTTTCGACAATATGCTGTGGAACTAAGAAAACAGAAAGAATCAAAGCTCCCGAGGGTTGTTCTAAAGGAGGCAGGACCAAGATTTGATCTGGAACTCAGGCGTTCAAGAGTCGCATCAGAAGCGTTGATGAAGAGTGCCATGAAGAGGCCGCGAGACCCAGCCTTTGTACGCAAGGTGAAAAATGTATCCCGTGATGATATTGGTGATAAGAAAGGTCGCATTCACATTGACAGACAAGATCTGAGCAAGCTCGCGCTTGCTCGTATGAAAGGCCTAAACAAGAAGCGGGCAGGGGTTGAAGATGGCATCAACTTGTCAACCAATTCTGATTCTAAACCAGTTGAAGCCAGTGCGGAGAATGAGGCAATCAACCCGGATGGAAATGAACACCGCGAGCGGGCTCGCAAACGTCAAAAGATTGAAACGTGATAACTTTACATCACATGGGCTTATGTGAGTTGCTCATCGTTATCTTCGACAACAGCCATACTCAGAACATCAAAAGTTCCCTGCCCCCTAGTTTCTTCCCGAAGCACGTCGTCAATGATGCGAAAACTACCGGGATCGATAAGAATGGTTCCTTCATAATCTGGCTCCCACTCCTCCTGCTCCCATGTGTTTACGTGAGGATTCAGTTTTTCCTTGACCACCTTTGCACGCGATATTGGTATGCTAATCTGAAGTCGCATTTGAGCGCGGCTTATTGGCATGTGCTTTTGAAGCTCTTTTATGACAGCTTGTGCTTGTACCTGCAGAGGAAGAAGTATCAGAAATGTGTTAGATCCTTCTTATAGATTATGCATAGACAAGTAGTGTACAATGTACGTACTTTTGCAGACTTATTCGGTAAAACGGCGTAGTGCAGAGTGTCCTTCATGGCTCTTTCGATAACGCCTACACTAAACGGGCGGTTTGTATTTGGGTCCACACACTTTTCTGATACGGTAGCTGCAATTTCATTGAAAAGGTTGTCCGCGTGGTATTGTCTTTCTCTTTCGGAAACTTGCAGCTCCCCTTTCCGAAGAATCTCAAGAACAATTTCCTGAGCGTTGTCAGTCTTAAACGCGTCTTTGAGATCTTTGTTCTTGGCGAGAATTCCCTTCGACACGTTGCTAAATATGCTGGTAGTTTGCAAAACGTCGTCTAAGTCCTTTTCGTTCCCTTGGCGCCAAGAAACAACCTTATTCTTGTAGCACGCCAGCTCAAAGCGCTTTCCTTTCCTCTTCAGCCTTACCACCGCAATATTTGTAAGGCGAACCTGTGTCACTGGTTGCTTCAAGCTCATGTGGCTGTGTATCTGCAGAGACCCGAAAGTATATGAGAACCCTGTGGAAAGAGAGCTGAGTGTCAAGAGTGATTGGGCTTGGTAAGATAAGCCTTATGTACTCAAGTTTCGTCAAGTCCGCTTCAGCAAGCCCTTGCTGAAGCCACCGAGCCGTCGACGCCAGCACTGCCTGTGAGACAGGGCTTGTTAGGCGAGGGGCAAAGCGTGGATTTTGACCCGAGAGGTCTAGAGAGTGGGGCTATTTTATTTAGATAACTCCTTCTCTATTTTGAGGCCACTACACGTAGCCCTTTTCTCTCAGACACCACCGCTATGTCAGCAGTGCTGAATCCTTCGAACTCGAGGTTCAAGTTCCTCAACGTCCTTACATTCTGCAAGGATCATAGCATATCTTACATGATCAGGCATGATCCCACAAGATGAGAAACGGGGTGAAAAATATCATCGTAACTAGAACCTGAGTCAGAGGAAGACTCGTCGACAACAACATCGGGCAGACTCTCTCCGCTGTTCCGATGACTCTGTATCTTGTGTTCGGTTCTCGAGTCATCCTCTTCTACCAATGCCGACATCTCCATTACCTCCTCACCACTGTTAGGCAAAATATCTTCTCGCATAACCACAGAATCTTCAACTACCTGAATGGTTGCCATATTTTGGTCTTGCTTGTCATCTTCTTCAAAGACTCTGGTGGCTTCTGTGGCATTGATTGTTTTGGGACTCATTTCCTTGCCTGTAGCGCTTTCCACGGTTATTTGCGTTTCCACAACTACTTTGTCAACGTTTTCGTCATCTTCATGGCTGAAAACACCACTATCACAGGACAGTCCGGATCGGATACGATGCGCTTCTTCAGACTTCGATTCCATTCCAAATTCATCACTAGCCCTCTCAACTGAACTTGATTCAAACAAAGATTTAATTTTCTGTACACGTCCCGATAGGTGCTTCGAGAGTTCTTGAGCGGAGAGCAACGGTGGTTGCTCTACTCCTTCTGTGTCAGGTGCTGTTTCCCAGTTATGAAATTCCGATGTACACTTCATTTTCGTGGTCAAGGATTCGGGTCTTACGGTTATTGCTGAGACCCTTGGGGTGCATGACACCTTGTGAATGATTACGTTATCAGGCACATGGCATTTGTCTGCATCCATGGAGCTTCTTACCATCGTCACGGTTCCAGATAACATGGGAGTCGAAGATGCATGCTGCAAATCAATGGCATCATCATTGTTTCCATTCTGCAACTCATCTTTCTTCTCATTCTCGGAACCTATGGAGCTTTGACCACAAGGTTTGTCGCATGGTGTGCTGTATTTCGCTGACATCCTCTCTTGCTTGTCTTCCAGCTGGTACACTAGGACTGCATCAACCACGCCCGAAGTATCTTCTTCAAAAACGCTTCTTAATCGTGTCACATTACCCGCTGAAACGCCATTTTTAGCTGCTATATGTGCAGCTTCCACCAAATTGGCCTCTTCCACCAGTACATCGTGTTCTTTCACGCGTGCGGCATTATCAGAGCATGGACGGAATATTTCTGGGTGGATTAGGCTGGATTCTTGCGATCTCGTTTCGTCCCTGGAAGACTGCGCACCGGAATCTTGAACCGCTTCTGCAGAATCGTTTGAGAACAGACATGAGGTTTTGTCTGCATCGAAGTCCCCGTCGTTGCGGTCTTCATTTTGGGACACCAATGAACGGGTTTCTTTGAAAACAAAACTGCCTGTCGAACGCAGCTTCGTGAGAGTCCTCACTATTGTCCCTTTCTCGACTACAGATAAATCATCCCCGCTATCCACTCTGCTCTTCACTCGGCGAGGAGTGTCGTCCACAATGTTTTGAACATCCTCTTCGTTCTGCGTATCAACGGCTTCGACCTGCTCGACATTGTTTTTCTCAAAGACCTTTCTTGGTGCTTCGATTGCAGCCGATTTGTCACCATCAACGAAGCTTTTGTTACGAGGCGGTTCCGGTCGGTCTTCAAAGGATGATGGTAGACTTGCAACGGCTTTCGGGCGTGTGACTTCAACTACCAAGGGTGTATTATCTGTCGTCACGTCTATAATCGATATGTCTTGGCCGAAGCAATCCATTGTTTTTGTCAGCTTTCTCAGCACGCTTCGAAACATATTGCCTAATGAGCTCAACGGAACAAACCACGTGTTTGTGGCGTGATGCTCTTCTGTATCTTTCACAGACTGCATCCGCGTTTTTGATCTTCCCCCCCCTGAGCTCGTTATCTCACTGAATACTCGGGAGTCTCCACGTCCGTAAAGGTCGTAATCGATGTACGCCTCGGGCTCCACGTTCTTCGCAAAGTCTAACATGGCTCTCAGGCGTTCTATCTCCTGAGGTTCCTTTTCTATTTCACTGACATTTCCATATCCGTTGACATTCATCTTTCTTTTGTTATAGTGTCCTCCACGACAGTTGCTGAACACCAGAAGCTATCCACAAACACTCCTGTTCCAGAAGCTAGAAGTATCGCGAATGAGTCTGGCGGCCGGAAGATTGCGTGGACGATGCCGTCTGAACTCGTTCCTTTTATACTCCAAACTGAATGGGAGAGTGCAACATACACATGTTGAGTACAAGTGCACTCTCCTGCATATCATAATAATTTGTCAGCCACAGCAATCCACAAAACAGTATATTAGCAACTCATCTGAAGCTTTCAGGTTTCCACAATTCTCTCCGGGCATTCTCTTCTGCCTGGATTCAGCATCTTAACTGTGGGAAATACTTCTCTCCCTCCATTTGAGTGGTGGTCAATGTGCATTCGAGTGCCTAGTTCTTCGTCCATCATTTATCAATCAACAACCCCTCCAATACTCCTCTAAGCGAAGCAAGGTCTGATCCCGAGAAGCAAAACGTCTGTTGTCAGCAATGGTGACTCACCATCTTCCCACAAAATATTTCTTCTCCCATCCACATACATATATTTGTATTCAGTTTCTCCCTCTCCAGTAATATCTCGGCCACTAAAACATCTTCTGCATTCACTAATCGCATTCCGTAATCAGCATTCCATTCCCCCCATTCGGGACACACGACCATCACTCAATGCAACACCCACCGCTTCAGGCAGACTGCTTAGAGGAAGCTCAAAGTGTACAAGGAACCAATCGTGTTTTTATACTGTACAGTCAGATTTAGATGGAGACACTTGGAATGGAGAGATACGAACAAAGCGACTCTCCCTTCTCCAGCTCATAAGCTACAATGGGCGCCTAGGTTCTTACGAACGGGTTGGCTCACACAACAAGAACGCGGCTGAATAGATTGCTGAACTTGGTATAAGAACAGCATTGCTTTGAAACCGCGGACAACGGTATGCTTATGGCGCAATGCGATTCTACAGACCGTTGTGAAGTATCTACCAGTTTGGCAAAGTTGTTGATATCGACTTGCATGCTTCCACGTACTCAATTATTCCACTCTTGTCTCCCATAGCGGAGCTAGATCCATATGGGAATGTATTCCAAAACGTCCGTTCATGTCAATGAATACATCTGATCGTGCCCACCTTCTCAGGCGTTCCACAGCATTATCACCTGGTTGAAGTGTGTCGGTGAGGATGTGAGCGACAGTTCGCCTTTCCGCACCAAATTCAATTGAGCTTGTGCTTGACCGTTGTAGGGCAGCTTGGTTATCTTTTGAAGTTTGCTTATGCTTCGATGGTACTTCTTCTAGAACTGAGCCAGTGGATGGAAGCAACGCGGGACCAGTAAGTTCCTCATGTAGTAATTGCGCCGAACTCGGGGGTCCATCGACGTTATCGTTATCGATGGAAACCTGCACTGTGCCATTAAGAAGCACAGCTGGTCCCCGCACGTGGAGTGACGAACCAGCACGAAGAGTAACCACCTGCATATACGGCAGTCTTTCAAGAATTTGAAATGCCCTGCCGATAACTGTGTTAGCGTCTGTAGGGGTGAATTGGAAGTAATTCGTAAGCGCATACGGACTTCGATCCACGACGGAATTCAGAACTATTTCTCTTGCCAATGACCGCGTCATTTCTAGGCGGAAATCTTCGTTAACACACGCCAGGGCTTTGACGTGCTTGGCGGGAAGGGTAAACACTGTCGTCAAATTGGCATGTACACAACTCCTAAACCGTGTGTGGAAAAGTCGACTTCGGTCAATAGCGCACCTCATTCCTGAAACGTTGTAAGAGTCAAGAATGACTGAATGACCACAAAAGGCACTACTTGGTAAGAAGCACCAGTGCATCTTGGATCTATAATGTCCTTCAACTGCTTCAACTTCATACTCGGGGGCTTCATCACGAACTTCCCCGTTCGAACTACCCCACACCGCTTGCAGAGATTCACCGAATCGCCTAAGACCTTGTACATCCACGGAGTTCTTCGTGTTCAATACTGAAACACCGGAAGAATGCTGTTGCTTGTCAGATCGAATTAGATGAAAGCTGTCTTCAGTCGGTTGGATTGCACCTTGCAACACGAGTACAAGAGATCCTTCTTCAACCTGTAGCTCCTCTCCGCCTTGAAGATCAACAATTACACCGTGTTGATCAAGAACTTGTGAAAGCAGTCTTGAATTCAAGCCTGCAAACAGTGGGTGTTCGCGCAGCACAGATAAGGATTTCGGTTCGGGCAACGTCCCAGGTCGAAACATTAAGGAGAAATGGGAGTTCACATGTTTCCGTCGAACCTGAACTAGTTCCGCATGAATGATGTTGAATTCGTGCTCATCGACCACTCCACTAGCTAATAGAGCCGAAAGAGCAGAGTCTTGAGAGTGTTCAGTCAAATGGATAGCAAATTGCGATGTCACCCATCCCAGCACATCGCGATTCAAGGCCTCTAAACGGGTGAGAAGAGTTGTTGCTCGATCGTAAAGCTGTTGCATCTGTTTTCGCACGTTGGGCGCATCGAGTAGAATTTTGCCATTGAGAACTGAAGTAAGGATGCCCACAACCACCACCGTTTTTGTCATCAATGACTCCCCTCTGAGCTTCTTACTTTCAATGAGATGCAGATATCCTCGACGCCAAATTGATGCTTTGCCAGTTTGAACGGAGGTCAGGAAAGAAAACAAATCATATTCGTTCCCTTCAGCATTTGCATCAAGAGCATTCTGTATATCTTCTTCAAGGTGAACGAGGACACTGTATGTGACCAAACTCGCATTAGTTATAGCACGAATGTGTGACAACAAAGCAGTTAACATTCGCCGGTGGACTTCTCTGTCTTTTGCATTCTGTCCAGAATTGTTTGGACGCTGGCGTTGCACATCTATCGGTTCACTTGCAATTTTCTGCCCTGCTTTCGGCTCGCCCATATTCCTCCTCCTAGGCCCGCCTTCCGAGTTATGCTCATTTCGAGAATTACGACTAACGGGAGTAGTTGCAGAGGGGAAAACTTCAAGGCTGGACTCAGAAGCGTTCGGATGAGTCATTCGTCTCACCTGTGGATTCTCACGTGCGGCTGGGGCTGATACGGGATTCGGACGAAATCGTGTAATACTCATTGAGTTCTGAACGCTCTGATGAAAGTCGGGCTGGGTAAGATGTGAAGAGGGCCTTTGTGAATGTTGCAAAATCATTCTTGAAGTTAGGTCGTATTCACTGCCGTAGTCACCGAGGTTTCCGTGCGTGATTCTTTGTCCCTCGTCACTGCCATCGCCTTCCAAGTAAGCTGTCCTTGTTGCTCGAACATGGTTCTCGAGTCGTGGAACTGAAACCTTGTTGCCTATCACATCCTTCGCTTCAAGCAGCCAGCTGGACGGCAAGACATTTTCAATCACGTAAGACCACCTCACAGACTTATACCCAGGTTCAATGCAGAGATGGTCCAGAATCTCTAGCGTACGTTGAACCATGGCTGTGCGAGCTCGTTGTAAGAAATCATCCTTAGGCTTCTGGACGTCATCGAACTTGAGCGCATGAATCACTGGTTTCAAAAGGAAACCATTTATAAGAAGAGTCAAAGCAACAACCCCAGTTGTCCACAATACGACACGAGATTTCACTTCTTCGGGGAGAGCTGGACTTCCTGCAACCTCTAGCGCAAGAAGCAACGATAATGCTCCTCTTATTCCGCTGAAGCCGAAGAAAAATGCCTCTTTCCAACCCAACCATTTGTTCCGAAAGGCTAAAACCGGCTGGAAAATGAGGAATAATACAATGCGTACCACTTGCAGAAATATATACCACACTATGATGTAAACATAGTCACGGCCTAGATGTGGTTCACCAGCACAAGACCATGCAAACGCAGAAAGCAGTAAACCAGCATAAGCGAAGATAATTGTGCTGCCTATCCAACCAAGCAAGTTCCAGAATTCTCCGAGAGGTTTGCGTACGGATGGTGTTATTAGCTGCCGTCCAAATGCAGATAGTAAGAGTCCAGATGCCACATTCGCAGTGACGCCAGAAAGTTCAGACAAGGCCTGAGCAGTCCAAAACCCTAGAAAGGCGACAACCACAGTCAAAGATGTTTCAACTTCAAACTCGTCGTATACGAAACTCAGAATAATGAGGACGACGAGGGCAAACGCAACTCCGATAGCCACGCCTCCCAAAATAAGTTTGAAAACATCACCGATGAGCTCCCCTACAGATGAGGTTGCTGCGTTGGCCCCATCAGCTGTGAAATCAATCTGTGCGTTTATGAAGAAGCCAACCCAAAGAACAATTGATGAGCCAAAGCTGACAAGCGATTCTCCATCAATAAACGCACCGAGCAAAGGGGAAGCACCAAGCACGTTGAGGGGTGTTGTTACAGCTATTGAATCTGTCGCAGAAAGCAACGATCCAAACATGAGGGCAGACCACCATGACCAGCCTTCTGTTCGAATTACAATCATCTGGAAGGCACCGATGAGCCCCACCTGCAAAGAAAGTATGACGAGAGCAGAAATGAGAATGGGAAAGATCAGTCGCTTGAATACGTGCCAGCTGGTGTTAAATGAAGCAGCGAAGACAAGCGGTGCAAGGAACATATAAAGAAGAATTGCTGGTGGATTCACATGGACCCATTGTCTAAGTGAGATTGAGAGGAGCCCAAGATCAACACCACAACCAAGAAGTCCAAGGGAGACGCCAGCGCCGAGAACCAGCAAATGATATGTAACGTGAAATCGTTTGGCTAGTAGCATACATATGGCACCAATGAGCAGCGCAAGCATAGGAAATATAATGACCGTAAACTTGACTGTGCAAATATCAACTCCATCATCGATGCAACTACCAAAGTCTTGAAGCAAACAACTGGATTCTGATTCTGCACAAATCTTCCTACCGGAATCTATGACCGACATCAACGAGCTGTCCATGACTTAAACTTCAGGCGTAAAGCATACAAAACATTTAGAACAGTTAGGCGAACGAAAGACCCACAGTAGGAGCAGATGAAGTGTACTTGACGAACGAGTACCAGATAGAAGTGCTCCAACGTTGACCGGACATCTAAGCGCAAAGACGTGTGAAATGGCGTTTCAGACGAAGAGCTGAACGTATTAGCCAAGACCGGGGAGATGAGGTTGGACTCGAAGTGCATGTCAGGCGCACACCACCTCAGAGACAACACAGAGGCAACCATACGCTCATGACAACATGCGGGTATGGGTCTGCTATTCTACGGCACTAACTGTGCACTATCACCAAGATCGTAGAGAGTATGGTGCTTTACTTCAAGACAACGCGTTAGATTGTGCCCAACGTGCACCGAAGTAGGTGTGACTCGTGCGACAACGGTAGCATTCTCACCTTTCCCTATCGCTGGCGGCACGTGTTGAATGTGCCTTTTCTCTGATTACTTTTGCACCATTCATGTTCACGTAACAAAACCAACCTTTGTCATCAACGAGGCCACATCACGATGTGCCGATTGAGCAACATATGAAATCCATAAGCTTTGGCTGGATAAATGACAATTCATCTGATCAGGTGGCTGTAGAATATCCAAGTGGGAAGGCCCTTGGAAACAAGAACTGAATGTTGCGCACGAATAGATAGCCAATCTCTCTCCGTTTGGAGAGCTTGACACCTTCACTGCGTACGCACACCAACGCTTGCAAACTTTGCTAGCGACACCTTGCAGAAATCTGTGTAGGCGGCAATTGATCCATTAATTGACACCAAACATACCATTACAAAAAAACGTACAAAATTATTAGAGAAAAGCTCAATTACTCACCTGAAGTCCACTACACTGTAGTGACTCTCTGAGTTCTGTCCGCCTCGATCGGGAAGACTTGCCCAGTAAGCAACCGTTCGGCTTTTGTCAGAAGTACGGAAGCTCACCACAGCTTGCAACGCGCATACAGAAAGCTCAAGACATGAGTCGAAGGGCGATAAGAAGATACGATGAGGCTCTTCGTGCACAGAAGAAGATCTCTGATGAGAGGGAAGAGTCTGACTCCGATACCGCTTTAGACTCATTGCATCCCATATCAACGCCTACCCCAGGCTTCTTTACGTTGCTTGAAGACTCCGAAGATGTCGCTGAAGACGAAGAACATTCAGGCGAAAAAGATGACAGAGAAACACATGAGGAGAACGTCGCCGACACTGAATCAGCGAATGAAGGTCATGAAGCCGAACAAGAAACAGTCATATCTCCCACAGAAGCAACGAAGTCTTCTATCCAGGAAAGTATTCAAGTTCCTAAGAAGTCAAAAAGGAAGAGGAAGAAGAGTCGAGGAAAGAAGAAGGGTTTGAACGTTCTGGATAAGGAGCAAGATCCAGACTGGATTGCTTTAAACGAAGCTTCTGACGCAAAAATCACCTCAACGGATGAATTCTCGGGTTACATTCCCAATTCCTTTTTCAGAAAGGAAGACAATGACGAAGTCCGTAATGAAGCGAGAGAAATCATGAAAGCAGTAGAGAGAATGGCACTATCTAGTGTGGCTGATACTGCCAACCCTAACCTGTCAACCGGCGAAGAGACTAATCCGCTTCAGGTGGAGGTAAGGTACCTCAATGCATCATCCGAGCTCAAGCGGCTATTCGGTTCCAGGGCTGTTGAAGCTGAGCGTCGAAATGAACGAAGTGCAGACGCTCAAGTCCTCCGCCGTCGGAGGCCCCCGCCTCCACGAGCTCATTTACGTAAGCAACTTACATTGGTGACCCCGCGGGATACATGGTTCGGATACGCACCTGGTTTGACCATGGTCTTGGATACGGACGCGATGAATGAAGATACATCTGGTTTGCGATATTTTCGTTACAAACATGAACCATCTTACAAAAGTCTGCAAGACGAATATCGGGTCGTAGTCGAGAATCTTGACCCCAACCTGCTTGTGCAGTTTATGAGCATGCATCCTTTTCATGTCGATGGGTTGCTGCAGCTTGCCGAGCTTTACCGGCAGATGGGAGAAATGGATCGCGCAGGAGAGCAAATTGAACGAAGTATATATGTACTTCAAACGTCGTGGAATGTCACATTCAAACCATACGATGGAATGTGCAGGCTCAGATTTGACGTTGTTGAGAATCGCTCGTTGTATGTCGCATTGTTTCGCTATTCTCAGCTTCTCACGAGACGAGGTTTGCATCGAACTGCCCTCGAAATAAGTAAGCTTCTTCTGAACTTTGATCCAGCTAATGATCCTATGGGTGTTCTTTTGTTAGCCGACTCTTATGCTCTGCTATCAGAAGAGTATGGATGGGTAAAGGGTATGAAAGATTTCTACAAACACGTTCCTCTGAAGTTTTTCCCAAACTTTTCTGCAAGCACAGCAATTGCTATAGAAGGAGACGTACAAAGTTCGTCCGATTCGTCGTCGCGCCCAAAGTCTAAGAACAAGGGGACAACATCGACTGGCGAAATTCGAGGGGACGATGTAGTAGAAACCGAGCGGGAGGCAGAAGATGTTTTGATTGATGCTCTTTTAACATTTCCGATGCTCCTAAAACCCATCGTCTTAGCAATTCGTGATGATCCCGGAGTATGGGCAGAATACACTCTCTACGATGAGAATTGGTATAGCGCAGGAATCGATAGTTGCGACGTTCTAGTTCGTATTAGTCGAATCTACGCGGAAAGAAGCAAGTTGTTGTGGAATTCTTTATCCCACAAGGATCTGCTCGCAAAATGTGCAAGAATTGCGGGTCAATTGGATAGAGAAACAACTGTCAAAGCCAGTCCAACACAAGAGAACAAATCAATTGTATCAAAGCATTTTGAACGAGTGATGAGATGCAGAGCTTTGCGCAAAGAAGCAGCAGAGTGGTTCGAAGATAGTGGATTTTATCGTACGTTACAAATAGGAGATTTCACTGAGAGGAGCAACGTACCGGGCGAGCTTCTTGCTGGAGATCCTGGGCAACAAATTATCGGCACACAGCCACAGAGGGAAATAACCCTGACACAAGGAGCACTGGAGTTCTTGCAGAGTTTGCTCCCATGGAGAGAAGTGCAGGATGCTCAGCAAAGGGGCGAAGGAGGATGACTTTTCTCTCCATGAAGCATGATTGAATTCATGCATTATGGATGGAATTGATAGGTCCTGAGCCTCAATGAAATGGGTATTGATGGTTTTCATGTTTCTTTCTTGTTTTACGTTGTCTACTACCTTTCTAGGTCCAAGCTTTCATGTGTAGACACCGTAAATTTTGAAGAGGACGCTATTTCTCTCTCGGGCTCTTAGCAAACTCCACACTCTATGAAAGACACACGTATGTGCATATGATTAAGAAGAAGAAGGAGAGAGAGAGAGGGGGGGGGAGAGAACAAGTGAACTTTCATGAAGAACTACGGGATGCGCGTAGTGCACAATGTACTCGTCATGGCCCAAATCACACTGGTATGCCACACATATCATACATTTAGTATACTTTTTCTGCATCGATGTCAGCTGCATAGACATGAGAAAGTTTCCTACAGCCCCGGACATTCTTTGTGAACAGAACTGTGTCGACCTATCTCTCACTGAAATAAAGATACAGGAGTTCTCTGGATTTTCACTTGATTGAAGGAGTCAACACAATGGTCTATATGGAGTTCTGAGCGTTGTTCACTTGCGTTTATAAATTAGAGGGGTTTCGTAGAACCGAAGACAAGCTTTCCATCTTTCCATACACGGACGTGCTCTTGGAGAGTGGTTTCAGACAATCTCTGTAAAGGTCTCACCTTCATACTCTCAGACGGAGCAACAGTTACAACGAGGCTGAAGTGGAGGGTTTCCTCCTCAAATCGTAAATGGGGCTGATAGGGAATGTTTTTGATTGTTGTTGTTCGTGATAATCAAATCGTAGCATTGGATTGTCATACCTAAGACGCAGGGTCCAGATCATCAAGAATCGCCAAAGACGTTAAGCTGATAAGACCGCTTTCAGTAACTCTAAACCGAAACAACGAGGGTTTTACCATGGCGTTTCTATGACCCGGGTGCCATTTGCATGTCTCTGCAAGGACATGAAAGGTCTTTGTGTTATCGTAATCTTCGGGAATACTATCCATCTGATCCTCTAGGGGTGTGTTGACATGAATGGCAAAGGAGTGACCTTTTGCCCGGCATTCGTTTCCTCCTCAATTTGGCTCGCATTGTCCAAGCGACCGATCATATACCTTCCGGCATCTTCTTGAGAGTTCGATTATCTACTCCTGGGCTACAAACTGCTTGTGTGGGTGGTGTTGAATCCCTGCTTGCCTTCTACGCACAGCATACAATAGGTATTGTACAATTCCGTCTTGAAGTGAAGCCGTAGACCCCGGGGGATTAAACAAAAACGTGGATTGACAAAGTTGAGGCGAGTGCGTTATATAGCAGTAACCCAGCCACACATGGATATCAAAGAAAACAAGTGCGTTATTGCGAAAACTTTAGTTGCAGGGCAGCGATTTTTACCAAGAGAGGTTTGGGCAGGAGAGCCAGATCCGTTGGAAGTCTACACTAGATTTAGTCTTACCTTTTCGGCCTTTTTCATGTGACAACTGTAGATATCGTCTAAGCAGCAGACAATCTGCTGAGGTTCAAGATGGGGATGAGCGACTCAAAGCCTCAATTCCACAACCCCCACTTTCAAAATGAGATTCGCATCGTTTGAGGGTTTCGCGACTCAGTTGTGGTTGTTAATTGCCATTTGGATGGAAGACGAAAAAATGAAATGTTGGGCTACCACAAACGCGAAGTGGTGTCTCTAGGAGGTCTGGCCTTTCACCCTCCGCTCTAGCTAGTCTGCTCATTTTGTGCATTTGCCCAACCGTTGATAACATTTTTGTCCTTTCGGGAGCAGTGTGTTTATTGGTGGCTTCGAGACCTAGATTTTCTTGTGAACCGTTGACCAACAAACGCCACCATCGCCGGGAGACCTTTCAGGCTACCAGGCCACTTTGTGTCTTCCAAACTGTCCTGCAACCTAGTCGGACTCAACTGCTAGTCCTGGGCACATTTCTTCGGTTCTGTCTCGTGTCATTCGTAATCTCGCTTCTGCTTGGCGCTTAGCGGATCCAGTTGGGTTGAGGTGTGTTATTCCGAAGCACTAGAGCACATTATGCAGGCGTTCGCAGTATGTCTTCCGGTATGTGGTAGTTGTGCACAATCCCAGTTTCTCATAAAGAGCACATCGTCAACCAGACAGGTCCGACATTCGAAGAGAGTCCGTCGCTTCCCGTTGGCATCTTCTTCGAACGACAGTTCGGATGGCTCTGCTACATGGCAGCAAGAGTTGCAACTTCTGCTCAACCCCAATTTAACCCGTGGCGCTAAAGAAGTACTTCTTCAGGATCTTGCAAAGCGAACACCAGAAATCTTCGACGACACGCGCTCATTGGTTTGCAACAATCCCAATGTAAAAGGACTTCGGGACGTTTTTCGCCAGCTCTCAGAAGATGTGATACCAGATCTGTTGCTCAATGGGCCTCGGTATTTCTCACGAGCAATGCAGGACCTACCCGATAACGTATCGCGCGTCTCGAAGGATACTGCAGCAATGCGTGAAGCGATGCCACGTCCTACGCGAGAGGAGTTCCAGCGTGAGTTTCGCAATATCTTTAACCGTACTCCAGAAGGCTTGTATACACCCGAGTACAAAGTTCTATGTTCATATGAGGGTTACGAGATAAGGGAGTACCCCACTGTTATTGTCGCAACATCGAAAATGAATCCAGACAGACAGGGCTCCGAAGCTACGGAAGTAGAGTCGGCTTCCGCTATGGGGCAAAGTTTCAATACACTCGCTGGCTATTTGTTTGGAAAGAATGAAAGCAAAACTGCGATGAAGATGACGACTCCTGTAGTTCTGGATAAGGGATCTGTAGATGAAACAATGAGCTTTATTATTGGAGAATACAGTTCTGTGGAGGACGTACCAAAAACCTTGGATGAAAGCGTTACCCTGCGGGAGGAGGTCGGCAAAACGTACGCTGTATTGGAATTTTCAGGGTTTGTGACTCAAGGAGAAGCGAAACGGCAACGGGAAAGGCTGTTATCACTTATAGCGCGAGAGGATGTGCAGACGACTGAGGAAGGAAAGAGCAGTTACAAGTGCTTGGTATACAATGGCCCATCAACCCTGCCGAGTCGTCGGCGCAACGACATGATGATTGAGGTTGTTTATCCAAGGAAAGAAACCGAGTAGATCATAAAACCTACACAGTTATACCAGTGTCGGACACGTTCTCATCCTCCTCTTTGCTTAATGCGTGTAGTTCGGCCTTCGTGAAGAACCTTGGAAGTATGTACAAGCGAATTGGAATGAATAATGCAATAATAAACGGGAATAAGAGACCGGTGTTGAACACCGAGTCCTCAACATAGAAATTGGATTTCACGAACCAGAGAAGAACGAGCAAACCAACTTGAATCAGAGTGTATGCGTGTACTCTCTTGATCTTAACTCTTCGCACGTAGTGATTGGGAGGGTACTTTTCGGGCTGAGTAAATATTAGCAAGATCCTGTCCCATAGAGCATTACCATCAAGTGTACCAATGCCCAAGAAAAGGAAGAACCCATACAAAACGGGCAGGGGAATCCATCCCAGGGCATCTTTGGCGAGAATACTCAATCCAATGAGAATGTGAGTTGCTGTCCCGGTAATTCGCGTTTCCCGCGACTTAATGACCCTCTCATACCGACGCCCGTGTTGCTCATATTCGGCAACATCGGCGAGTTGTCGTGCATGGAGTGGAGAATGAGGGAGCGCAGCATGGGTCCAAGGCATACCGAGGATTGATTGGATGATGACAATTATGCTTACTACAACAAGATCAAGGTAGTAACCGGGTCCTTTCCGCAGTTTGTTTTCTACCTTGTTCACAAGCATTGACGAAATATTCTGATCGAGGAAGAAGAGCGTGGCAAGCAGTGCACCACTGACCAGAGCCAAGAATATGTATTGCACTTCGATGTCAAACAAGGGAACCAACCAATCTCTGCCACTGGTGGTCACAATACCTATCCTTTCTGGAACTCGCAACGGCTCGACATCAATGCCCTTGAATGCCTGTCGAACACCAGTCATAGTGACTATAGCTATGGATACACCAAAATCGCTTAGGAGCTGCCGGATGATTGGCTTGAGCAAAAAGCTTCGTCGGAAATTGAGCAGAACAGTGGCAATCAGGAAAGTGCCGGTGGCAAGCAGAAATGTAAGTAGAAATACATCGGTTGGATCATGATCAGCGCTCTTGATCAGAGGCTTGACGTACTCGCTGATGAACAATGCGGCAATGAGTGTGGCAAAGATTTCTTCCGTAAAATGACCGCAGAACTTCATGATGTAACAGGCATCCGTAACAACGAGAATCAACAATATGACAGCCGTCCAGATGCCGGTCCACGCATAAAACGGTAGAAACGGGATTTCAAGACTCTGGCACCATCGAAACAATACATCGATGAACACAGTTAACGGCGCCGTTGTCATTACGATGGTGAGTGGCTGACCAGCAAAAATAGCAAACGCAAGGCCGGCAAATGCCTGAGAAACAATAGTCTCAATGACTCCAATTGCACCTTCGGTGTTCTCATCATCCAAGGCTCCGAATGCAATAGTAGGCATGATGATCGCGAAAAAGAGCCAGACTGTGGTGGACAAGTACTTGAGCCAGCTTCGAACATCAGTGACACCATCCAACCAATCTGACTTGTACATGGTCGGGTTGTATCGTCGCCTTATGTCATCGACGAGGCCGCCAGCAAACCTACCGGTACGTGCAAACACCTTGTCCGCTTGGGTCACTATCTGCTCATCATGCAATGGGCGTTCTTTCTCTTTTGACAGATAGCCAAGAATTGCTTGTCGAAAGTGGCCTGGTTGATGAACAGCCTTTGCCTCTGAATAGAAATCGTCATCTTGAAACAGAGAGGACAACGTATGTGCAAGTTCGAATGGAGATTTGGTCTCTTTGACCTCGCGCATTGGTCCTAGCACAACGATGACAAAACGAATAAGGGAGTCATTTACCACGCCTAGATTGCAATCACTGGTGAGGCGGGCAATAGCAACGACGCATTTGTCGGTATCATCGAGCGCGCTAATCCTTGCAAACGGAATGATGTAACCTGGACCCAGAATGTTCTTGTGCCAGTGGGCAGTGGCTTGATCATTGGACGAAGACTGAGTCGACTCATCTTGAGCGGTGACTGGAAGCGCAGAAGAACTGATATGGCCATCATAGAGGTCCTCTCGATTGTCAGCAGAGCGCCGCTTGTGCAACAAGGATTCCCTCCCAAACAGGGCAGCACTGGCCTGAGCAAAGGCGGAAGCAGGCAACTGTTGCTGCTGCACGAGCGCATGCAGCAAAGTGGAGACGACAGACTCGGGTGTATTTGCGCGCAGCTGCAACACAATTGGAGCGGTTTCAGCGAGACGCTCCAGGTCCTTGTGGCCGCGAATCTCCTCGGCTATGCTCTTGTGGTGAAGCGGCTCCACCTCGCACAAAACTGCCGGGGCGCGCAGATTGGACGCCGACAGTGAGTCATTGGTAGTGGACGGGCTGGTGGGTGCGTCGGGCGAGTCAGGCTGCGACGGCATGTTGCGTCAAGAAGCGAGGCAGGCTTGGCAAACAAGACGGGAGCGGCGTAGACAGGGCGGCCACAAAGGTCGCCACCGCCGGAGATCGAGCGGACGGGGCGAAAATGTGATGGCAGAAAGCACGGTCACGAAAGAGGCGGTGGAACGGCATCGCGGCGGCGAGCAGCGGCGCGCACGGCTCGGCTCCGTTGGAATGGAAGCATCGGTCGACGGGGCACGTCGGCGGTTGCGTCGCGCCACGGTCGCAAGCGCGCGCCCAGGGCGGAGACGGCCACATTTGGCGCGCATGGGCGCGCGCGTCACGCGCGTCGCATCTGTGGGCGGCGCGGCGCATCTGTTGGCGGCGCGCCGCCTCATTGGACGGCGTGCACAGCGACAGATCACTCTGCCGCCGCGCGCGGCGCTGGCGCACGAGCGCGGCGCCGTCGCACGCGCGCGCCGTGAGGCGAGTCGCGCCACGTGGCCACGCGCGCGCATTACAGACGCGCTGCGCCGCGTGCGCGCCGCGCCAGCGCGTGGCCGAACGCCAAGCGCGCGCGGCTCGGTCAGCAGCTCGGCGCGCCGCAGACCCGCGCTCACCGCGTCCGCCGTCGCCGTTAGATATTCGCGCGCGCCTGGTCGCGCCCCGCCCCGCGCCGTCGCCGCCGGCAGCCGCGCCCGCCTGCTCCGCCGCCTGCTCCGCCGCCATGTACTACCGCCGCCACTCGCGCTACGGCGTGCAGCCGTACATGATGCAGCCGTACCACATGCCCTACGCGCTGCCGCCGCCCGCCATGCCGTACGGCGTCGTGCCGTACATGCAGCCGTACGCGCAGTACCCCTCGCCGTACGCGCAGCCATACGCCATGCCGCCTTACTACGCGCCGCCCTATGCGCCGCCCGCCTATGCGCCGTCGCCTTATGCCTCGCACCCCGGCGTCCCGCAAATGCCGCTGCACAAACCGCCGGAATCCATGCACGCGCGCCCGCAGTCTGCACCAGCGCCCACGCACTTCTCCCAGCAGCTTCTCAGCGTGGCGCGCGTGGATATGTACGGACTGCCCGTTGTGGCGGGTGACCCCACCGTCACCTTTCCGCAAGTGTTCCGTCTGGAGGAGAAGTTACTCGGTGCTATTCGTGGCGCCTTTCATGCACGCGATCAGCAGGGTACCTTGCGCTACAAGGTGGATAGCAGACTCGCTTCTTTGCATGAGCGAAAAGTTCTGAAGGACGTCAATGGTCAGGTTTTGCTCAAGTTGCGCGAGGAGCGCCTTACCGTACGCGATCGAATTACTTTCTTCTCGCCTACCAATATCCCCATGCTCACCTTACAGAAGACTACTGCCGTCCAGTTTGGCACCAAGAGAGTTCACGGTTTTGCAGGCCCTGATACCTCTGGTACTCCTGCACTCATAATCACTGGCGATGCCGACAGCACACACTTTAGAATCTTCAATGCCCAAAACAAAGAGGTTTGCAATATTCGACGTCAAAAGCATACGTTGAAGAACTGGCTCACCGATCAGGATTCCTATGATGTCACTGTCAATTACGGTTCTCCTGCTTTGATGTGCTTCATCGCCGTTGCGCTTGATGAGATATATGAAGATTAGAACAGCACCTTTCGACTTTTTCTCTCTCTCTCTCTCTTACCCATCTCTGTTTCTTCGCACTAGTTTTGTGTTTATATATACACTGTACTTCCTTAAGTCATCGTTTCCGAGTTTGCCGTTGCCATTTGCCGTCCCATCGCCTGTAAATCTACTAATTGCAAACCCGCAACATACTACACCAGTAATGTCACTGTCCCGCAGCTGCCCGCCTGCTCTTGCATGTGTGAGGCCCTTCTCCACAATCGTTTCTACTGATGCAGAGAGCACACTAAGCCTACCACAAGTTCGTGCTGCCATTCTCTCCCAGACTGTACTGCACAAGTTGCAAGCGCACCGACAACGCTCTCGCTCGGATCACGTTGCATTTGAGTACGAGCTGCGCTGATTGGAGAAACCGGGATCCGCATGTGCAACTGCAACTCGTGATATCTAAATATCTGCCATCACTGATGATGATCCATATAAACAAAACGCGAGTGCCACGTGCCCACCGGGAGCTGAAGACCCTTTACGGCAACTAGCTGATTCAGCATCAGCAGCGCCAAAAGGGTGGGTCTATTGTTGCGAGGCAGACTCTGTCACATCTTCCCCAAACTTCTTAACACCTTTCATGTTCAACTTGATGATAAGCGTTCGCAGCTGAGGTAGTTCAAGCAAACTTCGAGGGCCCGGTGCAACAAAAGTTTCACCAGAGGGTCCTCGCACCGTTTTGAGCCACTTCAGATGGTTCATCCTTTGCAGCATTTGTGAACCATCTGCGATTGTCATACCATGGTTTGTAGCCAGATTCTGTACATATGTGTGTGGTAACATTCCCTCTCCATCGCTTTGCAAGTCATCCATAAGTTCGCCAATAATATCAAAGTACATCTTCTTCTCATTTATGCCCTTAAATGTAGTAGCGCTTTCGACAGTCTCGTCCTCTAGTGTGTTCACAAGGGCCCAATATTGCGCCTGGTCATATGGTGAGTAGATGGTCTTCAGTTCCATATCGAAAAAAGCTAGAGATCTGAGCGAGTAGTTAGTATTGCATTTCGGAAGCGGGCTTGTCAGAAGATAACATACTTGTTGATCTTATCCATTCTGCGATGAAATGCATCAACGTCGCGAACTTTAACACCGCGCTTTTCTTTGCTTGCTGCCAGGCATGCGTTGTAGAGTTCTATCGCCTTCTGTTGCGAAAGCGCCTTGGCTGCCATTACGCCTTGGACGAAACTTTGATCTACGGCATGCATTGCGTGAAAAACCAAGTAAGACCAAGGTAGCTGAAATCTTCAGCAAATACGCTAAACACTGGAAAGTAGCGATGAATGTGATATTGGTGCCACCAGTGTTCTCGTTAGACAATAGCGAAATGGGCAAGTTTGGTTGCTTCTGAAGCTGCTACGTACGCAGCCGGCTCTGTACTACGGTGAACTTATGAGAACGAATGAAAGGGGCATTGTTGAACCGCAAGCACCATGTGAGTTTCGTTCGGAGGCAGCCGATTCTGTCCTCGTCTTTAAACGATTTTCGCGGGAAATCTACCGTCATACCCCTTTTATTTCCTGTGTCCGTGAAAGTTTCAGGAGAGCTTTCAAAGTTACAAGTGCCGCGTACGTGTACACGGGTACAAAAAGATATGATACAAGGGTATCTATGTCGGGCAGGTAAATGAGCATGTAAGATGAAAGTGTAGGTGGATTTCCGAAAGTACGGCTGAAAGAAAACAACTGCTCCTTCGTCAATCTGTAACTGGGCGAGAAACAATCAAAATATTCATTGCAATCCTTTTTCTCTCCAGCCCAGAATTCAGTTCGTCCAACTTCTTTAAACCCGCGGTACGAGTCTACTTCCGCATTGAACGGAATCACCCGGTGCTCATAGCGAGGCCTTGTCACCCACGCTTTCCCTCTTTCAATCCCTCTCTTGTTCTCTTTCACTCTGAAGAGTCGAGCCTGGTGGCTTGTGTTTGTAGACAAAGTCACTCTTGCAATCTCGTGTTACCACGCTAGGCGACAACACCATGTCAGGTCCAAGTGGTGATGTTCATGGAACGGGGGATTTCGACATGAAGTCGTTCTTTCTGGATATTCCCCCAGTGACCCGAACGCTTTTTATATCCATATTTTCTTGTACACTACTTACTGGACTGGGTGTTCTTCCAATTCAACCATTTGCTCTACTATGGCCTAGAGTTTTTCAAGGAGTACAGATCTGGCGTATACCATTGTCATTTTTGCACATGGGATCACTTGGAGTTGGTTTTCTAATCCGAATGTATTTCCTCTACACGTACTCAAAGCAGCTGGAATCTGGTGTCTTCTTCGGCCGTCCACCAAATTATGCTTGGTTTCTGACGATTGTTGCGGCAGTTGTATCACTTGGATCATTAATTTTCCCTTCGTACTTGAATGGAACTGCACTGCTAACTGCGATTATTCACTTGTGGGGAAAACATGCCACAAGTGTCACCGTATCGCTTTATGGGTTCCTAAGCATCCCTGCGAAGTATCTTTCTCTGTCAATGGTATTTATTGATCTCATCAGGACTGGTAGTGTACCTGTCTCTGACGTGCTTGGGCTTGTTGGAGGCCATTTGTACTACTTCCTCGATTCTGTATATCCGGGTATGCCTGACGGAAAACAGCTCATATTCGTTCCAATCTGGTTCGAGAATACCATAGAATCAGTGCAGAGAATGTTGGGCTCCCTCACCGGACTACAGCGTGGGCCTCCAGTGGCTTTCCCCCAATCTTCGACAGGTGGAAGATCGCACACGTCCACGGTGTCCGGGAGATGGAATAGCGGAGGTGCTACATCTGGAGCTAGAACCGGTTTTACAAACCCTATATCACGAGGTGGTTACAACTGGGGAACGGGGCATACCTTAGGGTCTTAATAGATGAAAACAAAGCTCAAGAATGACTAGCATGTAAATACAGTAGTAATGTCGAAGAAGATCACCCCCCTTGGCATAAGCGCCATACTTCGACAAAGGCTGTCGCATCCACTCAAATGTTACTTGGGTTCTCCATAGAGGCATCATTTTAGAGCTATGATTCACTGCCTATGTAGTCCACATCCCTATTCAGATCGCTCCCTTTGCTAGAGAAAAGCTGTACTCTGCACGCCATTCATGTGTCGCATACACAGGAGTACTGATACTTAACCAGCAACCTTATACAAGTATTGCACCCTTTCACCACAATATCGTGTTGATTTACAGAGGAGACGTTAACTCATTTTGTTCGCATCGTTTACCTTCCGCGAAAAAGAGGCTTCAATTATACATCAAGCCCAAGCCTGTTGAGAGCAGTCGTACCTGTGTGGTAACGACCTAAACTCTATTGCCCGTTTAACAACAAACCATGGGTTCTAAGCATCCATAGAACCACAAGTGTCGCTTTTAGAAACGAGCAATGACGTCCGGGGGTCTACGAGATTCGTTGTTCACAAATATGGGCTTTTGGCCGAATGAGTATTTTCTTGTGGCCATAGAAGAAACAATTGGCATCCTGATGATATTGAACCGTCACTGAAGGATAGTTCTTTCAGGATACACACACATTCGTTAGTATGCCCACGTCTGGTCAAACCTGGGTATTTTGTAACTTGTAACTTCCCAGACAGGCTCCGAAAAGACTTCTTTGTCTACGACTGCTGAGGTACAGCGGAGGTAGCGCCACACAGTCAACTGGGCATAAGCCACCGGCCGTTGTCGTGAGATTAGAAATCATCTTTCTGCTACTTGGCTAAACGCGACCTTGGGAAAGCCAGGAAATAGTCAGTTCATCCTGAAACAGTTGCCTGGGGCTCATTCTGATGAGACCCATGATCATCATGATTATGTCAGCATGGACTGCCAGACGGTGATAAGAATCTTGGTTTAACCAAGAATTTGGTCATCATCTTACATGGTTTTCATATTCCCAGACTTGCTAAGTCAAGCAACTCAAGATTTAAGGGGTTCTTCTCGGATCGGAAGTCATCGCTGAATTCACTGTCGATGCTGGCCATGAATGGATTTGTGCCCTCCTGGTTCGAGCTCTCCTTGGCAGCTTCCGCGGCCATTGCCAAAGCTTTCGATTGCAGTGCTTCTGATTCACTTAGCAACAAATGGTTAGATTGCAATGTCTCACTAAGGTCCAGTCGGTGTCCTACGGGGTCTCTCGCATCGTTATTTACTTGAACCTTGGCGAACACGCTGACAGGCAAGATGAGGGAACGCCTGCAAGAAAGCAGCGCCGGGTTCTCCCGGATAAACCTTGACCGATTTCCTTTCTCCCACACTCGATCGGACGAATCGCCACTTGATCTGGCTACACGAGCTATCAGGGCCCGACTTCTCTCCACATCCCTTATTAAGGTCTCTTGATTGATAGGTCTAGAACGCAGTCCTGCAGGTCCTAGAATGTTACGCAGCCCGAAGGTCGTGCGTACTGCCATGACCCCAGCCTTCAGCTTCCGTCTAGCATTGAAAGACTTGAGCTTACTGTTCGGCAAATCGCTTGTGGATTGAGACATGCGAATCCAGGGATGCGCGAGTGCCTGAGCGGGAGTCAGACGCTTCTCCGGGTCAACCTGCAACATTGCACTCACAACCGTTTTAGCATCAACGGATACATGGGTCCATTCGCCGACAGGAAAAGAATAATTCCCATTCACAATTGCGGCGGTTAACATCTGGGGGTTGTCGTAAATTGGAAACGGTGGATACCCACAAAGCACAATGTACATGACCACTCCAAGGCTCCACATATCACACGCACAGTCATAGCCATTGCCTTTCAAAATTTCTGGAGCCACGAAAAGAGGCGTCCCTATTGCGTCAGTCAAGAGTTGATCAGGCTGCATCTTCTCTGACAGACCGAAATCGGTCAGTTTTATAGGCCACTGCTTGCTATGGTTGTCGACAAGAATGTTCTCGGGTTTTATATCGCGATGCACGCAGCCAAGCTCGCTCAAGAAACGCAATGTAAGAAGAAGAGTTCTCAACAGAATTCGTGCGTCATTTTCACTAAGCGAACCCCTAGATACGATTCTGTCCAGCAAAGGACCGCCATCAACGTACTCCATGATGAAAAACATGTGTGTGTCTGTCTCATGACTGTCAATGAGTGTCACAATGCCTGGATGTTCAGATACAGCCTGTAGAATTCTGAGCTCATTGTGAAGCAAATCGGAAGTCTCATCATCCAGTCGTTTCTTCTCGATGACTTTGATCGCAACAGATTTATTGTCGCATTTCCGAATCGCTTTGAAAACTTTTGCGAAGCAGCCACGGCCCAACTGACGTCCAACGTGATACGCATCAAGAATGGGCGAGGATTGTGGGAAACTTGAGGGTTGTTCCGCAGATACGTTGAGGTTCATGATGAGGAGCACTTGTAGCAACGTTTGCAGGTAATCTAACGCAGCACTTGATAGTCTGTGCAACACGTGCGATTCGTTGGCACTCGAGACATTGAACGAGCATTTCTACAGGGGTTTGCAATCACACATGCACGAAACTGCGCGAAAATGACTGGGATGTTCAGCGAATTAAACGGGCCGGAAGATAAGCTCAGTCGGCGAGGTTTCTTTGGTTAGAGCTCGGAAGAGAGGATGACCCTAACAAGGATGCCCAGGTCGACAGAAGGCGCGCGAAGTGCGGACTCTGGCGTGGAAGAGGGCTTGTGCGTCGTTTTCAGTCTGAAGCGACAAGTCACGGCACGCATACCCGTGTAGAGGTACTACAGGACCTGTGCGTGTACCAAACGTAGCCTTCTACTGTTGGTAGGCTACCTTCGTAGGGAACCTTCGTAGGGAGTTTCCGTCGCATCTCCGTCGGCTTCCGGTCGCGAAGCTCCCGGAGTCTTATGCAAATAAAAACTGCCCGTTATCCAGTTTAGAAACATCGAATAGCTCTGAAGTTCGTGGACATACATACGAAGGTACATACAGTAAGAACTTTTTAGTAAATGGCAAGTTCAGCTCATGTTTTCTTCTGCCAAAGTACACGTGCATGAAAGGTACATGTAAGCGACTTTGGTAGCACCTACCGCGCGTGTCAGCCCTGGATCTACCTTTCACCGCACTCCCGAGATAAACCTTTCAGAGAAGTTAAGACGAACCAGCCTTGGCCTCTAAAATACGAATTGAGCTCCCATATTCTCTCACTGCGAAAACGGCCGCTGGAGATTTTGTCTAACTTTACGTCTGCACTTTTCTCGTGCACTACTCACTTCCCCTCTGCTCCGTCGAACATACTCCGCCCATTTACCGCAACGTAGATATCTGCTTCCGATATACCGCAACAAAAGTCTTGGCTTGCAACATCCACGATCCATATCCTGAGCTGACCAATCCACTTACGTGCTTGTCAATATGAGTGCGGACGCCGCAATCCTGGTCTCAGGAGATGGTGTTTTGGATACCACCCCCCTGAAACTGCTCGAGCAAGAAACTGATGCCACTGTGACCAAGTTAATCGCACTTGGTGCTCATAACCTTCAGCAACCACAGCTTCTGGATCAGCTGTTCGGCACTAAACTTTCACACGCAAGTCAACAAGGGGTTAGTACTGCTCTTGTGCAAGGGGACGACTCTGCTGTCTTGAGTGATTCCCCTCATGATCTCTTCATACTTAATTTGGAACCCTTTGATGGCCCAGATCGAAGTCGCGACGAGCAGCGGGAACGAGCTCGTCATCTTGCGTTATCCCTTTCCGATGGTCTTCTTTTTTCCGTCCGAATGCACGATCTACCACGTGTGCAAACTAACGGTATCGCTACCCTGCAGGGAAGTATGACACAGATGTTAATGTTGCAAGCCGACGGTGTAGTAGAAACATCGACAGATAAACGAGCGTTTATCGTGGTCGTCAAGGACTATGAGTCAGACGTTCTTTCTCGACAAGAAGTAATCAATGGGTTCTTGCAAGAAATGCAAACTGTGTATAAGAATGTTGCGAAACCACCTAGATCGCCTCATTTGGTCACCGAGGTGTTCGAGTTTGAATTTCTGCTTCTTCCCAACGAGATTTTGAGACCTACAGAGTACAAGGAGGCTCTTGGAGACGTGCGCACCCGATTGATGGATCCATTTTCAGATAATTATTTGTTTGAAGACGGCAAGTTCTCTCGGAGGTCCGGCGCCTCCGAAGCAGAGATTGCTGAAAATGTATGGAAGAAGTTGGATGTGAATCAAACTGCTGATATGCCCCCTATGAAAGATCTTATGTCTACCTTCGACTGCGATAACGCCATGAGGAAGGTGTTCGAGAAATATCGTAGAAGCGTGCGAGTCTGGAGGCAAGATGCAGATGGTGGGGTGATCATCGACCAATTTGGTTCGTGTGCATCTGACATGGTTAAAGAGACTGTGTCAGCATATGAGCGAGATGCGGCTCCTCATAAAGGTTCTAAAGCGTTCAAGCGGAAGAGGGATGAACTGAAGGACCTTCTGGATGCTGATCTCTACAACTTGTTTGTTGTGCAGGTAGCAAAATTAAGGGAAGTGACATACAGTGAGTTCAAGGATAAACTGGCCTCCCTTGGGGACTCGGAGCCACGCTTAGAACGGTCTGTGAATGGTGCTGTAAAAGAGTTTCAGAAGGAGTTTAAGACGAAGGCCGAAGGACTGCGACCAGGATTCTCATCATGGCGTTATGACAACGACGTGAAGGAGCTTGCGCACCAGATGCGAGAAGATGCTACGGAACGCTTGCAACGTGCCCGCATTGCTGATTACCAAGAAAGCGGAATGCGACGCAACCGAAGACGTAGACCGGCCATTGGTGGTATCGGAGGAAGAAGGCCGAGGCAGCCTATTAATTTAAGCATTCACTATCTTGATCCGGCCCCATTTGGATGGAAGGATTCTCGCTACGAGAAGTTAAACGAGGATGATGATATCGAATTTCATGGCGGTAGTCCTCTTGCGCTTGGATCCGGAAAAGGAGGTGGACTCTCAGTTCCTTTGGAGCCACCAAAAAATTCTGCGTGGCAGCAGAGAAACGAGGATTTTATCTACTCTGAACGAAGGTGATGCTAGTATCGATAACTTGTTCCAGTACAGCGGCATTAAAACCCATATTGTTTCTCATGTCCATATCGTTTGACATCATTACAGAGACCACAGCCAGATTGAAGTCACTGTCGACGAAGCCTCCTGAAGTCTTGATATCGAAATGCAAAGCACATGTCCAATCTTATTAGTCGTCTTGTGCTTCACATTCAAAGACCATTGGGGAACACATTTCGCCCATAGAGCTGGTCTCCATCATCCGACAACAAGATCATCATCATCATCATGTTCATGATGCGGAAAAGCAGAATCTTTCATTGAATCCTTGATGCTTCAAGCTGTTGAGACCTTCTTGGCATCCTCTTCCTTGTGTCCTTCGTTTTTCTGTAACAGTTCTCCGTAGATCGTAGATCTCCTGCTTCTTCGCAATGAGGAGTTGCAGACCATACTAAAAAAGAAAGAAGACAGTTCTCCTTTAGTTCAACAAGAACGAGACTTAAGCCTGTATAGTGTGAAATTCCAGGGTTTTCTTGGACGGACTACAATAGGGTTGGATTACGGTGAAAGGCTACGGACTGGTTCTGGCACCTGGTTTCGCCGATGATATGAGGATTGGATGGAAAGAACGTCGCTCATGGTTTCTTGAGTGGCCAATGTGGTACATGCGGAGCGCCTTGTCGTGGTGTGCCCCTCTGCCGACGGTCTCAAGAGGATGAATGAAGAGAGTAGTGGGAATAAGAAGGCGATAAGCGCCGGTAGCAAAACGCCCGAGGTCGGAAACACCTAAGATATCTAATATTTCTCATCGTAGTCCAGTAAGTGTAGTACGGCTGCTTCGTTGTGGTCAGTGGTCGCGATGTAGAGGTATAATAGGTCGTTGGGTCTTGAGCAAACCCACGCGTAGGAGCGGAATTAGCTCCACCGTCTCCATAAATGCGAGAGAGAGAGAGAGAGAGAGAGAGAAAGAAATTCCCCGAAGTTTTTGCCCTTTCTCAGGAGACATGAGATTCTTCATATAAGTGTCTTGCTGTTTCGTATTGAAAAGTAATAGACCACAACAACACAACAACAGGGATAAAGAAGATCTCGGGAGAGGTACCCGTACAGCAGACTACGGTACACTGTTGCACCATGTCTACAGTCCAGGTATAACACAGAAATCATTCTGTAATTCATAAAGCCCTCAAGGTTTTGACTCTATTCTCCAACGCTTTACTTTGGGGTCGAAGAAAGGTGCAGAGATAGGGGCTGATCATATTCCCTGACGTGGTCGAAAAAAGGGATGGACGCAAGGGATGTTGCAATTGTCTCTCAGGCGGATTAGCAGCGTACGTGCAAAACCGGTTGTTGCGATGTGCTCCTCTGCCGATAAGTTCTCTCTCTCTCATTTATGGTCGTCTGCCCCCAATTACGAGGCAGAAGGTTATTCCTAAGCTAAAAAGTAACCTTCTCTCCTAAAGAAAGCTCTGGAATCCAGTCCATCTTCACTTTCACTCCCCGGAGTCTCCAGGTGTGAATGAAGACATATGATTGGAGACGACTAACGGAGCCATTTGAACAGGAGGAATCACCAGTAGCGAAATGGTCTTCACCCAGACCGAGAACGCTTCAAAGACCTAACGTTCTGTAACACGCCAGAATTGGGCTGTTACACCCATAAACCGAGAGAGAGAAAGACCTAAAGCATCTTTTGCGTAATAACATGTGCTATCGAAAGTACCTTTGGTAGGCACACGAGCTCCAGCAGTGCCGGACCAGCCGAAGAGTTCGACTGAAAAATTTTTAACGCCCGCACATCCTTGCGGGAGTCGAGAAATCGAGCTTTTTGCCAACGGTTACTTGTCTGACTGATCTTATATCTTTTGAGGTCAGACAAGTATGGGTGGTTTAACATAACGATCGATGCTATCATTATCAATGATAAAGTAAGACAGCATATTTACGCTGGTTCGCATAATGCGATGAATCTGGTTCTGAACCCCAGGGTGAGATGATCATCATCGTTCAAGCAATTTTCTCACAGGCCACTCTCCTGTTTGTTCTAGGTTCCTGCTAAGGTCCAAGAGGACTCTCTGAAGCATCTCATAATCATCAAAATGAGCAGTCTTCAGTTTTATTCAGTTAGATTTAGAATGCTGTTGTCCGCATTAAAGAAGAAGAATTCTATACACTTGCGTTGGAAGAAGACCGGAGTTCTTTCAAGCCCCGAAGGACTTGATACATTCTTTCAGGCTTAATTGGAGCGCTTGCGAACTCTAGACCAGAGACAAAAATTGCAGTCTCAACTTCGGCGCTTGCATCTTTGTTTTCATAATCAATACCGTGAAACGAGGAAGATAACCCACCGGTTGCTGGTGTCTCGCTCTTAGGCAAATCCCGTTCATCAAAATGCGATGCAATATGACCCAGACATGACCATGATTGCGGATAGTTTTTGGATGTGTGAAACGCTTCAGTCGTTGACGGTGACCGTGTAAGACTTTTGATGTACTGTCGCATAGCAATCTTGACTAGTCGCGGATCAATCTTGGATACGAACTTCTGCCGAAAACGGGATTTTGACGTGTTCTTCTTATCTCTTCTGATTTTGATGAGATGCTTGCTTTTCGCCTGCAAGCTGACTCTGAAGTTTCGCAAAACATCTTTGGGTGGAACCTTTGATTTCACTCCTGGCCGAACCACAGATCCTTTCGTTCCGAACGAAGCCTGGATTTTCTTTCCTACAAGAGCATCGTCTGCACCAATAACGCCATCTGGAATCGTGATCTTCTTAGCTCTATTCACAGTTCGAATACTAGTACTTGGTCCATCAAATGCCGAGTCCTGGTTGTTAATACTGAATCCCCTTGTCTGACCGAAAAGCACAGATTGAGTCTTCTTTCCTTTTTTCGACATTTCGCATATATCACTAAGAGAAAGAACTGGTACATCTACAACACCTGAAGGGAGAACTGTTAAACCCGGCGTTTCGTCTCCTGATTGCACTTGAGCACAATTTGGTAACCTCGATCTAACTGTCGGAGCGATATTGAACGAAGAGAGATGTACGGAAGACGCCGTAATGTGCCAGTGATTGATGAAACCACGCGGTGGCACCCATGATGCAACGAAAAGCTTCTCATCGTACTCCAAGAAAACTTCCATATTTAGCGTACGCCAGGACTCGATCAACTCGATTGTCTTGTCACACGAAGTTATATCTAAAGTGATAACAAAGTTAGCTCGCGTCCTTGTCAGGGTGGTTTGAACTGTTTCAGATGGATTACACGAAGCAATTGTGACAGGACCCACAGGCATACCGACGTTTGATGAATGAAGAAAACGAAATCCCGTGTATTCTTCGTTGGCTGACGAGAAGATGGAGCCTTTCCACGTGACTTTGAGTGGTGACGCGGGTTCCAGCTGAGCAGGAACGCATTGTAGAGGGAGAGTATTACACCGTGGAACAGAGGACAGAATCTGAGTCCGTGTGTTGAGACCGGGGTATCGGTAAAAGTGTGTGGAACGACGGTGGTATTCAGGTGTATCCAAGTCGTACAGAAGAGACTGATAGATGAGACGACCAACATAACCTTGAAGTGCGAAATCAGCCTGAAACAAATGCGCATACTGTTGACATACGGCATGAGCCACATCTTTGAAGATGAGGATGACGTACATGTCTACGTTCAAAGTATCATGAATTTGATTTAAAGTCTCGGCTACATCTAGCAAAAGCTCGATGTCATCGCCGCATAGCTCGTTGATAGGTTGTGATGGCAGCAAGAGGTAGGTAGTTGATGGACAAAGCAAAGCCATCTGGTCCCACAAGCCGGAAAGACCCGGGCGCGGAGCGCCTGTGCCGGGGATGCTTGGTTCGCAGTTCCAAATAACCCGTTCCTCACCTCTGTAGCATGTGCTTGGTTTGAACGTCGGGCCGCACGTTCTGAACTGAAGATCTGGCATAGTTTGCACAAACACAGCATCTAGAGCAGCGTCAAGATCCATGGTTGATTTTATGCGTGTGAAGAAGTCTGGGGAGAAGGTGTCAAACAAGTTGTACAAGAGTAGAGTTTGTTTGTAAGGGTGGGGGTGGAAGATGCACGCGGCGAGCAGTCATGTGTACTTGAGCGATCGCGCTAACAGCTCGAAACCAGGCGCGGACATGCTGAGCAGGCCGACTGCGGCAGGCGGAAGATGAGCCTATAAATGGTTGCGGGCGATAGCGCAGTTAAGTTATGATGGCACGGGAATGGCGACAAACCGACAGCCTTGTAGGCGGAGATGGCCACGTACGCAAGACGACAGCGGCAGATCGGCGCGCCAAAGCGACGGCTCCCGCCAAAACGCCGCACGGGCAAACAGACAGTTGCTGTAAAGCGCCGCTTGAGCGGCGTTTACAGAGCACTGTGTGCCATGCGCCGTGCCTCTCGGCTTTCGTGGGTGGTGTCAAACAGCTGACGCTTCACGAAGCGTCAACGGCGCGTCGTTTCGAATTAAACTGCGCGCGCGCGCGCCGCGGGCGTGTCGCACTGCCGCTGCTGCCACCGCCCAATCCTCGCCATCGATACCTGAACGAGCCCCGTCAATGTGATCCAAACGCCTCTGGCTTCAAGCCACTGTCTGTGAAGGACTGCCCAGGATGGGCGTTTCATGGCAACGTTTTACGCCGTGCCGACACTACCGAAGGTAGAACAAAACCATTCACGATGATCATCAGATGCTCATAACGTGCAAATCAAAGAGCACCAACGCTTCCAACATTCCACCCTCAGGTTTGTCAGCAACCATTAGTTTTACCGGCAAATCTCACCCTTGCAGTGTCTCCACGGCTTCACGTTCATCGTGTTCGCAGACAGGCCATAACGCGCCAAGACATTCCCTTCCATCGTACACAACAACCGCTTGTCCTCGACCAATTTTTCTTCTTTCCTCATCGAATCGCACCGACCACCCTCCACACTCTCTCTTCACCCAAGCTTTTCCCATGCGCATTGTTGAGCAAGCCTTGAAACTCACCTGTTTTTCGTCTCCATCTGCGATACATTCCGGTTCGTTGCCGATCCAGTCCGCTGTACCACACCAAACTCCAGTACTCCTCAAACACTCATGTTCGTGTGATGCCACGATGATGTCTTTTCCGCGTCGCCCCACAACAAATCTTGCCTTGGCCAAACCAGCAATTCTCGCCCTCTGTCCAACGGTCAGCGCATATCCATTTGTAACATCCCCCAAAACATCACCGCTGTCAACGTCGACAAACCTTCCCTCATCGTTCAAATCGACATATTGTTCTATGAATTCACCCATGCTACGTTTGCCAACAAAGCAAATCCCACGACTACTCTTTGCTTCGGCGGCTGGAAGCTGAGCATCCGACGCAATCGATACCACTTCAGTTTTCAGCAAATCCCCCACTGGCAACACCACCCTTCGCAGTGCCTTTTCTTGCACGCTTGCCAAAAAGTAACTCTGATCCTTAACTTCATCGCGAGCTGCCAAAAGCCTAGATCCTGTTGATGTATGCTGTACCATCGCATAATGCCCAGTAGCAATCGGTGTGTCTTCATGACTAAGCTCTGCAACACGCTCTGGAAACGCACCGAACTTCACCCATCTGTTACACGCCAAATCCGCGTTAGGGATAAATCCGCGTCTTATACCTCCCAAGAACACATTCTCGAACACATCTGTCCAGTATTCTTTGACAAAATCAAACACTTGTAATGGTTCCAACCTCAACTTTTCAACTGTGAGTTCGGCGGCGCGAAGCTCTTCCTCAAAGCAATTTGTACTTCCTTCGTCTTGTCCAGAGTCCCAACATCGCATCAGTACCGGTTTCACGCGCCATCCGGCCTCCCGTAGAATCAGGGCAGACACTGAAGAGTCGACGCCTCCGGACAAGGCCAGATATATGGAAGAGCGCTTCCGAGGAGGTTTTGAAACCGTGCCTAACCCGTGCTTGATTAGTTCAGATACAGCTCTCATTCTATATTTCGCAGCTAAATGATTCGCCAGATGCGTTGCTTCTGATTAGTTCCATGGGTCACGGAGCGATACGATTTGAGAAGATTCAACGAAACCCCTCGATGAAGAGAGATTCTGAAGTCCTTAGACTTCACCTCTACCTGAATCCAACACAATATCGCGTTCAGAGCGAGATGCGAGAAACGAATGCAGAACAACACAGGTACAGCAACTGGAGCATCACGAAAAGATAAAAGTAATGGAGAGCGGGTAAACAGAAATGTTCAGAGGTACCCTTGGTACGCCGAACTGCGGATCTCAACAGAGAGAGAGACTCCTGTTTATTTTGAGCCTGGCCCTCGAATCATCGCCAATAATGGCAACGTGAAGAAACCAACTTACCCTTTACAGAGGAGTATGTTCCGTATAGTGCACCCTTTTAACAATGCACGCTCCTTTCAGTGCACCATTTATGTCGAGACACGAACCGGCCTACGTGGAATACGTGTACATCAACGTGAGCTGCAGAGAGTCTTTCAAACCCGTATACCGAAGGGCTTTCGGGAGACGAGCCTGAATGAGATGTGGAAGTAAAACAATCGGCATCTTTGTTCAGTGCACACTCCCTGCAGTGCACACTCCCTGCAGTGCACTTTTGGTCGCTTGACAGGGGGGTGCACTGTATAAAGGGGTCCACTGTATTGGAGACGGAGGCAAGCAAAATAATGAAAATAAGATGATATCATACGTGTAGTTAGCCCAAGTTGTTTTGCGAGTAGTAGTACTCGCAAAACAGTAGTACTCAGCGAGTATCATACAGGAGCGTCAATGGGAGTTTCCTTCCTCCGCTAGTCGTCTCGCGGTTGATCTTGCTCTCGACATGCGTATGTATCAAATGTGGTTCGTTCGACTCTTACATAGATTCAGGTACTACATACTATGTATCTTCGTAGTACCTGAATCTATGTTTCCGCTAGATCACAGATCATTCTGCCTATGTAGTACATAGGCTGAATGATCTGTGATCTAGCGGAAACAAAAATTTAAGCTTCAGAAGAAACCGGCAGAGTCAAGTAGTTTTCAGACGACCGTTACATCCCCAAGATGCGATTCAAGACGCCAACAATCACGGGTTGGATTCTTCGCACTTTTCATCCAAGTTCTCGGACCCACTGCCTTTTAGTATTTGTTCAGGCTTCGCCTCCAGCATACAAACGACAATAGGACAGTGGTCTGACCCAAGAAATCCCTGCCTGTCCGCACCGTGCCCTGTTATCTCAACTGATGCCACCTTGGAAGCCAGTTCTCGCGACACAATACAATGATCGATTCTCATTCCCCGGCCACCGTGCTTTCCAGTAGGGTGTCCACGCCAAGATAATCTGATGCTAGTGCTGTCTCCAACGAGCTGTCGGTATGCGTCTACCATATCACCTGAGTCAAGGATTTCTGCAAAACGATTTCTTTCACCATCAGTGCATCCAGGTTGTCCAACATCCATTGGAGACAGTACATCTCTGCTACCTTTTGTTTGACTTCTGTAGTACGTCGGGTGAGATAAATCCTCATCCTTCGGTGCAACGTTCTGTTGAAAGAGTTACAGTTTGTGTCATACGCGAAAATTAGATTTCTGCGCAAGCAATGAAAAAAGTCTTAGGTGGTGCGGGGCAGTGAATCCAACTTACAAGGTCTCCTATCCAAATAACCTTGATTCCGGATTCGCGCTTGCGGGCCATGAACTGTTTCAGCTGATTATCCCAGGCTCGCCTGCGTTGAAAGTGTTTCTCTTCCCAGCCATTGTTAGGGGAATACCTTTTGAGGGTCCAACAGTCGGGCGACAAACAGTTCGAATTTCAGACGTTAATAATGTTAAACCTGATACAAGGCTTTGTTCTGCGTGGCCAATTTGTTGAAGAAGTCTGGTGATGTAACTAACTTACGTGTGCAAAACCGAAAAGTTCTCGAACTTCGCATAAATAACACGCCCCTCCGGATGATGTTTTTTCGACTTTTCCCTTTCTAAGTTGTACCGCATGACTTTGGGAGAACGAACCGTCTTTTTGTTCCAAAGCATGGCAGTCCCAGCATATTTGGTATCGGCCAGACTAAAACGTACGGCATATGATCGCAATTCTGGCGTAGATAATAACGATTGCACAAGCGACACATCGGCGCTAGATTTGCTATCGTCCTGGCGCATACGACCTCTGACGCGTTGTGCTTGCTGATCAGATTTGCTAGATGTACCATTGTACGCAGCTGAAACGCGAACTTCGCTCAAAAACATTATGTCTGGGGTGTACTTGAGCAAAAAGTCGCGGATAGCTCGCACGTCGGATTCAGAACGAAGTCTGGGGGTGAGACCATTACAATTCCACGCCTGCAGAAAATAAAGAATTCAAAGCAAAATAGCATGTCAGATACAAGAAGTGCCCTTAAAGCTGGAACGAAAGGACAAGGCCCAACATACGACGATAACAAGGGGGTCACCGCGAACATCTCTGTCCACATCAGTATTGGGGGGTGCTTCCCGACGAGCTCTCTTACTGCCTGGTTCTTTCGGATCACCTGCTGCTCGCTTTTTGAAGAAGTTTGCCATTGCTCCTACTTTGCACAAGATGATGCGGGAGGGGACCCTCAATGGTTGACGGCAGCCATTGGTGCCGACTAGAGGAGCAAGAGGTGTTTGACTCCGCACCTCTGTGTGACTCCGCACCTCTGTGTCAAACTCGGCATTTCGGATGCGAAACTGATCGGCGCATTTTGGCGCGAAAGTGCGTGGTCCATAAGTGGTCCGTTTGGGGCAATTTATTCTAGGACCATCGGGTTCTTACTAAGAACTTCTTAGAGCCCGCGCAATGTGTCGCCCCTCTCACAAGAGTTGCAAAGATCCCAACTCTCCCATAGAGTTGACTCCACACTGTAGATACCCCTGTAGAGTCCACACAAATCGGCATCGCTCCAGTGCCATTCGGCGAATTCAAAATTCGAAGCGTCGCCTGGCGCGTACCTCTGTACGGACTACAGACTGTACCGTTACACGGTTCTCGCCTGGCGTCGCGCGATCGGAAGTGGCATCAATGCAGTTTCATTAATGGACTCAATTGAATGGAGAAGGCTGTTGTTGCCCATGGTGCCGTTACAGGGAAAGTGGATAAGATCTGCATGCAATCCTCGTGAAGTATGAAACCGCTTCAACGCACTGGCGGACGCATCTGCAATGCAGATCCGTGGTAGCAGTTGGGACTCCTAACTTAGGAGGGCTACTGGCTCCATGCGCTGTCTGGAGGCCCTCCAGTGGAGGGTAGAGACTCTCTACTAGAGACTCTCTAGTAGAGAGTGATCCTCTGGATCACTGTAACGGCATACTCTGCCTGTCGGGCGACTCCCGCCTCCAACTGCCCGCTACATTGGTACAAGTTTTGAAGTTCAAACTTTGAACTGCAGCAATCATGCCTGCCGCGACTAACAAGTTGGCTGTCTTCCACTAGCCACAAGCAAGAGACAACTAAAAGCAGACACCTTGCTTTCCACCCGTCGCAAACCCTGCGAGTCTTCGTCTAGAATACATTGTTCTTGGAGGCCGTTTCTCTCTTCCTTCAACTATGGCTTCGTTGCCACCAAAGACTGTACAGGTTTCTCCCAACTCTCGCCGCCGACAATTGCGCAACTTACTAGAATCGCACCGAGAAGACCGTCTTCGCTTTCAGCAGCGCGCTGAGCTCCGTGCCACCCCTGTTGACATGTCCGACAGGCTACAAGCGGCACTTTCGGAAATTCGTCGCATCGAACGCGAGTTCCACACATTCCGTACCGGCGCGAATGCTAGATTGGCCGCTGCCTTGGATGAGAATGAAAAGCTTCGCAAGAGTTTGGACAAGATAAGAGATGGTCATGTACCCAAGCCAACTGAAAAAGAGCTTGAGATTGACCGCCTCAAACACGCTAGTGTCAAGCCGCCATACTCATGCAGTCGGGAGAGGAGAAGTTTGCGGTTACCGTTTATGGTTGAGACAGAGACGAAGGAAAGGAGAAAAACGATAAGGATTCCCATTCGCTTTAGCAGGAAGTGGTCAACCTGTTTTTGATGCAATTGTAAAGCTTATTCTCAACTTTCCAAAGTTGAATTCCACCTTCAAGCGCCTCAAAAGCCAGCACACTGGAACCAGGTTGTTCTACTGCATATCACCTTTAATATTGCTCTACAGCTCGGGATTGACCCTCTAACTAAGAAGGGAGAAACATCATATGATGAAGGTTAAAGCCCAAGAAGTGAAGCTCAATCGAGCCTTAATCCTCGCGAGAACGATCTAGTATCTCGTATAGGGCTCCCTTCTTTCATGCATTTCATACCACAGAAAGTCATCAAAGATGATCGTGACAAGAATAGACTTTCCGGACACGGATCCGTCTTATGCAACCAAACTCTTTGGAACACAAAAAATCGGTACGTCTGACTGTTAATGTTACCTGGTGTTTGTATGTGAGGCACAAGGCTACATCTTGTTAGAGAGAAGAGAAATATCTCTCTCAGTCGCTCCTGTATCTTTTAAACTGATGGCATAAGTTCATAGGAGTTACACCAGATATGAACTGCTGGATGTCTGTTAACTCTCTTTGACCCAATCGCGTAGGACGTGAACGAAATTGTTTTGAAGTAACCACGGTCAATGATTGACGTCTAGAAAAAGTCCTAAGATCAAGAGTTCGTAGGTTTCTAGCACGTGCTACCTGAATCTATGCTCTACTCGTGGAATCTCTCTCTCTCTCTCTCATTTATGGGCACACTATAGTCTCGTGGAATCAAATCCTGAAACCCTGTTGTCCGCAGTCTTTTGATAATTCTCTGCTTCTTTCTGAACTTCTGATATACTCAGCATCTTACTGCAGGCCTGTCTTACTGTGTAGAGACGAGGTCCTATAGAGTTCCATCCGCAAAGTTTGTCGATCCTGGAACTCCCGGGATCGGAGAACTATGAATGGTTGTCATCACTAGACAGTCGAAATCTCTATATTTCACGAAATGGCACAAGAAAATGAAGATACGCCGTGAACACCATGCCGCATCCATTGTGTAGAGACGAGGTCCTATAGAGTTCCATCCGCAAAGTTTGTCGATCCTGGAACTCCCGGGATCGGAGAACTATGAATGGTTGTCATCACTAGACAGTCGAAATCTCTATATTTCACGAAATGGCACAAGAAAATGAAGATACGCCGTGAACACCATGCCGCATCCATTCAATGCTCTTCGGAATATGCACTTCAGACCAAACCACAGAGGGATGTTTTGCTGTTTTCCAAAGCTTCTATTGGCGTGGCGAATGCTTACAAGTCTAAGATATAGTGTAGAAGACGTTTGGAAAGAAGCACCAAGCGTATTGGTTCTTTTTCTAACTTCCGTCATGTGAAGTTACAATGAAATTTCTCCTTCAGCAGTAACAACTATGCCGAGCCGCGTATCGTGTATACGCTTTAAGAACATTCGAGACAATGAAGTTACCCGTCCATGACAAACCCGTTCCTCTCACAAGGTTCCTGTGAAACTAGTCCTCCTTCCATTATGTTGTGTGCAGTACCCTTCAGAATAAAGGTCATCATGTACCAATAATCCTCTTTTTAGTTCGCTATCGTGGACAATAATTGTCCAAGATTGACATAAATGTCTCGAAGCTTTAGCGGCTAAGCTTGAGCATTAAAGCATCGCGATACTTCTCGTCGTTGCAAAAATAAAATGTCTATGGAAAGGTAAGCGTGTGGAACAGTCTCGAAATATTCTATCTATAGTGAACTTCATCCATCAGCCGGAAACATGATGTCTAAATCCATTCAAATCAACTGTCTACTGGATTGTCACTCATGTTTTCGCTGCTCTCAACAAGAGAAGCCAAACCGAGTAGAGACGAACCATAACATTGACTGCTTGTGTTACTTCCTCAGGATACATAGTGCAGGGAATGTTGAATGGCATACCGCATGCTCAACTATTGAAGGCTTTCTTCTTCTTCTTCTTCCTTACTACCCAGGACTTCCTGAGTATGGCCATCTCAGTGCAACACAAGCAAACTAGGTATAACTACTGTCTCATCAAATCGAAAACATCCAGTACTCGATTTCAAAGAGGCATCGTTTCCTTGAGCGACATATGACTCTATAAGCTTACGTATAAAGGTTTAATGAAGAGGGAAAGACGAAGGCTAGAATCGTTGGTGACGAAACGCTTTGCATTTGGAAACATGTAAGACACCTAATACTTTCTCATCGTAGCCCAGTAATGGTACGGCCACTGGGCAGTGGTCAGTGGCTGTGATGAAGAGGTATTACAGGTCGTTCGGTCTTAACAAAGCCTCGCGTAGAAGCGGAATTAGCTCTAACGTTTTCGCAAAAAAGAGAGAGAACACTATGGCCTCCCTATGAATGAGAGACAAAAAACTATCAGAACATATCTTGGCTTTGGATGTGACTTCGTACTGGCAGTTCATTTCTGTTGAAGGTATCCAGTACGAGAAAGAAACCGGTCTGGACCCCGGAGTCAGAAGGGCAGAAATATAGCCCTTCCCGTGTTTAGTTATCCTTAAGGATAGCCACTATCCATAATTGTTCTCCTCCTGCTACTGGCCTTTTTTTAGTGTGAGATCGTTTCTTTGATGAGAAACGCTTTAAACGACGTAGGATTAACGAGGCCAGGATACCGGTGCAGAGAGAGAGAAAGTTCTCGTCCTACAAATCGAGCACTGAACTATATATATATATATCTCTTGTTTACGGTACAGTAGTTCCATTTATAGCTACTGTGGGCAGGAGCATTTCAAATAGAAGAAATGCGCTCTCACCGAGAAACCCAACTAAACTATTACATCTCTGTATTGTAAGAAAGCAGTAGATCTGTTAAGGTGTTCTCAAGGTGTTTGAAATTATCTCCTGCTTATCCACTGCCATTCTTTTTTCTTCTTCTTTAATGCGAACAACATCCTCTAGCTCTGCCACTCTTCTTCGGCTTGTATACTATGCATGGTCATTCCGAAACTGAAAGCGTACAGTACCTCAGCTGATTTTCTCCTCCCCTCTTCTACGGAAACGGTGGAGCCCATTCTGCTCCCACTCGTGGCTTTGCTCAAGACCGAACGACCTATTACACCTCTAACTCGCAACCACTGACTATAACTAAGTAGCCGCACCGCACTTACTGGACTACGGTGAGAAGGTATTAGATATCTTGGTGTTTCCCACCGCAGGCCTTTTGCTACCGACGCTTATCGCCTTCTCCGTTCCACGACTCTTTTCATTCATCGTCTAGAGACCGTCGGCAGAGGGGCACACCACGACAAGGCGCTCCGCATGTTCCACAGTGGCCACTAGAAACGGTCAGCGGCGTTCTTTCCACCCGATCCTCATATCAGTCGGCGAAACCAGGTGCAAGAACCAGTTCGTAGCCTTTCACCGTCCCCCGGCCCCAGTTTAGTCCGCCCGAGAAACCCCCGGAGAAAACCCCCATCCAACGTCCAAAGGAGCTTTCCTTGAGTGGGGAAAATTCTGGGAAACGTCGATAGTATCTTCCTTCAGGGACCTGCTCGTGACCTTCGGCAGTTCGAATGTTTTAGTGACGTACCACCTGGGTCCATGAGTCAGTGCAGTACCTGATAAAACATAATTCACAGAACTTCTTGGCCTTTCTAAAGAGAGAGAACCTCCTCTGAGGCTCTACTGTAGTTCAGTCATAGTAAACTACTGTGCACAATAAAGAAAGAAGAAGGGTCCATGAGGGCGACCAGCGAGCTGACCATCGCTCAGACGAGTTTAGCGACGGCTGATTTATGTCCCGATCGGACTCCCCACACTTTCTGCGTATACAAACATTCTCACGACGCTTTGGGATACGCATTACCCCTACGACGTGCTCAACGTCTTCCTTGATGCTTGCGAAGCAATCAAGTATCTTCTTAGCATGTGCCCAATCAAATATCAGAACCTTGTTTTTTGATGCTGTTCATTTGCTGCTTGCTTCTCCAAATTCTTCAAGTACTGCGCTCGAAGTCTCTGGTCTCTGTTGGAAAGCAGAGCGCAAACTCATGCGCTCCGGCCACGTGATCGCGTCAAGGAGTCAGACACGCTACGTGAAAGCAAGTGGCGTGTGTCCACTATCTTCCACTTCTTATTGGTTTACGAGGTAATCTTGAACGATCCTCATGTTCCCGAGGCTTATCAAGAGTTAAATCAAGCTGCACCTTTTCCCGTAAACACACAACAATAAGAGTTAAACAAACTTTTTGGATACCATGGTGAATCCAGTGACATCTAATTCGAAGCAAGATCTCAAGATCTAGTGTCCTTTTCGGCTCCGAAGATAAACAAAATGCTTGGAGGAGAGGAGGAGTAGGATGTGATTCTGGCAAAGCAGAGCGAGAGAGAGCGAGGCAGGTGAGAGTGCCTGGATCAATAACGAATCAGAGGAGGAAACTGGCACAATTTGGTGTGCCACGCGAAGAAGGAAGAAGAGAAAGAGAGAGAACGTCGTTGATAATGATGATGATCCCGTTCCATTTGATATTTACTTTGGGACATATCATCGGAACTACTTCTAAGCCAGATACTGTTTGTTGGTCAAGCCGATGAATGCTATCATTGATATTGTTAACTGTTTCTTTAATGCTATCTCAATGGAGCTTCGTAGCTCTGTATTGAAACGAGTTAGCCAAGTGCTTGGTTTATACTGCATGAACGAAACTCATCTTTTCGTTTGTTGCTATAAAACTATCTCTACATCTGTAAGAAAGTGTTTCACTTAAAAACCTGTTCGAATAATGGTAATATCAAGGCTGAATGTCCACAAGGTCTCTCCGATACAAGGCCACAAGAATTCATGAAGGCCTAAAGCCAAAACAAATAAATATTCCCTCGGGGTATACGCTTATGGTCAGTCCCATCCCTGCAATCTGGTGTGTCTGTATTTAGAGTTAAAGAGATTCATCGCATCTGGATATCATTCATTTGATTCGGGTTTTCCCCTGTACAGAAATGTCTCCTTAATTGCGACTTTTGTTTGAACATTGCACCACAGACAGGACATTTTATGCGGTCGTTGATCAAGGTGTACAAGGACGTGCCTCTCCAATCCATTTAAAGGCGAAACTTGATCCGCAGATATCACAACCGTAAGGTTTCTCTTTGTAATGCCGGGATTTCTTATGCTTGCTTAGTTTTCCTGTAATCACAAGTATCATCACAACAGGTCAAAGGTGGTGGCACGGATAGTTTACTTCCTTCAAGTTTCAACGATACGCAGAATTCAAAGAGATCACTGTGCATGTGTGGGAAACGAACGAGATGTGTTTCAGTCTTACCTTTCTCACCAAGCTATTGCCGCATTATTTCCACTTGAAAGGCCGGAGCTTGTCATGAACAGTTCTGCGAGCGGCAAAGTGGTGAAGTACATCAGATGGTTAGAAGCTTCTCTCAAAGCAGATATCGCCAACGGTCGTTTATCGCTCTAACGCATGAAACCAACCTTCTGTTGCTTCAGGTTGCATCATGATCTCGCAAATGTCGCCCCGATATTGACATGGTATTTCGAGGGCTTTTGACGACGAGGACTTTACATGCGATTTCGAGAGGATGACGGCGCAGCGGAATTCGCTCGGCCAACTTGCGATGAAGAAGCAGCCCCGTCACCTGTTTGAGAAGTATGTACTTTCAAGTCCATCTTCGGGCTGCGTGAGGACGACATTGCGTGAAATGTTGAAGTGAGATGAGAAGCTGGAGTTGTGCGTTTCACTTGGTCATACCTCGTAGAGAGTAGAATCGATGGTTGTAGTTGGAACACATTCACTGGCTTAAATAGAGGTTGCTCCTGGCTTCTTGACGGTCGAGGGTTGACAGTACGCGCTGCAGTGCATCTAACTGCAGGCACAAGTCTCGGTGGTTTAGGCAGCAGGTGAAACAAACGGCAAAACGGATACGCAAGAACAAGGGAGAGGGTGACTCTAAAAAAGGATGGTGGAAGGCAAGGGCTTCTGCCGTACTGAATGGTTATATTCAAATGAGGGCCTGTTGTAGAGTCAAGTGCAAATGACCCACACAGTGCGATGTTTGTGAGACAGACCGCCGAACATGTGGACAAAGAAAGCAACTCTCGTTTTCCATCGTTCGTGGTACTCGCATGTTGATGTTGGCACGCTTCGTGACTCCAGACTCGAGACCCCTCAGTTTAAACTGACGTGTTTCGCGTTGACGGTGAATTCTGCATTCTACTTGTGAGGTAAGGTTGGACAGGCTTCTTGCAGCGAGTGTTCGTCAGAGATATCGGAGGAAGTTCGATACACGGGGTTACAGGTGAACGGCAACGGCGCCTCACCAGGTCACAAGATGAAACTTCCGAATGCTCGGCGACGCGCACGCGCATTCAAGCTGCATGCCCGTCCAGAGCAAGGCCTTTTTTTGCAGCAACATATGTCTTGGTGACGCGGCACACATATCTTCGTAGCTTTTTTGTCTCGAGTCTCCGGGTACAACTCGCTGAACCAGGCCCAGTGTGGACATGGGGTCTATGATGCTTCTGAAATGCGGCGCGATGACAGATCCTGATTCAAAGTTTCCACCTGAGCTACACCTCTACTCTCGTGAGTGCTTTACTGGCACTCGCAGGTTGTCCGGTCGCAGAACTCAGCAACTACTTTTGGTTTGCGTTGAAATGAATGAGATTGCCAAACGAGCGATTCCGCCATTTTGACTGTTTCCACACTTTGGAAGGAATTCACACCATAGTCCCCTCAGCTCAGCTTGGGTAATTACAACGCTATTAGTGCATGCGGAAAACTTGCGGGACTTAAGAGACTTGTGTTGTAGGCTTTAAGAGTACAAGAAACTACTAGAAACATATTGGCGAAAGAACAATCCTGAACTCGCAATTCGAGGGTGACTTCTCAACGCAGAACCACGAAAGCCATTAGCTTCAAGATTCTTTCTATTGAAAGTTGCGCGCGAAGTTCAACCGTCTGCCTCAACCCTTGGTTGCAGTCGAGAAGGCGACGGCCCTCTCTATCCCATGATTCACTCCGGGCCAGAGGTGTGATCAGTTTGCCGGATAGTCTATTAATACCACTCGTGAGACTATTCGAAAGATTCGTGTCAGGATGGAAGCTGTTCTGACAATGTCTGAGAGAGCAAAGACGAATCCCGACCAATAGAGTATCGCCATAATCTTGCTAATTGGGGTTTGCCGTGATCGACAAGGACTTCTTAACCGCAAGTGGCCGAAAGGGATCTTCGTCATGTGGTGGACCACGTACCCAAGTGGAATCGAAATGTGTCAGTTCTACACAGGAAGGAATGTGGTACGAAGAACAAGATCTCCGTGTTCCGCAGTTTGCTCCATTGGCCATCAAGCCTACTTACATTTCTCATCGAAGAGTAGTAGTGCGTGGCCACAGCTGTTGCCCGCTAATGAGGTGTGGTGGAGAAATGAAATGCGGATTAAAGAGTGTAACTTACCACGCCTCTTGACGCACAGGAACTTTGACTGCGACGTTATGTCCATGTACCGTACAAAAAATGACACTTTATAGCGAAAGCACAAGTTAGAACGAACTCGGGAGGCCTCGTATGTGTACTGTGACACTGCACAATCTTCATTAGTTTCTACATGTTCTTTTGAGTGCCGACGTGATGATGTTGTGGTTTGGCGCAATGCTGTGGAAGCAAAAGATAGGGCGAAGAGATCTTCTCCGCAAAATGAAAACATGTTCAACGCTTTCCGATTGTTTTCGGGGCAGTACAAGAGATTGCTTTAGCATCAATACAAGCCACGATCAATGCGGCTAAAATGGGACTCCCATGGCATTAGAATTAGTGTGAACACGAATCGAAAGAAACCGTGTGTAAGATTAAACGTGGTATGGCGGGGAGAGATGCGGTCACGATGCAAATTGATCCGACGACACTAATGACGGACTTGAGAGATTTGAGTGAGAGGAATGGACCGCAACGAGTTAACAGATCTTCTAGACTTGTGAGCGTCGAACGCAGATGCACATAGCCAGAGAATTATCAGCTGACAAAACAAACGTCTTTCTCGTTCCATAGCCAAGCATCTGACCAGTATCGTAGCGGGAAGTTTGTGCAGCACAAGTCTCCAGATCAATTTGAGAGGGCGTTGCTGAACTGGAGGCTTCCAGTTTCTTTTCCGCGCCTCGTATGCTTTCTGCGGAAGTACGTGATGCGCAGATGAAACGTTGGAAAGTGAGGAGGGCGCACGGTGGCCGCTCGCCAACAGTGGACGAGCGTTGACATCGCCGCGCGCCAATCTGGCTCCCTGACGCGCTCGCGAGAGCGAAACAAGTGAACTTCTTTTGATTACAGGTTGTGGTGCGCAGCGTCTCCGGGACGACACCATATGAAACGATTGCGACGCAGTCGACAAACCATTAGATAACTTTTACGCAGACCATATTTATAGCGCAAGCTCCGATTCCACCGCCGTTTTTGGGAACTGTCAGATATTGATAGATAGATGCGTGCGCCAGCCAACGCGATACCACCGTACCATCCCTTGGTACGCGCGACAAACTCTTACCAGCGCCGGCGTTGAAACGTATTCGCTACGTACTGGAGAGGTTAGCACAGCTTGGAAGAAACACATCCACCAACGAGCTCACCATCATTAGTTACCACCTGGTTGCAAAGTCTATAAAGGCCTAGATCGCTGAGCACCGCTCTCTAATTCTGCTGCGGCTACACTTTTCCTTACACTTGATCCTTTCTTAGCAAGTAAGAAATTCTTACCAGCACACGTAAGTTACGTCCATTTCGGCAACCATCTCCGCTTCACGTGCTCATCGTTGTCCATAGGAATCGCATAGACCCACGGCGACCAGTATGCGAACGCGGCAGCCATACTCAAAACCATTAAGGTCGCTACAGCTACGCGTGCCTTGGGCGGCGCGACATCTAATGTCAGACCCATCAGCAACTGGCCGTAGAATAATCCAGGGATGTAATGGTATATGAATGCAGCTCGATCTACAAGGATATATGGTAGCAAGTTGCACAGCCACCCGCTGAGCAGGAATATCCCTGTGTCACGGATACGTTGTAACTGCCTGTACCGCTTCCACCGCCGCACATGCTCGCGGTATCTCGCTGACAAGAGCACAGCGAAGCTGAACATCAGCACACATATGAGTGTCAAGTAGGTTACCACTGGATTCCCCAACAAGTATATCTGTGTTCTAATTGTCACGTTGTCCTTGGGCTCCTTGCGCAAGAAGTATAGCACACCACGCCAGTTCACAATCCATTGGTACCAGTCCGATTCCCATGTATGCCTCTTTTTGATGCTGGCATTACTTTGCACCATCCTTCGATTCAAGTACGCGAACAGCCTGAGAAACGAAACCCTCTTGGCTGTAGGATCATAATTGTCTCCACCGACAAGCGTTCGACGAAAATGCATCGGCATGAATCTGTCATATTTACCCCCTGTTTTCCACAAAAGGTTAAACATGACGTGAAAGGTTGACGCATATAACAGGAACCCGCATGATCCCGCCCATGCACATTCGAGTAAACTAAGCGGACTCCTTAGAAAATGAAGTCCAAAAAAAGATATGACGGCAACAAGTCCCGGAGTTGCGAGAGCTGTATGTTTGATGGAAAGGGCGGCTCCAGCGACAAAACCAGTAACTGTGAGCCATAACAATCTTTCTGTAGTCTTTGGTTTTGTTCTCCACAACTGTAATGCGCAAAGGAGAGTTAGCTGGCAGAAGAATAGTAGTTGGGAGTCCATCAGGATAAGCCTTCCTTCGATGAGGCTTAGGAAGTCCAACAGGACTGAGCAAGACGCGAGGATACTACTCGTCCTTGAAATAAGTAAGCTGCGTGATACGAGGTACGTCAATGGGACTGTACAAACGCTGAACATTGCTGACACAGAACGAACCAGGTAGTACTTGACATGGTCTGGGTAAGGGTTTCCAATCTTTTCGATCACAAACGTGGGTTCTGGACGGTAGCCCATGATGAAACTTCCATAAGCCAGAATAAGCTTTCCTAGTGGAGGATGAATGTCAAAGAACCCTGACGAGCCCGTCAGAAACTCTTCCTCCGACTAAACGCAGCTAGTCTTCAACTTACATGTACCAGTTAGAAGCCGATCGACGAACTTCGAAAAATGCAACTCATCGAAAACAACTCTATTACAACCATATTAAAGGACGAGAACATGTTAGAATCAGCTTTCCGAAGGAGATAAAAGCAACATGGCGGGGCGAAATTCTTACGCTGGAGGGGTTGCGAGATGATAAAACCGGGTTGCAACTGCAAGAATAAAGAGAACGGCCAATGCGCCATAGTCTCGACGCGCCACTAACGGAGCTGGGTATTGAAGTTTCGGAGGCTCATGATCATCGGCAGATTTGGGTCTCAAAGGTTGTGGAGTTTCCTGAACGGCCTTCGGGCGTCGCAAGCGCAATCCAGTCATTTCTACAGCAGCAGAAAGCAAGACCAGAGTCAGCACAGAACGGAATTCTTTCTGACGGAAAAGGAATAGCAACGTTGTGCCTCTCGCAGGTGGGAAGTGGTCTCGTACGATACAGTGCGCTCTGGTCGCACATCAACTTCGGATCAAAACGTTGAACATGTGGGGAGATGAAGCTAAACGCGCCCCGTCGGCAAGTGCGGAGCGGTATTGAATTGAAGACAACAAAACTGTTTTGTGTCAGACCAGGTGGTCTGACTACCCCTACGCGAGAACGTGGCGCTACGGTTTCGATGTTCGCGGCTTTCCGCTTCGTCACCTCCGTGGACTGCTTCTGGTCCACGCACGGGGCAGAGCAACACAGGCCAGATACCGGACCACTACGCATTCTGTAGAACTGCTCTTTCCAAATGCATTTAGATACGTACAATAACACTACAGTATGCAAGCGTAGTTGCACAACGTGGCGAACTTGTAGCGAAGGGAGAGCAGGACGAGAAACAGGTGGCCACGAAGGGAACGTGTACCAATGTACACGCATGGGAAAACTTGATCTAGGTGATTTCCTTCCACAGACCCGTCGCCGGAGGCGCTGGACTGCTGCCGGCTGCGCTCTTGGGCCGCATCTGTTGGAAGTGGTTCCCGCCCACGCGAGTCCAGATACGGAGTGCGAAGATACTTGTATCCCTCTTTCATTCGTTGAGACCCGATACTTGCAGCCACCGTACGTCCTTTCCCGCACATATAGCGTTGCCGCAACCCCTCCCGATTCTATCGAACCGCGAGCAGAAGCTCAAGTCGCGCTTCACGCGATCACGTCCGAAGACTTGCGCATGGTATCTCTGTCTCGCCTACTCGCCGCCGCAGACGACTCCTCCTCAGAAGAGCCGGCGGCACCGCCTCTCCCGTCCAGAGCTTCCCGGGATTGCGCTCTGCCGCCGTTTTTGGCCTCGGACTCCATTCCTGTCCGTCTCCGCCTCAGCCATAGCTTCAAGCGTATTTCGCCTTCTACAAAGGAACCGATTCCAAACTCAAACTCCTTTCGCCCTTCACCACCGCTTCCACTTCAACGACTTCTACGGGATCTTGGTCCTGAGGCTACAGCTCCATCAAACATGGCTACTCTAGCGAGAACTCTCGCTCATTTTGGTAGGCCATCGGAGGCTGCCGTGGCTTCCGCTTTGCTTTTCCTAACCACACACGTTCCATCAGAGTCAGCTTCTATTGATAGCCACATTATGTTTCATCTGTTTGCTCTCTTCTGTGGCGATCCAGAGAACTCCTCGATTGATCCCCTTGTTCAACAAGCTGTGGCTACTACATCAAAATCTCCTCGTGAATGGCGAGCTGATGTGTTGGTTCAAGCAGTTTCATCTATTGCGATGCAATTCAATGCCCCTCTGGATTGGCGCCTCGTAATACATTCACTTGACGTGGAAGGTTTGGAAACTCAGCTAACGAAAGGGGCTTTTGTCGAGATAGCAAAGGCGTACATAGCTGGTACTGGCGGCACCATGCTCCCCGCCGACTGCGTGCTTGACTCGTGGCGCTATCCGAAAGCCCAACTCTGTATTATTTCACACGCTTTGACCTGTCCTGAATGCATCAACTGGGATGTCCTTGAGGTATTTGACGGAGCATTAGCGGAGGACGTTGGCTCCCCATATTCGAGGGTCATGCTAATAGAAAGGCTAGTCGAACTTGACGCCCGGGACCTGCTCAACTACGCTGTGAAGGAGAACTCAAACGCAGTTCTTCTATCCCTTGCTTGCGCTAAACCGCAGAATAACACCGCTCTTCAACAAAAGTTAACAGTAACACTGCTGGCGCCTCTCTTTGCTGTGTTTCCAACTTCAGAGCGCCCTTTACGCCAGATGTGGAACGTCTCACCAACGCTTGTTGAGGCAGGCATCGTAAGCATGTGGAAAAAGGATCCAACGACTCTTCGAACAGCACTTTCTATTAGCTTAGACATGCAGATTTTGCCAGATCTACTGGCTAGCAATGTGTCAGTGGATTTTTCATTGGAACTTGCGATTCTTGCTTTCCAAGAAAATGTGCTCAAGTTTGAGAGTTGGCTTACGGAATTTCTGGCCACTAAGGGTGGCCAGGCTGCGTCGAGAATAGTGGTTTGCATTGCCCACAAAGCTCGGATTGACCATGCCACATCAGGTCAAATTTCAGTGGATGCGGTCCGAATAATTCTGCGATGTGTGATCAATTGGGCGAGGCGATCACATGCGAACCAAGAAAAAGAATTTATCGAAGGAGTGCAGGATGTGTACGAGCTGTATTGCCGCCTTGACCAGAGAATTGTGGATTTGGCCCCGACAGCGGATGTCGGTAGCGCGAAAGTCATCGTTGGGAGTGAAGTACCGGCTCCACCTCCTCCTACACAGTCTGATGCGGCTTCAACGGCAGCCGCCATGTTGCTGCCTATCGCCCCTGGTTCCAATGGCTCGTCAACTGCTTTTCCGCCTTCGGTTGAGAAAGAAACTGATTTGTTTTTTCAGAAACTGTATCGGAGTGAGCTCTTACCGGACCAAGCTGTCGATATATTGCGGCGGATGAAAGCATCCAATACAGAGCATGAGGCACAGGTTTTCAACTGCATGCTGCACACTCTTTTCGACGAGTACCGATTCTTTAAGGACTACCCAGATCGTCAGTTGAAGATAACAGGAGTTGTATTTGGTTCCATAATTCAGTATGGTCTTGTGTCAGGAGGACTACTTGGCCTTGCTGTGCGATGTGTACTGGACGCATTGCGCACCGTCGAGCCAGCCCCTCACTCGGTCGGAAGATTCACCAAGTTTGGGCTATGTGCTTTGGAGCGCTTCAAGAACCGGTTTTATGAATGGCCTCAGTTTTGTTCTCGTATTCTTGGACTTTCCAGATTGAAAGACATTGCTCCAGGTCTCATTGGGGAAGTTCAACAAGCTCTGGACATAAATGGAGCCGTTATTCCCAGTGCGGCGGAGAAGAAGATTGGACTCGCTGAAGTAGACAGGCAGCCGATTAATGAACCTATTCATTCTACGGAGGAAGGAGTTCCACCTGTGTCTTCCCTGCGAGACCCAGCTGCAGATGCAGACGCTGTTCGTGACCTAGTGGCGTCTCCGCCCCTGTCAACCAGCAATACCCCTCTTAAAGGTAGAAGTGTGTCATCGACTTCATTGCGTTCTTCGCCAAATGCGGGAGTAGACGGTTCTCTTGGACTATCACCTTTGGATTTGTCAAATCTTCTGGGGCTCTCACGGGATGAAGCCAACCAGATAGTGGTTCCTGACGAAAGCACTCAGGACAAGATGAAGTTTATTTTCAACAACTTGTCTCAGTCGATGATGGACGAAAAAGTACATGAGATGCTTCGCATTCTTAAACCAAAGCACTTTGGGTTTTTTGCTGTGTATATAGTTGTGAAGCGTGCATCCTCCGAGGCTAACTTTCACTATTTATACGTTGAGTTGCTGGAGAAAATGTCAGAGCAAGCTAAGTCACTACTACCTTTGGTATGCCGAACTACGTATAAGCGTGTCAACGTATTGCTCGCTTTGGATAGGTCTAAGACTTCAGCTGATCGTGGTATATTGAAAAGCTTGGGAAGCTGGATAGGTTCCTTAACTCTTGCGAGGAATAAGCCAATTCTGAGGCGCGAACTTGATTTGAAGGATGCTCTTCTCAACGCATACTCAAATGGGCGGCTAACAACTGTGATTCCGTTTGTTGCGAAGGTCCTTGAGGCATGCAAGGATTCTGTAGTTTTCAAGCCGACGAACCCGTGGGTTCGTGGTGTTTTGAGCTTAATGAAGGAAATATGTGCATTGGAGGACCTTAAGCTCAACATGAAGTTTGAGCTCCAGATCCTATCGAAGCACATTGGCATAGATGTGACCAGTATTGTTTCCTCGGATATGTTGAATTCACGTCCAACGCCAGATAAGACTCAAAATCCGGATTTCACCACGAAGAAAGCAAGTGCATCGCCACCACAGGTATCTCCCGTTGCGACAGCAGCATCTTCTCCTGAAATTCGAAGGAACTTCCCACATGTTCCTATCGGACCAAGGCCTGGTGCGCCGGTGTTTACGCTTTCGGAACAGCGTAATGGACTTCCTTCGTTTTCTAAACCGGTCCCAACAGGTCTGCCAACTTCTAGTGGCCGGCTGAATTTGAATCATGGACTTCTGTCAGGCAATATTGGTGCTGTTTCGCACGAATCTGTGGGAGAGTTGTCCAGCATATTGCAGAGTGCATCTATTTCATCAGGAGTGGTCGGCTCAACGCAAGGACAGCGGAGTGCCATTCATCCTCAGTCGACAATTGGCATTGGGTCGGTGCCCCCTAGCGCAACCCACCGAACTAGTTCATCCTTAAATGCTGCAGAGATGCTGGTACCGAATCTCTCTCAAATGGTGAATGTGAGCCCTGCGCTTGGTCTTCTGGAAACTTCACCCAATCTGAAGCGACTAGTTCCATTGGCCATTGATAGGGCAATTCGCGAAATTATCCAACCTGTTGTTGAGCGCAGCTGTGCGATCGCGTTTTTGACAACAAAGGAACTAACCTCTAAAGACTTTGCGAATGCACCTGAACATGATGTCAACAAGGTACGAAGAGCAGCTATGCAAATGGTGCAACAGCTCGCTGGATCCTTGGCGTTGGTGACTTCGAAGGAGCCTTTAAGGGTTTCGATGGGAAATCAGTTGCGAACTATCTTAAGTCCGAGCATAGTTGCTGATCAGAATATGATTGACCAAACTGCCCAGGTTATCTGCAATGCCAACCTTGATGTTGGCTGTGCAATCATTGAACGTCATGCAAAGGAAAAGGCAGTTCGGGACCTGAACGAAAAGATCGGATCTGCGTTTGCCAACAGGAGACAGACCAACCCGGCCTCTACATACGGAATGGTACCCGGACCTGATCTCTATCGTGTTTACGAAGAGTTTTCAAGAATTCACCGCGCTGGGGTTGTTCCTTCTCAGTATCAATCCCAGCCCCCAGTATCATCGCAAGCATTTCAACCCAACAATCAACCTTCGACCTCGAAACCAAGTGATATTGCTAAGGATACCCCAGGGTTGTATCAGTCTAATGTTCCAAGCGGTCAGTTTGTCCCAGAGCAAAGGTCAAATGGAGCAGCTCAAGATAGTAGGGGCCCCCTACGAGCACCTGCAAGTCATGGGGCGCCCAGAGTATTGGGTTCCTCTCAAGGAAGGGGAGGCTTGCTGTCGAGCTCGTCTGGTCCCGGAAGGAGAATGCCGTCGACGACTGCTTCAGGCCCTGAACCAAACCCGAGACCACCATTGCTTCTGAATACCCCGCGTTCTCGACTGGCTCCGGCCGCAGCTCTTGGTACGCTTTTGCTTCAAATGTGTGTCCCATCTAATGTGAATGGGTACGCCTCATCTCAAAACGCAAATCAGCAGAGCAGTAATTTGTCCCCTACTGGAGAGGCGGAACTATCAACCCAAGAAGTTTTGGAAAGATTCAATTCGATATATCCACAGCTTGTAACGGAGATAGACACAGCAATCTCGTCTTCTACTGACAAAGATATGAAACTGGCGGATCTACCCCCGGATCATGAAGTGCACACACTTTGGGTACAGATTCCTGCAGCTGTAAAACGCTCCAATACTGCTGACGAGGCGGGGATGGCTGTCGCGCAGAAGATCTTCAAACGCCTTTTTGAAGGCGAATCTAATATGTACCGTGAAGCTCACGTTCTTATTCTTGAGGGGCTACGAGAGTCTTGTCGAAGGCTGTCGAAAGAGCTCGCCTCATGGTTGGCGTTTTCCGAGGAGCGAAGGAAATTGAATCTTGAGTGTATTCTGGTTCTTCTCAGGCCAGGATCTTTGCTCAGCAAGACAAGCTATGATGAGATTCTTGCAAAGGCAATTGACAACGGTAGGAACATCACAGCACTTTCATTCGCATGTGCTCTGATCCGAAAGGCAGTGATTGAAGAACCACTGGCGACATCTGGTGATTTTTATCTCACTTTGGAAGTTATTCTCAAAGTTGCCCGGAAGCAGAACGTGCCCAACACGCCCATGAGTGCGGAGGACTTGTGTTCTCTTGTTGAGTTGGCGAGGAATGTAGTGCACAAGCCCGAAACGGCAAACACGTCAATTAATGTGAACGTAGAATCCCACACGACCATAGCGAAAAACACAAGAGAACACGAGAGTAATGACTCGACAACATTCAAGGAGGTCACGGCCCAACTTTTGCTGGACTGGCACAGAATCCTGACCGGGGATCCGGATCGAAATATATCCGACCAATCTGTTATTTCATTTATTGCGCAGACTCGCAGCGTTTCTTTGGCAAGCGGTGAAGCTGCAGAAAGGTTTTTCAGAATTGCAGTAGAGATTGTTTGCTCTGCAACATCCCAAGCGCTCAACTCAGGATGGGGGTACTCGAATGTACCACCGGAGATTCTTGACGCTCCTTATACTGCTGCAGACAGCCTTGTCTTTTTGGTGTCGACCATTTGTCACACTGATCGTTCTCTCTCTTTGCCGAGCAGTATTGGGGCAGTGCAGGTGGTCTATTACTTTCTCGTCGCAGTTGCGAAGGACGCGATGTTACGATGTGCCAAGGGGGACTTGCGCTGCCATTTTCGTTTACTCTCTTGTATTATTAACCAGCTTTCTGCAGGGTCAGCCTCTAGAGAGCGCAGTGCGGGAGAGAACGTAGAAGCTAACCTAGACCGCCTTGTATCTGCCTATTCTCGCAAACTGGAAGAAGTTTCTTCGGGAAGGAAAGGTGTCGATTTCATTGAGGATAAAGAAGGTGGAATGCTTCGATGGGTTCTGGATCTTGGGTCTGTAAACCACCACGAGAAGGAAGTCAATCTCAACAACTTGCAGATACAAGGAGCATTGGTGGGGGTCTTAAGTTTGTGCTCACCCTCACAGATACCTCGCTTTGCCTTTTATTGGTTGGAGCTGTTAGCGAACAAGGAGTTCTTCCCGTGCCTTCTGTCTGTGAGAAATGTGAACGGTTGGCCTTTGTTCCGACATTTGCTCATGTCCTTCTTGAGGTTTATGTCTGGATATCTGAATAAGGGAGAGCCTTTATCCGCAGTTGTGAGGAGGTTGTATAATGGATTGCTACGGTTTCTTTTGGTTCTGCTTCACGACTTTCCCGAGTTTCTTTGCGCGTATCATTTGGACTTCTGTCACACAATTCCGAACCGGTGCGTTCAGCTAAGGAACCTGATTCTTTCATCTTTCCCAAAGCAGATGCGTCTTCCAGATCCATTTGCCCCCGACTTGGACGTGAAGAGATTGCCGGACATGATGAACCCGCCGGTTATTCTCTCTGACTTCATAACTCCGTTACAAGAAAGTAGTGTGAAGGCTGCCATTGATTCTTACTTGAACCATGCAGAAAGAACTCTGGGTCAAAGAAGAATTGCGGATCTTGGGAAGTATATTTGTAGGACAAAAGACTCTGGTGAAGTTGAAGTTGACTTGGTGGTCCTCAACTCTCTTATGGTTTATCTGGCTCAGAATGCGTCAAGTTCAAATGAGCAGTACAGCAGAACTAGTTCTTCTACAGAAGTCATTCGTCTACTTGCTTCTCAACTTGACTGCGAGGGTCAGATATTGCTGTTCAATGCCCTTGCTAATCAACTTCGTTACCCAAACAGTCATACGAGGTATTTCAGCAACATAATCCTGATGCTGTTCCGGGAAACGAGTAGTGAATGTATCAAGGAGGAAATAGCGAAGGTTCTTGTTGAACGGTTAATTGCAAACAGACCTCATCCCTGGGGGCTGCTGATTACTTTCGTAGAGCTTCTCAAGAATCCGGACTACAGCTTTTGGAGTTATTCGTTCGTCACTTGTGCCCCGGAAATAGAGGAGCTATTTCAGAATGTATCGAGGTACTGCATGGCGCCTTCATTCCAGAACAAGCGTCAATCCCTGGTCTCAGCGCAGTAGAGCAGCTAGTTCAAGTACGGTATGTAAAACACTTAACTTTTAACCTTTAACAGACGAGTACTAAACACTTGTGTCTTTCGCCTTGAACGCAACAATCCTCCTGCATACATGTACTTCCCAAACGTTTATTCAAACAAGCACATCAAGCACGCGCGAAGTCATTACGGAGTGGAATGAATGTGCAGCAAACGCGTCCCATACATCAACCATCTGTAGGGGTTGATGAAGAACGACGAAACTTATCAATAAATTTTGACATATCACCTTCTTCAGTGACAGACTTGCGAATGTCATCGGGCAAACGATCTATAACTTGTTTTGCAGCTGGAGATATGTATGAGCTTCCAGGACCTTTGAATCCAGCGAGTGAATTGAGAAGAACAGCAAACATCGAAACCAGATATCGAACAACACATCTGAAGTAGGAATAAATCTGTGCTTCGCAGGTTCCTCTTACTTGTTCCTCTCGCTCATTCATTGCCGTTGAAACCTTTGAAACTACATGGCGACTGATGCGCATGGACCAATTACGCAACCCATCATCCTCCTTACTCTCCATTCCTACTTTGCCCCCCACAGCGGCGAGAGCCGAAGAAAACAGCATGTGAATAAATGCCATCAGACTTCTCGCAAAAGCACATGACGCAGATGCTAGTTCTTTGCCTTCGTCAGTACCAAGAGTGTCTTTAGCCACAACTACAGCTTCGTCTAGGCTGCTCAGAACCATCCTTGTTCGAGATACGCCGCGAGACAGGACAGGTCGAACATCCGAAGGAACGTTCAGGTCCACTTTTTGGATCAGAGGGCTTGATGCTGCTTGATCAAAGAGAGATATTAGCGGACCTCGTGTGTTCCGAGCTTCCGAGGCTTCAGGTCCAGAGGAAGAAGCGTCTCTTAATGATCCCAATGGATTCTGGTCATGGTGTCCTTTAGTTTCGGAGGACGCCATTTTGCAGCGCAACTCTTGAGAATTCCAGGACTTGTTCAAAGCAGGAGATCGGACTAGGGTGAGAAGAACGGGTGGGCTGAGAAGTCCGGAAGCTCTGAGCCTGTGAAAGGCCACTTGGATGTAAATGATAGCGTACACGCTAAAGGTACGATAGCGCACAAGAGAGTGCAAATACTGAAGGTGCGTCCCAAACGAAGGATACCAGCAGTCAAATACGATGGATGCCCAACTTTATCAGGTGAGTATGGCGTACAGCAGTGAACTGGGCACGTACCAACGTACGTACAATGCACGTCGTGCATGTCGTAGAAGGTATCGGTAAGATACAGTGCAGAACTGTAACATGCTTGGAGTACGAGCAAGAACCAAAAAACAGAATTCAATCCCAGCTGGGTTACCCCTCTGAACGGTCAAACTTGGGACACCTAACAAAGATTTAAAAACATTTCAAACACCAGATTGCTTCTTTAATCTCATATTGGATTAGATACATTTGTCTTAATGAGACCATTCAAATGAGATAAACCTTGACGACAGAGATACAGATTTGTATCCGGCCATCCTCAAATACTGTCCATCCCAGGGAACAACCCAGACAACGAAAAAGGGTTAATTTGGGCCACCCACATCTTCCAAACCAGCTTCGCTCGCCAAATCCACGACACCGACAACCAATAACGCCGCGAACTGATACGAACGAATTGACACCTTGGTCTTACCGCTTGAAGATCCTCCCGTTTGCTTCATACGCTCTCGAACACCTAACGCCACTTTTCTTCCCAAAGCTTGCGCAAACTTTCGAGCGTCTGTTTCTTTACGCTTTCGTTCGGCAGCGCTTTGCCGTTGAAGCCTACGACGTACAGCCTCCAACCGCCTCTTTTTCTGCTCTTGCTCTCGAACTCTCTGCTCTTCCTCGCGCTTCCGCTTTCTCTCTGCAGCTGCTTCTTGCGCTTGAAGGCCAAAACGTTCCCGTTCTTCTGCTTTCTTTGACTGTTCCGCAGCCTTCTCTTTTTGCTGTTGTAACGCCTCTCGCTCCTTCTCTCTCCGCAAGCGAAGTTCTTCACCATGTGTTAACCATTGTGCGGGCTGCCCTGCATCCATGAGTACCCGCGGTTGTAAATTACGGACAGTGTACGCCCCGACGTTTGCTCCTGGAGGACTGACAGTGTTCATGAGAATTGAATTGACTGTCTCATTTTGGTTCAGTATCGTGGTAAGAGCTTTGATTTTGGTAGAGTACCCATCCTTATTATGAAAAACCTGGGCGAGTTCCATGTAGGTGCTCTTATCTGACTGCCTTATTCGCACCAAACACAATGTACTGTCCTCACCGGCATTAATCAATTTGTCCTCTTCCTTCTTAACTAATTCTCTTTTGGTATCTTCCTCTGTTCTGAATTGTTCGGGGAACGTCCTGCAGAACGGGAATGTTCCTGTCTTTCCAAACGAGTGCTTTATGTCCTCTTCTGTGATGCACTCATGTGCGTAAACTGCGCAAGCTAAATTAAAGCTGACCTTCGTTGTATCTATATGACATTGGCGACAAAATTCGTCTCGAAGAACGCGCATATTCTTCTGAAATCCTTGGTTAATCTTCTGGTCGCACGGTTGCAGAAAGTGCGATGTATTTGCGGCGTTTACGGCCGCTTCAATATAGCGCTTCATACAGTAATCAACCCACTCTGGATCTTTGCGGGACGAATGCCCATCAAGAAAGAGAAGAAAGGGCGTTTTGCTCTCAACAAACCGCCTAGCAGTGTGCTCGACATGTTTAACAAAAGAGGACATTAGGGGTCCTTGCATTGACCCATTGTCGGAGACCTTGATCACTCCGTCTTCTGGGAACCAACCGGGTTTGGTGAATCGTTTGATAATTCCCGTTGGCGGCGCAGAGAAGGAGCCCTCTACTGGAGCCCACCAATCGCTAGACTTTCGTTTCGCAGCCACGATGAAATATGGCGGCGCTTTCCGTCCTGCTGCGGAAGCCGCAATGACGCAGGTTATATGTTTGGAGATGCCATAAGTGGATTTCACACGGCGATGTCCTCCGTTCTTGGTGGAAGAAGAGTAGAATACCTTGATGTGCTTTCCAAAGATGTTGTCAATTCCGGTCTCATCCATATTCCACATTCTATTTGCGTCCGATAAGATTCCTTCATGAAGCTTTCCAATTCTTTCGAGGACAGCAAAGAAGGTCTCGACGTGGTTATAAGATTGTGCGGCAAGTTTTGCTTGCTCCCTGTTTTCTATATGCTTGTACGCTATTTCGCGGTTAGTAGCTCTGTAGGAACGTATTGCGTCATCGCCTGGAACTCCTGGTTTGAATCCTTTGCGTCCGTCAGCTGCAATTCTACTGAGAAGATGTTTAAACGTAAAATGGTCCACCGCAAATCCTCGTTCAGCCGCTACGATCAGTCTTTGGTTAATCAATGTGCGCTCCTCTGGTGTAATGATAGCACGACGACCAGGTCGTACGGAGGCGTTTACAAGTGATTCGAGGGCTGGGTCGTTGGAAAGAATCGCTTTGTGAATGCGGCCAACGGTTGTGCGGCTGACACCGGTCATTCGAGAAACTGCGCGAACACCGCGACCCTCTTGCGAGAGCTGCATAGCTGCAGTGCGGTTGATGGCATCCTGAGACTGTTTATCAAGACGGGTTTTGTAGTTAACGGCTTGTCGCCGCATTGAGAGTGGCATACTGAGCACGTGCTCAGTATGCCCATTGCATTGTAACGGTGGCTGTCGTGCACGACACTTGTTTAATGGGATCCTGTGCACTGTGCAACGATGCGGAAAGTGAAACTGGTAACTACGGAGCATCAAGAATGGCGCCAAAGTGCTCCATCACGATTGTTTGCATCAGTTGCGGTGGGAGATGCGATGCGAAACTAGGTGTTTGGGTTGGAGAGAAAATGGCGGGAGTCGTCCCAAATAAACCCATGTCCCATAATTGCCCGTTCAGAGGGGTACACGGAACTCTTGTCATCCACCAAGAGATTTTGTTGCGAATCTGGATTTTCGCATTACACGAATGCCACGTGTGGACAGCTCTAAGGATGATCTTAACCAGATTACAGCGACTGTAATGAGGCTATCGGGTTGCGGACAATCGACCCGGAGGCTATCATAATAGATACAGTATGATGAAGTTTCCATCACGAGATGAACAACACGAAGTTGATCCTCATATGCTTGAATCCAATTTGGATGATCAGTAATTGCTTCATACTTTGATCCATCTTGATCTCTATGGACAAACCTTTAAGGTGAATCCTAGCCTCTTCCCGACTTCACAACATTGTACCGCGTTAATTCAGTTTGAACGCTTTTGGATTCATCTCTACAACACACAATGGGGCAAGTTTACCTCCAAGGAACAATCACATATCCCCTCCAAAAGATTCATTCATGCGCCCGAGTCTGTATCGCGAAAGGGGAGACACCGAAACATCTGGAAAAACCACTATGTGCTCTCGGAACCAACACTACTCGTGCGAAAGCCTGCGAGGATTCGTGCAACTGTGCATGTAGAGCCGCATTAAGTGCCCCACTATCCCAGAACTTTTTCAGATGGTTTGTCAGTTTTATGAGCTCGAGAGAATGCCAGAGCATGTGTGTTTCTGCTTGCAGACAACCGGGTCGCGTGCAGAAAAGCGAGTTTTCTGGATTCTTGTAGTGATGGGCGAAAGAAACTTCGCTAAACTCTGGAAGTGATTCTAAAATGGAGAGAGAACATCACTTCGAGCTTTGGGTTAAGCCTTTGAACGACAGCTCTGGTTCGAAGACTTTCCAATAGAAGTCTTAAGAGGTGGGTATGCAGAAAGAGGCTGCTACAAAAGACTACCAGAGCATTTTATTTACCCGCAATGCATCTACCCGTCTTATATGTTATGAGTGCCCTGGTACTCGTTGAGCCATGTTAGTAAAAAAGTCAGTGGTGCTTAAGTCAATGAAAATGAGAACTCTTCCGAACCATCTTCTTACGCCGCGGACATCGAATGCAAGTCCAGAAGGCGACTATCGCCCATGGCTTTCATTTCATATCGCCTGAAACGTTAGGTCTACGCCGAATTCTATGTAAGAACCGCCGTGGACCGTCATCATCAATGCTGGATCTGCTTTGCGCGGAATTTCCGACACCTCGCTCTCCGCGCATCATTGCCCTGAACCCTGTCGAGGAGCCTCGTGCTACACTTCCGCTTTCAGCACTGCTGTCACTTCCTTGAGTTATAGAACCCTGGATAACCTTCGGACCAAAATGTCCACTTAAACGTCTTCTACTCTCTCCTCTGGTCCTACTGCCATATAGAGCTTTCAGGATTTCTTCGCGGCGAATTCCTTCTTCCCCTGATATATCAGCAACAGCTGCGTCAATGGCCTCTTCCCGTTCGTCTTCGTCCATATCGGAAGACAACTCATCAATATTCGGATCTTCCCCATGCACGTCCTCCTCTTTTGGCTGCCCCAAATCTTGTTCTTCCGGAGGTGTGGTTGAATTCGGGAGGCGGCTGGCAATGCTTCCCATGACGCTATCCGCCCCCTGAACTAGTTTTCTACGAGCTCTGCTGTACCCCGGCAGAAGCTTGATCTTTGCAAGATTAGAAACACCCCTCTTGGCGAAAGTCATAACCAAATCCTTTCGTAGTTGAACTGAGAAGTCCTTCCAGGTCCATATTTGGCTGGAATAACTGAAACTGGGAGTTGTGACGAAGAGGTCAAAGAAGTCCAGAACGCCACGTGCTGTAGTTTCTTTGTTCTTGTACGAAGCCGTGAGCTCAAACGCGTCAATGAAAACATACTTGAACAAGACACTAGACTCTCCCCTTTTCGCCATCTGACTCACGTCGTCCATGTTTGCATTCACGTTAAAGAGGCCACTTCCTTGCGGATTCACACTCTTTCGGCCGTTGCTGCCGTCCACGGGCGGCTGATAAGCTGCAGATGTACCATTGGTGTGCCTAATTCCACCTTTCGCATAATCTTCGGGAGAACTCCTTACAACGGTTCCAGAGCTTTCAGTTTTTGAACGATTGGAGAACAGAAAGTTCGTAACACTACTATACAACTTTCTGGTGATGGCAGCAGTCATTGGGGCAACTTGGATAGTAAGGAGTTCATATACTGGTATTCCTCCAACTCGATCTTCCTGGGTAGAATACCATCGAAAAGCAACTGGTGCACCATCCGAGGCCTTTATCCGGCTTTGTCTCTCTGTGGAGCCACCTGGCCCCAGTCTAGTACCAGTGGCAGCTGGTTCGAGTATGCCTTGAAAATAGCTACTCTTCATCTTGTTCTTCGCGTTGATGTGACCGAAAGTCATTTCTGTGGAGCTACCGCGCCCAACGTAAAACGTGTGGCGAAACAAAAGATTGTCCAGGGTAATCTCCACGAATGGGTCTTCGCTCTCTTTGTTGAGTTCTTTGTGACGTTCCCTCAGTTCCCATGAGCACTTATCAAAAGAATATGACACATACATCGTAGGATACAAAACATCAGTGGAGCTGGCTCGTTGATCTTGACGCATAAACGTTGCTACCGCCTTTGCCTTTGCCTTGTACCTCAGCAAGTTGTCTGAGAACTGAGATTCATCGGGAAGTAACAAAGAGTCGACGAGATCGTGCTGAAATGTGTCCGCAGCATACATACATTGCTTCGTTATATTGTTCAATCGCCGCATGAAGTCGTCGAGGTCTTCTGACGAAACTTTTCCATCGGCAAGCTGAAGCTTATAACGAAGATTTGCGAGCTCCTCGTTAACAATCTCAGAAGATCTCATGCTTTGCATTAATACTTTGCGCACTACATCAGTCGCTGCATGAAACTCTTCTGCGTTTGTGGACAGACTAATGTCCGGGATATTGATGAATAACAAAGATGGACGCAAAATATGATCATCTCGTTCATCTCCAGAATTTCTACCGATACTGGAGGAAGATATGTACATCAGATCCATGCATATAGGGCTCGTTGTGATGAGGGCCGTCTTCCCAAGGTCCACACTATCACCAGATACCCAAGATTCCTGATTGAAATCAAACAAACCACATGTCCGGCTTCTTGTGAATAGATTAGCTTCATCCAGATGAACCCGGTATTCTCGATCCCTCCAAGTCTCATTTCTCTCTCCAAGTTGCATGTTTTTTTGCATCTTTTTCTCGACTAGACCTAGCCTTACGGCTTTCGAGGTTAAGAAAACTATTCCGCTGGTTTCAGGAGAACCAAAGCCGACCTGGCAATCACATATGAAAAGCTGAAACTTGGGTTTCGTTTGTAGTACTTCAAACGATCGCCCTTGGGGTTTGCTCTCTGGTATCAATCCTGTTGTGCTCACTTTTGGTCCTTCTGGCTTCTGTGACTTTCTCTTTGAATAAAGGATATCGATCATGCTTCCAACGAGATTTCTCGGTGCAGCAGCTTTGGACCTCGATAGTGCCGTCGCTGGAGGAGAGAGTGGATCATACCTAGGCACCGATATCGACTCTGAACTCTTTTGCGTTGGCGAAACAGGACTTCGTTCTTTGTCTGTACTTCTCCCGGGCTCGGCGGAAACCTGAGCTGTTGAGGCTACTTCTCGAAGTTGATACAACCTCTTCCCTTCACCTTCCTTCTGTTTCTCTGGGGAGGATTTCAAGCTCAGTGCAGGAATTGCTTCTCCCGAGTCCCCCAATAACTCTGCCGTTCTAGCAGGCTTTTCAAAATCACTGAGCGGATCCGCCTTTGCTTGCCTTCCTGCATTCTTATTCTCCTTCGCGTCAACTGTGTTTGGTTGAACTGCTTCACTTCGTCTAATTTTTGGTCCTTTCATGCAAAAAGCTTTCTCCTCGAATGCAGCTGGCCAAGCAAATAAAGAGGATCGTCGCACTGGTGACCATACCAAGCGGACTCGCTCGACCAAAAGGCGTTTGTCATACTGAACTTTATCAAGCCTTTTCCCACGCTGTAAAGGATGAGTATTTGAAAATGTGTAGAACGGTGATTCTTCGAGATCGTTACTTCCAAAACCCGAAGATGGTTGGCCACTGATTTCAGAGTTTGAAGCTGTTCCTATGTGCCGAAGTTCATCTTTGAGATCGTCAGACAATTTGATGTTGTCGACCGTAAACAGTTTGCCCATGTTTCCGGCATCTATCGCCAAATCGAGACCTGGTACTCGAATGCTGCAGTATATGTTAGAAATGTTAAATCTTCGCCTTGTCAATCTCGACTCTCTTTCAAGTTCTCCGTTTGCTAGCATCGTAAGAGTTGTTCTCTTCCGCAGTTCCCCACTAAGGCTTTGGATGCATACAAAAAGGCCATGTCCGGGTTCAAGGTTATTGTATAGCATTAAATTTAGATCCTTCGCATCAACCGTGACATCTAGTCCACATAAAGTATTTGATAGACCCGTTTCACTCGGTGGTTTTCTGGAAGGCGGTCCTTTCCGAGGCGCTAGCCTGCATGAAATAGGCCTTCTAACGATTGTCTTGATCACTTTCGTCAACGTCGTAATAGCATCCGAATGCACCACGGAGGCACCCCATGGCGCCCATGATGAATCTGTGAAAACTCCAGTCCTCTCCCCTCCCGTATGGATTGTTACACTTTCAGTTTGAGGATGCCGTACATGAACGTGAATGCCCAATATTATACGCCGTGACTTAAATCCTGTGAAAGTATCATAGTTCGGTATATTGTGAAGCCCAGTAGTCCATGTCGTGAAGTTACCGAAGCCATTATCAGAAGGACAAACGGGATGATCCGAGTATATCTCAGTTATTGCCCCCCTCCCAATTCCTGGGCCACCTTGTGCAACTTCTGACGTGGATGGAAAAGGAACGACATAGTGATCTTGAGGATCCCCGCTGTTGACAGATATGATTGGGTTGAGGCCAACTCGAACATATTTGAACATGACTTCGCTCTTCCTCTGCGCGTCAAAATTAGAAGGCATTATACGCCAGTTGTGTAACGTCCAAGAAATTGGGTATGGATCCCGCTCCGTAGCCTCTAAACGGGAAGTAAGCATTTCGAAGTCATCTGCTTCAACTTCGGCGAAATGCTTGGTCATTGAGTATGGTGAAATCGAGCTAGTAAGATAACCTTTCAGCTTCTTCGAAGTGATGCGCAAACGCCCATGCATATTGAAACGAAGAGTATCAAACCACGGAACTCTTGGGGACGGGTTCTTGCCTCCTGAAAAGAACCTTGCAACGCCTCGACCAAAATCAACAATGGCACCCATGTACGATGGATTGTAACAGCATTGAAGACAGTCAATGACGAGATGAAGGTCAGCGTAGGTTTTTGAGGGTCCAAGGCCTTTGACGATCTTCACCTGCCGTCTACGTCCAATAGAAACGGTGGTCTCCGCAATGTAAGGAGGTAGAGTTGCCTGCACAGCCATACCTACAATGGAATTGCTAAAGCGCATTCGATCAATCTCAGCAAATGTGTATGTATAATTCCTTAACTTCAACTTGACCTGTTGAGCTTCTAAGGCAACATTTCTAAAGCCGATAGAATTCCATGCATTGGATTCATAATGCCGTGTCTTGTTGTACTTCTTAGAGCCAAGCTCATAGTCATCCAACATCTTTAGTCTCCGGATGCTCTCCTTGCTTCCATGCTCTCGCACCATATCATCCATATACACCGAAAAGGATAGATGCGCTGCGACAAATATAGCCATGGGAGTATTCTCTAGGGGAGGAAGGTGGCCATTAGCAAGAATCAATGGGGGAACAGCTTCTTGTAGTTTCCGGACTCTTTGTATCCAAATAGAGGAATCTTGCTTTTCGAGAGCTTCACTGCACCTCTGCGAGGTCCCCGCAATTTCAGCCCTCGCGATTTTGTGCAACTGCTGAATTCGGGTTGCCATAATTTCCTCTCGTACCAGTCGTTCGCGACTCTCGTCCTGCATTAGTGGCAACATCTTCGTTATGAATGCTCCGATAGGATGATCCTCAAACACTACTTGCACTTCAGAAGCGTTGAAGTATATATCTGGCAGTGGACGACGTCTCAACTTCTCTGACGAAAGACCAACGCGCATCAGCCTTTCTTCCTGGGTCACTCTAATAGCAGCACGTAATCTTAGAATCCAGTCTTGAAGCAGAAATCCGAACTGAACATCATGGTATAGAATTAGGCTCAGTTCCTTCATATCTATATCGATTCGCCGTTTTTCCAAGTCCCTATGCATAGTATGAAGCGGCGAAGAAAGACGTAATTCAGACCCATAGGCAAACTTTTTATCCTGCATAGTTACAACAACATCATGTCCACAAAAGGTTTTCGAATCCAGAGTACAGGAAGGCAGTTTCCCAATGCTCACACCCATCTTTGGTCCATCGGGAAACATGGCAACCATTGCAATATCAGATCCTGAAAGTTCCCAGGTCTGTAATTCTTCCAAAAGACGCTCTCTTTTTCGGGCTCTTTGCTCCCTAAGCTCTTCCTCGGATACCACCGTTTTCTCTTTTGTTGCGCGCATTGCTATAATATCCTCATCGTCGTCAGAGCCATCCAAGCCATACGAGCTACGAATGTATTTCAGCCTTTTTAACTCCCGAAACAAGTCAGGCAGACATGCCAGACCAGCCTGGGCGTCCATATCCCAATCGATGGACGCGGATTTCAGAATTATCTTTTTCCCTACCTGAATCCCTCGACTAATATCAAACTTTGCTTCGTCGCAAGAAAAATTCGTAGTTTGATCCCATTGACTCCAATGCATTAAGCGAACTTTCGTTGTCGAGCCTTTGAAGCGCATAAAAGAGGAACCAAAGAGGTCGATCTGGGGAAGAAGTATTGTCTCACTTGAAAGGACCAAAGCGAGTGTGTCTCCAGCGCCAATAGGCTGATGTCCCAGAATTGTAACAGTCCAATGGCGCATATCCGACATCATCCTCAAAGATCTTGGCTCTCCATCAGCGCCATAGAGACTACTAGTACTTGACCGGCTGGGAAGAGCAGAGGATGATTCATCAGCACTCATACTTGACATAGAGCTCTGCCTTCGTATTGGGGTATCTATGTACTTGAGAGCAAAGTCACGCATATCATTCACAAGCTGCACGAGGCCAACAGGCTCTAGCGCCACAACTCCCCCATGACCAGCAAAGTCAAGTCGCATACCATGCCTTTTTGAGCAGTTAACATCAATAGCCGTAGTGACGTCCTCAACCCACATCAAAAACTCTGGCCTGGCAGCAACTATCTTTTCGATGTTTTCGACGGATTCAACACGACGTTCATCGGCTTCGCAGTTCTCTATAGCAGAACTTGTGGGCTGCGTTTCGTAAAGAGTGCTTGAAAGCGCATCAACAGCGATGGAACCAGCACTGCATCCCTGGATTGAGAGTGAAGCGCGAGTCATTGGCTCATGACGCTCATCGGCGGCCTTCCCGAGCGCCTCGACCCGAATACTTTTGACGCGCACGAAAAACCCGTTCTCTGGTCCTGCTGCTACCTTGTGCGTCTTCGTTCCATAACCACCGACAGACAGACTGGAGAGTGGAACCGAAGCGAACGCCATGTCCTCATGATTGCTTCGACTCGCAAGTGGAGTTATGACGCGAAGCGAAAGGCCGTGAATAGCACCATTACCTTCCCAGTACCTAAGAATGCCAGGCCTCCGTGGTTTCTTTGTTGCAGGGGCTGATGGTGGAAGCTTTGCTCGCAATGTTCGGGAATAGCCAGGACAAAGCTCGCCGTCAATATGAGTTATGTTCGTTTCGAAAATCCCAGGTGCATTCCATGATACATCGCGAGCTCTAATCGAAAGTCGTAAGTCGTCAAGTATTGCAAGACGCCTAGGGCGTAGCAAAGTGAAGAACCGTGGATCAAGATATGCGTTAATCTCAGTGCCCTTCCGCAGCACAAGGGCAGCATATACTGCGGGATATGGTGACGCGTCAGCCACTGGACGCTTGCAGACATTGACATACAATTCGTTAACAGAAAGTGTGTATTGGCTGCCGAAGACTCCAAATGCTCCGCCTTCCAGCACAAACTGTTCTGCCTTGCATTCCCATGAGCCTCCATCCTTCCAGATACGAACTTTGTCTGCCCTTATTCTTAACCCACGAACAAGAAACGCGAGCACGCGAGTGAGAACATTTCGAAGAAGGGTTGACCAATAGCCTTTATCCATAGCAGCTACTCCAAGAGAAAAAAACCTGAAAAGAGCCACCCAACGTCGACTAAGCCGAGGCGCTGGACGAAGAGATGGGCGCATTCGCATATAAAACCGTTCAGCTGACACATCAAGCCATGGTCCTCTACAGCCACTGAGAAGAAATCCAATGAAGCGAGTCGTGATGCGTACCTCACATCCGTGCGGAAATCGACGAGCACCTGGTCGTGCATAAACTATTATAGTAAAGAACCTTAGGAGAACACCATAGCCCTTTCGACGCAAGATAATAGTAATGATGAACAGTAGAAAGAGGAAGATGACAGTGGATATAGAAAGGCCACCAAGCCATTGAGCAAGGCGGAAGGCTATTCGATGAATCCGCTGGTCGGCGGACGTCGCCGCGAAGGCAAAACGCATGCTTTGAAGCTGACTACCCGAGTGAGAGCATATCGTGATCAAAGACAACTAAGAATTGTTGGAGAGAGCAATGCTTGACACTGACAACAACTTCAGGGCATGTGCTCAAATGATTGTACGACGAGAGGCTCGGGTGGGAGCAAATCGTCCCCAACAGGACTAGAGTCGTACTTTTCGGTGAAGAGACGCGACTCTGTAACCTTCAATCGAAAAAGAAGAGCTGAATACGACTACGTCCGTGCGCTTGACGCTCGTTGGGTGACGTTGAAAATTGGGCGGTAAGTAGGTATGTCAAAGAACGCATTTGAAGTATGGCAAAACGGCAGAGAAGCGGTCCAATTCCATACGAAGGAATTCAACGGCAATTCCGACCACCGGTCAGTGTGTATTACACACACTGTTTGCTGGTCTGTGGGGTAGTACGCGCGAACTGCCACATCACATAAGGTTACTGCATGTTCGATAATGCATACTGTAATCTTTACTGCTCGCGTAAATTATTTCTGCATAAGTGCCCAGCTGGTTCGGAAAATGTAGCACCGGTGCCATCAGTTCTTCCAGTGCTTCTTGATGCAGCTTCACACGTTCATTGTTCTGCTTTCATAGATAGACAAGATAGAAATGTACCAGTTCTGAACTTGACCGTAAGCCATTCTTCATAGTCCATTCTACCGACGGTACCAAAGCTAATTGATCGATTCGCAGAAAGAGATCTCTGCAAAGATTCGATTGAAAGCACGGGCACAGCTGTTCAAGCAGAAAAGGTCATCCTTATTTCAGCCCTTCTGTTGCCCATTTTGAGGTGGCGGTCGTTTATGTTCATATTCCGCACGCGATTTTTCTATTCAAGAAGACAATCTTAAACTTCATGCGCTTCATGTTACCATGATCAGGTAACTCACGTTTCTAGCATTGTTGCGCGAAAGAAAAATTCCTTAAAGCACAGGAGGTCTCATCATTTGCCAACGATCTGTAACTTTCAAACATGAACCTAATCGTGTTTTTTCTTTTCTTTCTTTGTTTCTCGAATCTTCATGTAGTGGTCCTCTCCTCGCTATGGTTCCGAAAGGGTCTTGGCCGTGTCATATGGGCTTTAGTTCCTGACGCCCCCAATCCGCACTCCGACGTGCTTGTGCTCACGGCAAGATCAACGATAGCGTCATTGAGCATGAGCAACGGATCAATCTTATGGCGACTTCCTTATCCAATATCTGAAAACCCGGTGCATCCTACAGCCATTGTGTCTAAGGGTGAGATTGTTGTAGCCCAGTTTTCTGACAACAGATTACGTTCATGTGAAAGAAACGGGTCCGTGCTTTGGGAAATGAGTTCTTGTGAACTGTTAGGTCTGAAGGGAGATACAGTTTTATACCGATCATGCGAGTCTCCGGAGACCATGAGTATTGATCTTGCGAACGGGATCTTTCATTCCATAGAAGAAGAATGCGATACACTGTCCATATCAGCAGAAAAGCTTGAGAGTTCTAACGTTGACAGATTAACATGGCAAGTACATAATGTAACCCTAAGCTCAAGAGATGATGGTCGATTTGAAGCTCTAAGAAACGGTACAGTTCTTTGGCATCTGGAAGAAGGTATTTCTCATCCGGTTGATGTGACATTGTTTCCTTTCGAAAACCTTCCTGTGATAGTTTTGCTCTCAGAACTAGGTTTCGTCACAGGACTAGATGGTACCGCCGATTCTAAATTGCTCTGGAAAGTTTTTGTGAAGGGTAGATGTCGACTTCTGCATGGTCATGCAGAGGTCGCGGTCATAGTCTGCATTGACGGGAAGGAATCCAAAGTAATAGCGCTGAACCCTATTTCAGGAGAGGAAATTTCTCATAGGAGATATGAGGATTTCGTTGTGCAAAGCGCCGCAGTACATAAAACATGCGAAGCGCAAGTTTGTGTTCACCTTTCAGACGCTGATGGTCAGAATCAGATGGTTTCAGCAGAAAGTACTGTTCTGGGTGATAGACAGATGATCCGAATCCAGTATGAGTCAGGGGGATCTGAACTAACTGCCTTCGTTGCAGAATCAGCAATATGGAAGATAAGCGTCGCTCAAAGCTCAAAGATCGTCGCCGTAATCTCTGACGAAAGACATCCATTTGAAAATATGTTAAGCCTTCCTTCTGTTCGGGTAACAGGTGACCGAAGAGTGTTGTTTAAATATACGTATCGGCATGTACTTATTGTTCTTTCTTTTGACGAAGCCAAGGAGTGTGTTTATGCGATGCTTGTAGATGGGCGCTCGGGTGAAACTTATGAAGTGGTTGAACACCCGAGATCAGTGCCAACTTCTTTGGGAGCAAAGGGAGAAAACTGGTTTTTGTATGCAACCTGGAATACAGAGTTTATGGTTAATGAAGTTCATATAGTTGACATGTATCAGCGAAAAGAGCTTCATACATCATGGGTGCAAAGTCGTCTAATCGAAACGTTTTCTAGATATTGGACTTCGCTCTCAGAATTGACGGCTGCTCAGAGGTCGCGAGAATTCGAAGCTCACTCCGCTACATGTGCCCCGGACGATAAACTGTCTGTGTCAGGCCAGCAAAATCATCCTTACGTTGTAAGATCAAGCATGGTTCTAACCCACGTACCTGTTGGAATGGATGTGACCTCGACTAGACTCGGTGTCACAGAACAAGCAGTTTTGCTTGTGTTGGATTCAGGAAAGAGTTCTCTAGTGCCGAAGTCGACGATTGATGCACGACGACCGAAAAACATGAACCCGGCGTATGCTTCCGAGTATTTGAGAAAGTATGCTCCCTCGCTTTCCCTGCAATCCTCATCCTACGAGAAAGTTTTTATGGAGGAGAATATAATCCAGCCTGCTGGAATTCGATCAGTGTTTTGCTCTCCTGATATGTCCAGAGAGAGTGCAAGCCATGTCGTTTTGACAGGGTTAGATCTACTCTTCACCCAGGTGTATCCCATTGGAAAGTTCGATTTCCTTGATTCTGACTTTAATTTCTTGGCAGTGCTTCTTGTATTAGCCGTTCTTTTGTTTTCTTATCTATGCAGTGAGCATCTTTTACAAAAGACTTCCTTGTCGAGATCATGGTAACTAGTAGCCTACGGCTACGCGCCTTTAAGCAGGAAGGATTAGTTGGTACTCAATGCTGATCTTATTGCTCAAGTTTCCGCTCAACGAATGTGCATAGGAGTTTGCAGATACGTCCTAATTCTCATAGAGAGTCATCATGTCATCAAATGTCTCTGCACGTCGAATGATATTCCACTCATCGCCATCAACCAAAACTTCCGCAGGCTTAGTCTTCATGTTATAATTTGAAGCCATAACAAAGCAGTACGCACCAGCATCCATTACAGCAATCCCAGACCCCTCTTTGGGGGTCGGCATGGTTCTGTTTTTCCCTAAAAAGTCTGCGCTCTCACAGACCGGTCCGACTATGTCAAAGGTTTCAATCGAGCCTCCTGGCTCTGTAAGGCATATGAACTGATATGCATCGTAGAGACTAGGTCGAATAAGTTCAGCCATACTGCCATCTGTCACAATGAAATTCTTGGAACCATTCGTTTTCACTCCAATGACTCTGCCGACAAAGACAGCTGTGTTACCAACCATTGACCTACCTGGTTCAACAATGATTGTAAGGCCAGCCGTAGTCAGCTGAGGGCGAATGGTGTTGATCAAGTCGATGGGGCGTGGAATCTTTTCTCCAACTCTTTCATAGTCAATACCCAAACCACCGCCTATATTCAGGTACTGAAGACTTTCGAAGCCTTGGTTCTTGATCTCTTCAATAAATGCGAGCATTATCTCCGCTGCGTCTTTGAAAATGTCCACTTTCTTGATCGTGCTCCCCAGATGACAATGAACTCCAACCAGAGATAGCATGTCCTCCTCTTTGATCCGATCCAAAAACCATTGAAGGTGTGAATTGCGAATGCCAAATTTGCTACTGGCTAATCCAGTGCTGACGTACGGATGCACTTCTGGATCTACGTCAGGATTGATCCTTATAAGAACGTTGGCGGATTTCCCAACTTCATTTGCAGCTTCACATATGTGTTCCAGGTCAAACTCAGAATCGATGTTCACAAGGCACCCACACCGCACAGCATATTTGAGTTCCTGATATGTTTTACCGTTTCCGTTAAATACGGTTTTCGTCATATCCATTCCAGCTTTGACGGCGAGCCGAAGCTCATTTCCAGATACAAGGACGGCGCCAGAACCCAGTTCTCTCAATATTTCGACTATACGAAGGTTGTTATTTGCCTTTATAGCATACCCGATAATCGATGGCAAACCTTTTAGGGCTTCTTCATACGCTTTGTAGTTATCAACAAGTTGCTTCTTTGAATAGATATAAAGCGGACTTGTAGCCATGTCATTTTGAATATCCCGGATACGGACGTTTTCACAAGTCATAAAACCCGACTCATTCGTGGAGAAAGGCGGCGTTGGGTTCCGCACAGCCGGAGCCGCTACAACCATTCTGATTGGTTTCCACGACCGAGTAACTGGTCGAGCGGGAGAGCATGTGCTAAATCGGGGAAAAGGCGATGATATGGATGAGTTCGAGTTCTGCAAGCGAACAGCCGGGAAGCGGATGTTCGACACGAACGCCATCTCTGCCATCCAAAAAAGTTAAGAGATCTTGTACGAAATGATGTATCAGATGCCCCAGCAAATATCCAACACACGGCTTTGATCAGAGGCTCTTTGAACATCACAGATGTGTTGTCCCGTCTGTGATCACACAGATCTATCGACGTTTGCTTTTAAGGAAGATCAATTATGATTAATTATTAGCGCCTCGCGGCGAAAACACAGCGCACGTTTTGACCAAAAAGAAATTCTGCTGCCGTTCTGAACGGTTCCCAGCCTGGGAATCCCAGGCGTGACGGTTTTAGCCAAAACTTTACAACTTCATAATTTTCTATCGTACCTGGAGAAGGATAGAGAAGGATAAAGAAGGCTAAAGCGTTCACCTTTAGCCCTCTTATCCCTAGATAGCCCTCTTTCTGTACTCAATCTACCAGTAAGAATGTACCCCTCTACGTACTGCGCACTCGCAGTGCGCAGTGCGCAGCCCGTAGTAGCAAACGTGGTGGTCACACTTGTTTACTCTCCTTCATGGAACAGACCTCAAGTAGGCAGCGCAAAATTTAGTCAAGGGTACATCAGGTTGACATAGATGGGCATAGATTGTACGCCGAAAGTTATTGACAAGAAGCACGTTGCTCTCCAGAGTTCTTCTTGTATATTACTGTACATGAGTGAAGTACAACCGGTTCAACGGGTGCAGGGTGTGGTCTTATTTCATTATTGGTGCTAGTGCAAGGCTTAAAATTTAGAACCCAGTCCAGAATCCTCATCGAGGAAACTAAGATGTACTCGGTTTGTTTTGAGTTATGATGCTAGAACTTTGGCTCAGGTTGTAGGCGGGGTAGCAGTGCGGGTAAAGTTTTATCGTGCCCTGAATATACACTTTACTGCACAGCATATACCGTACTTCCGCTTTCTTCGGGTCCTACAACTTGAGCAACATCTTCATCAATTTCAGATCCAGATGCTGTTGACCTTGTCTCCTCAAACCGATACTGTGACATTCTGTTAGCATCACCTGGAGTCATAGAGTCAACAGAAATAAAAGATCTTGAGCTGCACTCCATCCCCGAACCCGCAGAAGAGTCATTCAACCACGGAATCATCGCTGTTGAGTTACGAGGAGTACCTCCAAAATTGCTGATCATGAAGGATCCCTGATCAAGAGGAAATTCCTGATCTGGTCCAACATCATCTTCAAATTCTAGGTCTGAATCATAATCGGACGAGTGGTTTGTAGCCGTGCCGTTCCTCATGTTGGCGGCTACAACCGCGACGAGGGCAACAAGGGATATCAGCGCAATGCCACCAACAGCAATTCCTGCGATCACACCAACGCCAAGACCGGAAGTTCCCATAGCGGCCAACGGTTCTGATCGTTCAGTCATCTCCCCTTCCAGAAACACTGAAACTCTGTTGAAATCATGTGCAGCAAGCGTTTCGTCCATGCGGCCGTCTCTAGTGAATTCTTTGTATTTCTCCAGCTTCGGTTCGCACTCCGCGCCAGCGTTACAATGAGTCTCTAAAAGCAGTTCAAAGGAAATGAAACCATCTTCGGGTGCATCTTTCTGAAGATCGACGTCGTTTCCGTTGGTCGTGGCAAACTTAGACAGCTGTGAGAGCTCAAAGATGTTGATTATTTCCCATTCATCAGGAGTGACAAACTCGTTTGAATTCAATCGAATCTCCTCCGCTAGTTCTTGAGCACCAAAAGAAGGGGGATGTCTCACAACCAGTGCAACTGACAACAATTCGGGTTCTCCAGATGGTATGGGAACCTCTGCCGATGGCTCCGGTTCTACGGAGAAATCAGGTTCTACAATGTCCTCGAGATTGCCAAATGTACCAGAGATATCTGGGAACACTGCCACGGGCGAAACCTCTGCGGGGCTCTCTGCAACGTCACCTTCTACAGTGTCTTCGGGATTGCCAAATGCACCAGAGACATCTGAAAAGACTGCCACAGGGGAAACCTCTGTAATATCATCTTCAACGTTTGAGAGGTTTTCTTTGCTAGTGTTCAATGGCTTCGGTGGAGGCGAAATGCCTTCTGGGCCGTTCGCATCTAATATCTGTGGTGCTTCCAGTGTATCCGTATCATCACTGGTCAAATTAGAAGTTGGAACAGATGCATCCATATTCCATGTAGGTGTGGGAGAGATGGAGCCTTCGACAGAGCTCTCACTGCCGATCGGTTTTGGACGTCCTGGGCTCTTCGGTTGTAATCGCCCAATTGCAATGGCTCCTCCGTCTTCAGTGTCAAATTCAGGCTCAGACGAAGCCTCAATGGAAATGTCGTCGGAGGGTTCGGGTTCCTCTGATGAAAGGTTTTCCTTCGTTGGAAGCGGGCGGTCATCGTTCTTTTCCACTGATTCGTCGTCCGTGGAAGACGAAAACGAAGCTACTGGAGGTTCTCCTTTACTCCAAGTCACTGATGCAGTTACGGGGCCGGAAACAAACACTGATGCTCGTGGTTTGGATTTATCTGATTTATCGACTTCATTTCCGCCTGAGTCTTTGTAATTGTCATCTTCAGTACGCTCTTCGTCCTCTTCCAAAACTTCAGGAGAAGGGGTAACTAGAGGAGATAAGTCTGGCACAAGGCCAATTGGAGTTGTCTCTTCCTGATTATTTGCTGAGGTGTCTCCTTCTACGGCGTCACTGGCTTCAGTCGCCTCCGGAACATTTTCTACTTCGGGCTCTGGAGTTTTTGAGGGAGGCTCATCTGATAAGTTCTCGAAAAAGTTCCCCCAAGGATCTGAACTTGGCTCCGGAGATTTGATCGGTGTGACAAGTGCGGTGGCAAGCGAACCATCAGAATTGAACCTTCGAAAATGGAATTTAGGACGTCGTCGCCCTCCGTTGTCCGACTCGCTCGCTTTTGGGGTGAAACCAGAAGAGTCATCCTGCACGCCGAAATCAAAGGAAGTTGTAACAGCTGCAGTAGGTTCCGGTGTTTTTGTTGGAACTACTGGAAGCGCGGTAGGTGTAGCGCTTGCCCCTGACTCGTCCAAAGAAGTTGGTTGTGGAGGTATCTGCGTCGGTTCCGTGACGTGCAATCCATTCTCACCGCTTTCCTCCGAAGACGTTGCAGAGAGCTCAGGTACGCTGAAATCCATCACCGTGAGTCTCTCTATCGGAGAAGAAAATTGGGAGTCAGAATGTGTAGATGCGACATTCTGTAGTGACTGGCGGAAATCTCCGCCAACCTTCGAAGAATATGAGGTGCGCTTTAGTTGAAGACGGGGAGACGGATAGTCCTCCGCCCTGCCGCACGTCACCACTATACAGAGCAGCAAAAACGCAACGATGGACGGCATAATTGGACGCCCTAGGCGTGCGCCAGGACTTAGCTCTATAACAGGAGTTAATCTGCGTCACCCCGAAGACTCATAGGTTTGTAACGGAAGGTGTAGACTGCCAAGTATGTTCAGACTTAGGCTAAATGTCGAGTTGACGCGCTTATGGTGCGGATATTGCAAGCCTGGGTAGGAAGGAACAATATGGCCCCGCAGATGTGTAAGAAAAGCAGGTCTGCACCTGGTACCGTGCGAACGAGGTTGTCATGAGTGTACTGACGGCAATGTCATGCAAAGATATTGCATAAGTTGCGGAGCGCGTAAATGTACCCAGTCGGCACATTGAGATGTTCGGAGAGACATTTGAAGAAGTTATCGTGACGACTTTTGGAGTGAACAGTGCGTCCTACGGGGCAGGACTTCCTGCGCTATACCCGAAGTAAACGGGACCATCAGTGTGTGAAAGTCACACATTGAGAATCGCTTCGCGAGAGAACTTTGAATTGTCAAGTTATCGTGCAACGATAATCGGGCCTTCAGCCAACGTCACATGTCAGCAACAGCACAAGTCACTTGCAGTGGCCAGAGCTATCCGAAAGAGTGACGCTCAGAGTGATCGGATCTTCCTATAGAGTTCAAATATTGTACTGTCGTACATGTGATTCTACACAGTTGGCGGATGTAGCAAAGACTGCGTGATATATGCGGAGCATACCGTCAAAACTGTCGCAGTCATTCGATGGAGTCTATGCCCCCGTCAACATGTCGAGATAATGACACTTATACCTATGCTCTCCAAGGTAAATTACAGGGTACACTGTGACTTCCTCATGGTTCAGGCTAGGTCACTATGACTCATGGTATGCGAGCGCGATCATCGACAAGCAATAAAGCCAGCACAAGGCATAACCTGGTCATAACTTTCGATCCACCAACAGTATGATATCCCTGCCAATAGCGCTATGGTAATACCGGGCATCCCGAAGAAAGAAAGGTAGGCTACTGTACGATGCAGTATTACAACGGTACAAAGGTAGTAGCAGTAGCAAGAATGGAGCATCCGGGCCGGAACATCTCGTAGTCTGTACCTCGGAAGGCTGTAAGGATAGTATCCTTACTAAATGCACACCGCCAATACCTGTGTAGTACACAGTGTGTACTACACACTGTGCACAGTCTGTGTAGTACTCGTTTTTTCTTATCCCCGGAAGGAAGAACAAGCTTGCTTGTAGACTTCTGCATCCGTGCGCGTTGGCGCTTGCAAGCAGTGCAAACTGAAGCAAAATATACGTAGCAAAAGGCGTATCGTGTGCTGTGGGTAAGCTCAAACAAGACAGACATCACAGCTGCACAATGTAACGGGAACAGCGCTGGCACAATAACTAGTCTCAAACCATGTACAGATAACATTGTCCGAATTCTTTATATCGTATGCCGTTGAAACAGGCTCAGAATAAGCGTTGACAGTTAATGAGAAGTTCCGTTCATAGTCTTCACGTAAGCAGCGGCATGGAACTTCTGAGCACGTCCGCTTGGATCATCACTGTCTGACCACAGAGGAACCCATTTGCGAACGCCTTCTCGCAAACCTTGAGCGCTCTCATAGTTACCAAATATCTTTTCGAACAATGTACGATAATAATAAGCTTCCTTCGTGGCCGGAGGATCATGTTTGAAAGTCTGTGGCGCCTCTCGCATCATCTTATCCGTCACTTGATCATCACAATAGTCCTTGAGTCCGTCGATCCAGTTGTAGCCCACGCCATCAGAGAATTGCTCCTTTGGTCTCATGAGAATATCATCCGGTAAGTATTCTTCTCCACAAAATTGTTCTGAGAAGGCATGGCGAATAGCCCACTTTTCAATGCGCTTTCCTTTGTCGGTGATCTTATCCTTTGCAGAGTAGCACATAGCGACGTCCAAGAAATCGCGATCGAGGAAGGGTACTCTGAGCTCCAAACTTTGAGCTGCTGTGGACCGATCACCGCGTAGAACGTCTGATGTATACAAAAGTTTGACACGGCGAACGGTTTCCTCATAAAATGCCTGCTCAGAGTCTGCGTTGTGGAAATAAAGATAGCCACCAAACACTTCATCGGCTCCCTCTCCACTCAAGACAACCTTGACATATTGCTTGACAAGCTTTGAAAGCAGGAACATTGGAGTGGATGCTCGAATAGTGGTGATGTCATAAGTCTCCAAATGGTACACTACCTGCTCCAATGCTCTGATTCCATCGTCCACAGTGAAGGTGAGAACATGATGCTCAGTTCCCAAAAAATCGGCTACTCTCTGGGCGGCTTTAAGATCGGGAGAACCCTCCAGACCACAGGAGAAACTGTGGAACACGTAGTCGGCTGGGAGCGCCTTCTTCACTATACTGGCGACAAGCGAGGAGTCCAATCCGCCAGAAATGAAGACGCCAACCGGCACATCCGACATGAGACGGCGCACACAGGCCTGCTTGAAAGAGTCGTGCAGCTTCTGCAAGTCAACTCTTTCGGTAGGAAGCCACCCCGGGTTGTAAAACATGGGGTTGTAGTATGGAACGAAGTCAGACTGGTTCTCCTGACCTCGCTTGGCAGCGTAGTAGGTACCTGGAAGAAAGGGGGTGACCATATGACAATGGTCAAGGATAGCCTTTGCCTCTGAAGCAATCCACAAGGCTCCATCCGAAGAGCGACCCAAATACATGGCTCGCACGCCTATGGGATCCCTGGCGGCGACGAACTGGTTGCGAGCAAGATCGACAACGACAGAAGCAAAAACGCCCTTGAGCGTGTTGTACAGGTGAGAGACATCGTGCGGAAAGAGTGAGGTGGCATACTTCTCGTAGAGGGGGGCAATGACCTCACAGTCGGAGTTGGATCGAAGCGTTTCCCTTCCGAGCTCGGTGGTGCGAAGCTGACGATGGTTGTAGATCTCACCGTTGGTGACGGCCCAGACAGTGTCGTCGGAGATATGCATGGGCTGCGCTCCGTGCTCCGGGTCGTTAATCTGAAGACGGGCGAAGCCGAGTGCGGCCCAGCCGTCTTCGCTGACGAAAGTCTGCAGGTCGTCTGGACCACGGTGCTGCAGTTTGTTGGTGGCGGAGATGGTGAGCTGCACGAGCTCGTCGCGGGACAGGGAGCTACCGAGAACGGCGAAGATTCCGCACATGGTGTGGAGGAACGAGCAGCGACGGAATTGGGTGGGGGGTGGGGGGGGAGCGGCGCTGGGACGGGGCAGGGCGGAGCGGTCGAAGCAGGCGCAGCGGGGAAGCAGGTGCTAGGGCAGCGGGGGAGGAAGGAGGCGCGAAGGCGAAGCAGCAGCGGCGGCGCGGGCGCGCCGGGAATTTGTAGGGCACGCGAGCAGAACGCGGTGGCGGAAACGAGGCGCCGGTTGGCGCGCTTGTGCGGTGGTGCTGAGCGTTCGCGCAAAGATCGGCGGCGCGAGCGGTGCGCCGTTGTGCCAGCGCCGGCGGCAAAAAAACAATTTCCGCATGGCACGCGCGCCAGCCGCCCTTTGATCTCGCCGCGTGGCCGACCACGTGCCGCCGCGCGCCGTGCCACGTGTTTCATGCCTTCGCCGTAGGGACTCCCTACTAGGGAGGTGCTCCCCGCCGCGCCGCCGCCGCGCGCCGCCATGCGCCGCCGCCGCGCGACATGCCCCGTCGCGCGCGAGGCGCGCGCGCCGCCGCGGCCACGCCGCGCCGCGCCGCGCCGCGCTTTCAACTTGCCTGCACCGCGCGCGCGGCGGCGCGCGGAGCTCCGTCGCGTCGTGGCCTTCTTCGGCTTCGGCGCGATGCGCCGCACAACAGCAATTTACACCAGTTATATGGAACAGCCAGTACTGCGGTACGTTTGGTCATCTCCCTTCATCTCGCCGCGCCGCGCCGCGCCGCGCCGTCCATCCGTTCCCGCTGCGATCACGTCTCACCTCTTGATTCTCTGCGCACGCAATGGCCCCCGTGTGATCGCGAGTGTTGCCCGCGTTTTCGAGGTGTGCCAGTTTCGCTGTTCCAAACTAATGCTGACTCATACTTATCGCCAGCTCATTTGCGTGTTGTTTCGCTCTTGACATTTTCCACCGCTGGGTGGCTTGTGCCACTCACTACGCAACAAACAGCTCGTCCCGTTCTGTGCACTGCTTTGCGTGCCATTGCCACGAGTGCACTCTGCTGTTCAGTTCAGTTTTATTGTCGCCCAGGTGCTGCCAAGTGAGAGCGACGCCCTTGCAGCACTGGTGGGCACACTGTATCATATACAATACTATCTGAGGTTACAGGGTACTGTGCCCAAGTCCTTGCCGTCAGTTGCTTTTTATGCCTCTCCCGTCACACGAGCCCCGATGTTTTGTCCCGATCACGATGCATGCGAGGAGCGCTCCGTAACGCTGGGTCTATCGCAACGCCCCAATCATGAGATTCTTTATCTTACGCTTGCTACATTTTTCGTGTGCCCGTGATCATCTTACTGGTACGCTGCGTTCATTTCGTTTTCACGTCGTTGCCTCTTTCTCGTCCGCAGGTTCTTTGGCTCGAACAATCAGCGGCGAGATAATCAGCGTGTACACAGAAATGTCCAGGAACAAAGACGTCAGTCCAAAAAGTCCGCGATAAACGCGGACCAAGAAACTGACAGCTGCTTGCCTACAACTCTCGTCAAGAAGCTCAGCATGCTAACTTCCACCACGTAGACGTCAGCCTGCGTCTTCACGTCACCGCTTCGCACGTCCTCCAAGATCGTGTGAGATCGAAATGACTCATTCTTTCCTAGGATCAAGTTTCGTTCAAGTTGTAGGAATGCCATCTTCTCAGCGGGTACGACACCGAGCAATTCATTCACCCCGTTTTCAGAAAAGTTTGTCATCACAAACAAATCCTGCCCTGGGTATAGCGCCCTGTCTTCTAAAACTTCTTCACCAATTTGAGCGCTCTTGCTTTGCGCAGCGAGTCCTGGCTGATCCGCAATCGATCCAAACTCTTTTGGGTAATAAGGCCCTGCCCCTGTTCTTTCCCATTCATACTTTTCACCATTGAATCTATAACGAATTCCAGTGGACGTGGATGGATAAAAATACCCGGAGAACATGTACACATTGCATAGCATGTCCGCCTGATCTACCATTCTCATGTCTCTTGTTATGTTTTCATGTCCCCACCGATACCCTGGCCACAAGATGTAGCTATGAGCCTCATTTTGCGGATCGTACCCCCCGTAATCCAGGATTCCACGGAGCTTTAGGTCCATGTAATGGTGAACGAATACCTTTCGAAAGTATTCCGTGAGAAAGAGCGGCAAGCCGAAAGAAGACTTTCGACATCTCGACACTAGTGCATTTTGAGAAAGCCGCACAACGAGTTTATTCGAAAACGCCCTGGCATTCGTCCCTTCTCTGCCTTCTAGGCGGAACATTTTGTCTCTTTCCAACGTCAAACAATGAAAACATGAGGGCGATCGCGTGTTTTCAGATTCAAATTGTGCTGGGTCCATTTGATTCAATGCAATGCATCGACTCCCAGCAGCCGTGAACGACTCAACTCTCACCTGCGGTAATGATCTTGTGTCTGGATAGACAATGCTCGCATTTAGACTCCCTCCCCGAATGATATCAAGCCATATCAAAGGCTGTCCTTGGTATGGTCCATTTGGAAGGTCTGAAAATGGAGGCAGTTGTGTACCAGTGGTGCAAAAGTGTAGAGTTGGTAGCTCGACGGCGTCAGTTTTTTCAAATGCAATTGTGCGGGCCAGTTCTTCTCTACTTCCCAAGAAGTCTTTCGTCACGAAAACCAACGAAATGATGAGACCAGTCAGTGCCATTAACCAAGCAGATACGGCTATTATTCTTTTCTCTCTTGTGCTGGCTACCGATTGAAGATAATTTGAAAGACTCCACTTGAATGGTGAACCGCGAGACTCATATATGCCTGGAAACGATTTTGATCTTCCACCTTCACGTAGATAGGGCTCGGACAGCCTTGATGCTGCACTGGGAAACTTCTGTGCACCATTCTTGGTACGAGTTGAGGAAGGTCTGCGAACTAGTGACGAACGTCTCATGAATGTCGTATCTTCTTTATGCAACGCTTTGGTTACCTCAGCCGCCGTGAACATATGGCCCTCTTCATCAACAGCACAACTGGCTGGAAGGAGGTCGGTAGCATAGAAGTCGTCAGTATCATCCGTTCCTCGCTCTGCCGCTTGCCTGGCAGCTTCCACATGGGTGTCAAGCTCTTCAACAGAGTTTTCTATAGCGAAGAAGAAACCATCTACATCATCCGTTGCAAGCTCTTTGAATATGGCGTTTAGTCTGCTCTGCGTTTTGGTTTGTTCCTCGGCGGTTTTGTCCAGATGCAAACCATCTTTCTTTCCGCGGAAACTCATATTCGCAAGCAAAATGTAAGTTTGTTTCAAAGTAGTGGATAACTTCTTGAGAAGGACGACTGTTATCTAGGCAAGAGCATATCAGTTTGACAAGTAGCAATGGGATACTTTGCTCTTCGAAAATAACGTCTTTCAATATGGCGAAGTTGCACATAAGAACCGTCTTACAAGTTATACGTCCTGATTCAATTGCACATCGCATTACGTGAGGAACATGGCTCCCAAATGCATTTTGGTTCATTCTTCTTAAAAAGGTTGTTTCGTGGCGTCCCGACTATGCCTCCTCAGCCAGAATTATTTCGCTAGCTTCATCATATGTACGCATTTTCTCTCATTTCGAAAGTCTTACGCTCCCAGACTGACGTGCAAAAAGAGGCATCTTGCCGATGGTGTCGTGGACGCTCTATGCCGGACGATACTTAAATACTGCCCACTGTGAACAACTTCTCTCTCTCTATCTCTCTACGTTTAGCTACTAACATTGTGGGCCTAGATCACTATATCTGCAAGATAAATATTCATATGAGAGCAAAGAAGCTTCTCTGACTTGTCTGCAAACTTCAGTCGAGTGAATTGAGCCTTGTAACTTTTGCCAATGCAGAAACACGAAAAAGAAGAAGTGTTAGATTCTATATCCAAGAAGTTGTTCTTTGCGGAAAAGGACTACAATGCTAGAAATCTGGAACTGCAAAGCTTTAAAAGAGTGGTGAACGTACTTACTAAGCTGGGAGAGACACGGAAAGAGAAGTTCAAGAACGGAGAGGATATTACAATCCTCGATGAGTTTTTGGCCGACAATCGAATGCGTCTCGGACATTTACTTTCAACTCCTCCTGCGGAGGGCGAAGGATACAACGTTGACTTTGATGCGTGGGTCGCAGACATCGAGAATGACATACGAGCGCGAGATCCTTTGATGTTGTCCTTTGACTCTACGGATGGAGAGGGATTTCCCAAGGCCACCTCATCTCGTGCTATTGAAGATTCGCAGTCACTATCTAGCAAGGGGGGGACACTGCTCACAATTCTGAAGACTAACGGAAAACTCTCTCCAAAGGTCGGAAATCAGGAATCTTCTGAAGCTGTAGAACAGAGTTTCTTTTGTCTCACAACCGCAGCTTGGGTTTTCGCAGTCTTTGGAATGATGGTAACTATCGGTTTTCTTGCTGCAGATTTCTGGTACGCACAGAAGCATGTTGCTATCCATGTAGAACGATCGAAGCAACAACCACAGGAGCTTCCAGCCATAACGATATGCAGTTTCGTTCCTAATGTTCCGAGCTTCTCAAACTATCCATCATCAGAATATCCAGGATTGCCAATCTTTGGAATCCAACGGCTCACCCGATACAACAAATCTACGTCGTTGCTTGTCTCCGACAAAACATATCCGGATATTTTGGCCACATCATCAAAGTCAGAAGTGGAGGATGTACTCCTTTCTCATGACCTGTCTCAATGTAGTGGCAATGAAGGATTCGATGTGGAGCGAGAAATGAAAGGTTTGATACTGGGCAATGACCTTGGCATTCAAAACAACGAGAACGAAGAAAGATGCTACCACTGCATACGATTGGGACTTAAATCACGAATTAAGCTCTATCCCCCACCAAGTGAGGAAGATGCGATTCTCCCGCCAGCAATAAATATGAAACTCTATCGAACCAAGCTACTTGCTGCCTGTCGGACGGAGTACCACAGGAGAAACATCATGGTCGTATCTCTTTTTGTAGACGAAATTCAGAAGTACGCCGAACAACTCGGTGGACAGGGTGTTCTTGATTTTAATAATGAGGATGTAGAGAAAGCTTTTGGAGTGGACTGGTTTCGAGCTGATAGTCATCGTTTTTTCGACTTTAGCTGCAATGTCTACTTTTTCTCAGGTTTTTTCTACCCGTCTAGAGACAACGCCGACATCTCATATCGGTTCGATGGTAGCACTGAAGAGCGGTGGGTGAAGACCGGATCTGGACCATACTATTCGGCATACACCTGGAGCTCTAATGCTGCTGATATAAACGGTCCCAATCGTGTCGCCATCGAAAAAGACTTCTTTACACCTGATGCTCTCGAACTCTATGTCGAAGAAGCGAAAGGTGTCAATATTACAGCAGCAGTGTCCCCAAGCACAAAGGTATCCGCAATTGAGGCCGCAGAAAAGACTCTATATAAGTTTAGGACAGTGCTGAGCCAGGGAAAAACGGAGTACGAGGTTATACGCAGCACATCAGTCTCAAGCCAACTTGGGCAGAGTGCAGTAGATCTATACAATGTTCATTTTGACTTTGACTCCTTTGAGACGGAAACGATTGTGACAACACCGACTATGACATGGCCAGAATTCGTTATCGATGTGTTCGAGTTTATTGGACTGTTTACCGGAATATGTATCTTCACGCTAATTGTTGCTCCTGCTCATTCCCTTGTGTACCCAACAGCAGATACTGAACAAAAGTAATGCAGTTAAAATGTGGAAGCAAAAACGTAACGACGTAGCAAACTCTTAAGGGATCATTCGATAAACTACGTTTCTTTTAGTTGAACCAAACTGAGATTGATCAGGTGTTCTTAAGCAGCTTGCAAATCAGCATAGGAAGTATGGTAATCGATCTTGACCGGCTTTCGAAGGCTTGCTTGAGATAGATTTTCGCCCCACGATTACATAGACTTCGCGGCTTCTCCGTAGAAATACCTCTCGCCGATTCGCTTCCCTAAGATGAAGCCGACCCCAGTCATTATGCCTGTGCAAAGCGGATACAAGAATACGATTCTGAAGTCATTTGCACCGGTGGCAATGAGCTCCTTAATCCTAGTAGCCTTTTGATCCTTCTCATTCTCGGGGATGAAAGAAGCTGGGTTAGGTGAAGCCATCGTTTTCAAATCAGATGCAGATCAAAGTTAAAGCTGTGCTTCGAGGCAGAGAGCTGCCGATTTGGAGGCTGAGGCGTGATCTTCGCGGATACTGTGCTCAAGACTGGAGTTCGGGCGTCTCGATCCGGGGCTTCTGCTGCGCCGCTTTGGCAAGCTGCAACTTCAACCGAAGCTTGCAGATGGCGGGATTCGCGGTTTTCGTGACTTGGAACTCCCAATTTGGGAGTGCGGGACCGCAGGGCCCATAACATGATAACACGTGCTCCTGCCTTCGATTGCGCGGTGCTCTCGTCAATTTGTTTCTTGATCCGAAAATTGAGGCCTGTAGATGTCAATGACATGTCAGTTACGACGTCCTTGATGCATCAAAGTGCCGCATCAAAGTCAGACCTCTTGCTTGTCAACATTTGACTGGTCTGAAGCAGTAACCCGAGACTTAATCTCGCCACGCACCGAGGATCACAATTTCAAGTGTAAGAGATCTCATCTGCAATACCCTCTCGCCCATCCGGAACAAGCCATAGTCCAGAAGCTCATAACTCACGAAGATCTCCTTCCGTTGTCGCGGGGTGGCGTGAAACGTCAACTCACAGTCGATTTCGACGACCTAGAGTCTGCCACTTTTCTTCTATCGACCCATCGAGCTCAACCGACAATGACTCCAAAAGTACCTGCGTTCATGACTTCACTGCCTCTGTGCCCGCAGCCTCGTGCAAACCGCTCGAAGCTCTCTTCTCAACGCGCGGTTAGCATGGTCGCCAGTCAGTCATTAAAGACATCTGAGTCGCAAAGGGTTCTGAAAGAAGCCGCTGATCTTATGCCCGGAGGGGTTTCGTCTCCCGTGCGAGCGTTCAAGTCAGTCGGAGGCAATGCGGTCGTTTTCGATTCTGTGAAAGGGTCAAAGGCGTATGATGTCGATGGAAATGAATACATCGACTACATCGGTTCATGGGGTCCAGCAATCGTCGGGGCAGCGAATGAAGAGGTTAACGCTGTGCTGCAAGAGGCCCTGAAGAAGGGAACTAGTTTTGGCGCTCCTAGCGTATTGGAAAATGAGTTGGCGAAGATGGTCATTGATGCTGTTCCTAGTGTCGAGATGGTTCGCTTCGTCAACTCCGGCACAGAGGCTTGTATGAGCGTCGTGCGCGTCATGCGTGCCTTCACAAAACGACAGAAAATCCTGAAGTTCTCTGGCTGCTATCATGGACACGCAGATATGTATCTTGTCCAAGCTGGATCGGGCGTTTTGACCCTCGGTCTGCCTGACTCTCCTGGAGTACCAAAGGCTTCCACAGAAACCACACTTGTTGCGAGATACAATGACTTGGATTCAGTCAAGGCTGTTTTTGAAGAAAACAAGGGTGAAATCGCAGGCGTTATTCTGGAACCTGTTGTTGGTAACTCTGGTTTCATTCCACCAACAAAGGAGTTCCTCACTGGCCTCAGGGAGGTCACAGAACAAGATGGAGCCTTGTTATGTTTTGACGAAGTCATGACCGGCTTCCGTATCGCGTATAGTGGTGCTCAAGGTTATTTTGGCATCCAACCCGATCTGTCTACATTTGGTAAAGTGATTGGAGGCGGTTTACCTGTTGGGGCATATGGTGGGCGCAAAGATATAATGAGTTTAGTCGCTCCTGCCGGGCCCGTTTATCAAGCAGGTACGCTAAGTGGTAATCCCCTTGCAATGACCGCAGGTATCAAGACCCTCGAGATCATGAGAAGACCTGGTAGCTACGAATATCTGGATAAGGTAACCGCACGCCTAGTCAACGGGTTATTGGACATAGGAAAGGAGTACGGACATGCGGTATGTGGTGGTCATATTAATGGTATGTGGGGTCTGTTCTTCTGTGAAGGGCCTGTTACTTGTTTCGAAGATGTCAAGGACAATTGCGACTTCGAGAAGTTCGCTCGCTTCCATCGCGGTATGCTGGAGAATGGAGTTTACTTGGCTCCATCGCAGTATGAAGCAGGCTTCACCGGTTTGCAACATACCGAGGCTGATATCGATAGGACTCTCGCCGCAGCGAGAATCGTAATGAAGGATCTCTAGCTACAGGAGTCTACAGCTTCACGACTGAGTCATGTTTATGCGAAATAAATCAATGATGCATTGAATCAGTCATGAGTTAGGAGTTAATAACACAAGTCGGTATGCGCTGAATCGGGTGCACGACTGGTACATGATAATGCGGACGTCGAAATAGTGATGAAAGGACTGTGCACACGAAGGGAGCGGAATTCGCTCCGCCGTTTCCATAACAGAGGAGACGAGAGAGAACGAGAAGGCACAGCGAATTCATGTCGCCGAGTTGACACTTTCTGAATCAAACCTTTTCATGAGAGTCTGATTGTTGAGATGCAGCACATGTTGATGAACGAAAGCCCGGTCATACCTTCTGTCCACGGCATTCTTAGCTTTCTTCCAAACATCCCCACGGAGCTTAATTTTGCTGGGGGAGCTTGCAGATCCGTGCCCTCCAACACCACGTTGAAAATTCGAGTCATAAACCCCAACTCTCCATCCCGCATTCCATGCTGCGTAGCTGAGCACACAATCCTGCCATACTCCGGGCTCTCCAGCAAGAAAAAGGCCCACATCCAAACCACCCAGCCTATGCAGTGACTCTGAGCGTATGAAAAGGGGCGCAATCCATGCGCACTCGACGTACATAAATGGGTGCAGTGTTCTTGAGCTCAAGAACGGGATTCTTACAGTCTTTCCTTTTCGAGTTCCTCCATGGTCACTGGTTTGCTCGCCGAACTCGAAACCTTTGTCCTCTCCATCCCATAGTTGACCAATGAAGCCGCTGAGAACTCCAAGTTTGGGATCAGCGTCAAACAACTCGAGAGCATGACTTACCCAGTTTAAAGGTGCAGCGTCTTTCGAGTCGTCGTCTTTCGATTCTGGCGCCAGATCATCATCTTGGAGTAGCACAAAATATTCTGCTGAACTCATACGCATCGCGCGATTGTAGCACCTTGTTTCATGCAAATTGTTACTTATGACGATAAAGTGTTTGTGATCGCGTAGCTGTTCCATCCATTTGTCCATGCTAGAGTCAGTTGAGCCGTCCTCGCAAATTATGATTTCTTGCACTGAAGGATTGTTGACAAGCGATTTGGCGATTCGCTCAACGTTTTGCTCGTGATTGAAGCTTTGTATAATCGCACACACAGTAGGTGTTTCGTGGGGTTCATAAACGTCTGGAACTCGACAACCGCATCCCATTTCCGCACGAACACGGTTGACGACAGGATTATCATCGATACCCAGCATCAAACCACGAGATATGCAACGAGACACGCTGGAGGCGTCGATCCGGTTAATAGTAGACAAAGGAGTGATCTTTGATTGATTACTCAACATCGGATCAGGGGCAACGTTGCGAGAAACCCAATGCGGTGCTGCGATATTTAGAATGGTTGCAGCGAAAAGCAGAAGGACGTAGGTCGCAACAGTGGCATGCACAAAAGGCTCTGCACTTCCAGCACGTGCTGCCTGACTTCGATATGTTTGCACGAGTGTATCCATCGCAGTTGAGGGGTTCGTCGCAGCGAAAAAAAGGTTCGCAGATATCTATTAATGATTGTAGGAGTTAAGCAGAGAAGAAAAGAATTTTGCGAAGAAGCTATTGACTGAATCTGTTCAAGGGACGATCGAAAGCAGCCCAAGGTGAAAGTTCAAGGACAGGAATTAATCGCACAGTTCCCCAAACAATTCAGGCCGTACAACAATTAAGATCTGTACGCCTACTTGGGCCCAGTTTTAAGGCGTTTGATCTGCGACGTAGTGGCGACTCTGCACTTCAACGTCCGTCAAGCCGTACCCTTGGTACGGTGCCAATGGTACCCTTGTACGACGGTAGTGGCAAAAATGTGTTGCGCACTGTTCGCTTTGATTGTTTTTGCGGAGGTATGACGGAAGAGAATAGCTCTATTGATACTGGATCCCGACCGACACACGTAGGTCACCTACGGACCGTAGGCTACGGTAGGTGTGCAAACAGAATACAGCAAGGACGGGATCAGGAAATACCAGCAGCCGGCTACTAAGAGAGCCTGCAACTACTGTGGGACAGGCTACTGGAGACATCTTAGTACCAGCCCCCATGGCATGATGCTCATGCTACTCGAGAAGTATTCTAAAGTTTGGCCTTGGCTTTTGGCGCCAAAACAGGATCGTCAACGTAGAGCTAGTGCAAACACAGGAACCTTGTACTCAAAAGGCATAGCATGAGCGACCAGGCAACAGGTGTAAGATCACTCTGGCCTGCCGCGCTGTTTGTCTTGGGCCGCATCTTCAAGGATCGTTAGCAAGAGCTTCTTCTCCCAACTTTCTCCATTTACCGCATTCCCAGAAGCATCTGCATGGTCGCCGGATTCCCCGCTGTCCAGCGTTGTTCCGAATCAACAGAGACCAATAGTGCTTATCATTTCGCACCCGTTTGGAGGCCTCCGCAACAATGCCTACCCCATCAACTCTACAGGCCTCGAACTCCGAGATTGCGCGTGAGATAAAGCGGGCTGAGGGCAATCGCCGCAGCTTTTTGCTTGCACAGGCGCCTATGTTCAAGCATTTCATTGGCGAGGATGACGCGGAACGTCCAGCTCCATCGTCTGATGCTTCAAAAAGAACTAAGGGCTCGAAGAGAAGAATGACCGAGAAGGAAGAGGACAAGATTATGATGGAAAGCGCGGCTGGAGGAACTGACACAGAAGTGCTCGTTCAAACCACCCGTCTCGCTCAACAGCCGAGTTGTATTACTGGTAAGCTTCGTCCGTATCAGCTGGAGGGCTTAAATTTTCTCATTGGTCTCTTCGAGCGCGGTCTTAACGGCATTCTAGCCGACGAAATGGGGCTTGGAAAAACGCTGCAAACTATTTCGTTACTCGGGTTCCTGAGGCAGTACAAGAATATAAAGGGCCCACACCTCATCATCGTACCCAAAAGCACTATAGGAAATTGGATGACGGAAATACGTGATGGTGTCCGGATATGATTGTCGTTCGATTTCACGGAAACGCTGAGGAGAGACGATCGCAAGCAATGCATCTGATTCAGTATGGCAAATTTGATGCCGTTGTCACTTCATACGAAATTGTGAGCAAAGAGAAGACTCATCTTAATAAGTTCAGTTGGCGCTACTTGATTATTGATGAGGCCCATCGCATTAAGAACGAAAACTCTCTTCTTTCCCAGGTCGTCCGAATGTTCACAACTCAGGCTCGGCTCTTGATCACTGGCACACCGCTTCAGAATAATCTTCACGAGTTATGGGCGCTTCTCAATTTTCTGCTTCCGGACGTGTTCTCCAGCGCCGACGTTTTCCAGAAATGGTTTTCCAGTGTCGAAGCTATTGAAAGTAACGACGCAACGACCGATGCTACAAAACAAAAAGAAATCGTGACCCAGCTTCATGCAGTGTTGAGACCGTTCTTGATTCGTCGTCTCAAGAGCGAAGTTGAGCATAATCTTCCACCAAAGAAAGAGACAGTGCTTTTTACCAAGCTTTCTGAAATGCAGCTGAATCTGTACAGGAATCTTTTGAAGAAGGATATTGATGCTATAAACGGTAAAGGAGGAGATCGCGTGCGTCTGCTCAATATCCTTATGCAGCTCCGGAAATGCGTCAATCATCCGTATTTGTTTGACGGCGTTGAAGACCGCTCTCTTGACCCATTCGGTGAACATCTCATACAGAATTCAGGAAAGCTAACTTTGCTTGACAAGTTGATACCGCGACTAAAGGAAGGCGGTCATCGTCTTTTAATATTTTCGCAAATGACGAGAGTATTAGACATCTTGGAAGATTATTGCACAATGCGTCAGTATAAGTTTTGTCGGATTGACGGTCAAACAGATGGGGAATGGAGAGACCAACAAATTATTGATTTCAACAGCGATGGATCTGATAAGTTTATCTTCCTTCTCTCTACAAGGGCAGGCGGTCTTGGTATCAATCTCGCAACTGCTGATACGGTTGTTCTCTATGACAGTGACTGGAACGCCCAGTGTGATCTTCAAGCAATGGATAGAGCCCATAGGATAGGTCAGCGGAGACCTGTGAATGTATACCGGCTTATTACGGAAAACTCTGTTGAAGAAAGAATTCTTCGGACGGCAATGTCCAAACTGCGACTTGATACACTCGTCATTCAACAGGGCAGATTAACTCAGCAGAAAAAGAACCTACAGAAAGACGAACTTTTGGATATGATTAGATTTGGGGCAGATAAGTTCTTTAAGTCAAATGCCTCGGATTATGCTGAGGAGGATATTGAGGTTATTCTAGCCCGTGGAGAGGAGAAGACAAAGGATATGGTCGATGAGATTGATAAGAAGATTAAGGCCTCTGGGAATTTGGATCTTCTTGATTTCAAATTGTCTGGAAACGATGAAGCAAAGGAAAAGTCAATCTTTCATTTTGAGGGGGTAGACTACAAGGAGCAGACGGCATCTGGAAAGGAGTTTTACCTTGATGTGGGAAAACGGGTTAGGTCTAAGAACTATGATGAAGCCGCCTACTTCAGAGACGCAATTCGTCAACAAACTCAGGCCCCTGAAAAGAAAAAGCCACGGATGCGATATCGGAAAGAGCCTACTTTGCATGATTACCAGTTGTACAATGCAGAACGATTGCGAGCAATTTACAAAATGGAACGCGACATCGTTGACAAGTACAACGCGGAATCGGAGGCGGCCATCAACGAGGGTAAAGAACCACCCACCCTGCCTAAATCAAATGAACCTCTTCTCTCGCCTGAACTGGAGCGAGAAAGAGAGGAGCATCTGGAAGAAGGCTTCTCTTCATGGTCACGGCGGGAGTACCTGAACTTCTTGCGAGCTGTTGAAGGCCATGGGCGGGACAACTTGGAAAAGATTGCTGAAGATGTTGGCGCTCAGAAAACGTTAGAACAAGTTGCTGCATATTCCAAGGCTTTCTGGGAGAAAGGGCCCTCTAGAATTGAGTCGTGGTCCAAGATTCAAAAAGTAATTCAAGAAGGTGAACAAAAGATTGCCCGCCGCGAGGAAATGGAGCGTGCACTACGTCTGAAGGTTAATAGGTACGAAAATCCTTGGAAGGAATTGGATGTCGTGTATGCTCATAATCGGTCAAAAACTTTTATTGATGAGGAAGACAGATGGCTAGTCTGCATGACGGACAAGTTGGGATATGGGAGGTGGGAGGACATAAAGCTCGAAGTGAGAAGAGCATGGCAGTTCCGGTTCAATTGGTGGTTTAAAAGCCGTACTCCTGTGGAACTGAAACGCAGAGTTGATGTCCTTGTCCGGCTTATCGAAAAGGAGAACGAGGAAATTCAAGAAGCTGAAAGACTGTTAGAAAAACGCAAAAAGAACACTGCAAAACGCCGAGAGTCTTTCGGCAACGGTAGACTCAATGGGTCAAGTACAGGGCAGAAGAAGAGGAAGACCGAACAGTCCCAAGTGGACTCATACTTCGCGTCAAAACCAAAAACGCAACAATTGTCGAGGTCCTCGTAACATATTAATGTCTAGACGAAAAAGGGGAGAAGTATTTTGACGATCACTTTATAGAACAGTAAACGACTACAGCCTCTAGCTGGGATATTTCTGAGGAAGATCAGATGGGATTTGCCTTTAGATTTGACACATGATTAAGGACGGTATGCAAGTCACTCGGAAGCGGAGCATGAATGATTACACGTTCTGTAGTTGAAGGATCCTTGAAGCTAAGTGTTTGCGAGTGCAAGCAACATCTTTTCACCCCATAGATATCACGGACCATTCGATTGAGCTTTCCTTTGCAATAGGACGTGTCTCCGAGGATAGGATGTCTTGAATTGCTCAGGTGACGGCGAACTTGATGCCTCCGCCCGGTGCTTAAGCATGCGCTGACGGCCACTACATCGGCGGTGTCGAACGCCTCGATTACTTCAAACTCTGTCCTTGCATTTCTCTGTTTCCTTTCCTTTCCATCAATATCCTTTAGTGGGTGATCGTTGACCCATTTCTTCGGCATATGAGCACCGAAAGCGAGTGCCCAATATTGCTTGACACAATCTTGAGATTGCAGAGCAGCTTGCAGCTCGGACGCATTGCTCGCGCAACCCAACGCGAAGACAATAACTCCGCTGGTAGGTCTATCAAGCCTTTGCACGGGTAATATTTTCTGATCTATACCGGTCTCTTGGTGGGCGAGATGGCTCACGTAGTCTGTCAAATACTTCTCTCGTGGGGCAGACTTGTAAAGTTTTGTTCTATGAACAAGAATTCCAGGCGGTTTATCAACAGCAACCCACCTGTCTGTCAGCATGAGGATTTTGGGCGCCTCTATGGCTGTCAATCCATGAGACCTTGTGCTTGACGTTGAGAAAGAAGAATCTAATGGGCTATTGCCCGACATCGACAAGTATCCACATGACTCATTTTGAATGACTCTTGATAGCCGTCGCTTCCGCACAAAAGTCCCGACTTGTAGTTGAGCTGGCCATCTTGGGGGGTTGGGGGAAACTGAGCGACAAATAGAAGCAGATGGAATGTATTTCCATGGCAGCAAAGCCGTTTGGCTGAATTGTGGCGGCGCAGCAAATCCTCTTTGCCCTTGCATCTGATGGTGTGTTGAACGAAAATGGTGACAAAGAGGAATAGAACGCTGACTTCGTAATTGTAAGCATGATCGGTTCGTATGCAGCATATAGTCCCGACACCTTGTAGAACTCGTTGGTATCAGGAGCCAACTGGATTCCGATCCCTCTCTCTCTCCCCACAAGGAATGGTCAAAGCCATCATAGATTGACGTCATGTATGCTGGTTGAGAATTGTTCGAGTTGAGTGTGATGGTTCAATATGAAAGCCGCGACAGCGAATTTATAATTCGTTGGTAAGCTGTCGTTAGATGCGCGAACAAATAGATGGGAAAAGCACTTCGAAAGGAACTGGAATCCAGGCCGTGAGAGAAAACTTGGTCGCGGTTGAGTCCTCCATATGGGGGACCATGCACAGTGGTCTAGTTCGGTGATGGGTGAGATCATCCATGATCATCTCCCTCTCTCTTTCACGCAACACAAGGGCAGGAAACGTTTTTGAAAAGACGAACAAAAAATCATACGAGGTTACGCTTCATCACCGGAGAGTCTGATTGAGCAGCTCTCTCTTTCTCTCTCTATACGTGCTTTGTTCTGGACCCAACGGTTTCGCCTCGTCATCGTACGACATGATCTGAATTTTTTACTAAGAACTGCCCTGTGCTCGGAAGCTCGTGCCTTCATGCTAGAAAGAATGCCGCTTCAACAGTTTCGTTTCTGTTGACATGCTTTTCATGACATGTGGTCTTTGTGAAGAGCGATGCCGAAATTCGTACAGCCGAAGTGAAACCCGCGCAGTTCGCCAGCGGACACGTCCCGGCTAAGGCGCTTACATCCCGTTGAGTAGTACTTGGATAAGATGGTGTTAAGATGCAAATGCCGCACAGGAGTCAAGAAGAGCATAGAACATGTAGTCTTATGCTGTCTTTTGACAAACGCGTCGGGGAGGGAAGAGTTTCCCACGTAAAAAGGACCAGGAGAAGAATCTTTCTTAGAAATGATTAGACAGACGTCCCAAAAGATTTTGGCCTTCCTGAAGAGAGAGAGAACTATCTAGATAGAGAGCCCTACCTTAGTTGCCGAGTAAGGAACCTGGGACCACAGTCAAGGAGAAGAAAGGCATGTGGTCTGAGTGCTCAGGAAGAAATGTCTCGTCTCTCTCTCTCTCTCTCTCTCACACACTCTCTCTCGCTCTCCTTGTCTTCTATGGAAACGGTGGGGCTAACTCCGCTCCGTCTCGTCTCTCTTTCCTTCGGAGAGCTTTGAGAGAGAGGATTTCAGTTCTGCTTGGGCTTAATGACGCGTGTTGGGCCAAAGCTACTGACCCATCCCATCACAACAATATCGTAGCACTAGGTATGATGGTGCTCCGCATTATTCTGCGCTCGACACGCATGCGGTGGCATGCCGGAAGTTGTATTCTTCCTAAAGAGCGCGTGATACGAGCATCATGAACAGCGATTGAGTCAAAAATCTCATTTGCAGCGCGATGATAACGACGTGATGGAGACAACTTCGTGATCATGGATTTCGTCAACGAGCCACGAGCTCGAACAGATGTCACTGACTCTGCTAAAAGCAAACGTGCTGGAGCACTAAAGAAGGGTATAACAAGAACGAGGAGATAACTACAAAGATAATGACCTGATCCGGGCTTTTCGTGACGGGCTACGGTTGTGTATTCTGGGAGAACTGTGTTGCTGCGCGCACTAAGAAAGTTGCTGGCTTTAAGGAAAGATTCAAACGGCGGGTTCTGGCAAGAAAAAGAGGAGCATAGAGACACAACAGATTAAGAGGGCTCAACTTTGGGCGAGCAGTGAGTCTACATTCGCGACCAGAAAATGAGATTAACACTGTTTAACACTTGCGAGACAAAAACACAAGGCGTTACTTTGGTGTGCTGTTAAGGTCAAGAGTTGCGACAAAACGTCGAACATGTGGGATGTGCGCTTTGTGGCTCATGGTAATGTGTTGGCAAGAGGATTGAGTCTCGACGGTGGATACATTCCATGCTGCTTATCGCGTGAAGGCGCGAGAGAAGAGGTAAAAAAAAGTGGTGCTTGACGGACTTGTATGATACAGGCAAACGCTAGTCGGCAGCATGAAGAAGGCACGTTTTGGTGGATTTGGCGCGTACGTCGAAGTACAGTATATGTGACCTCAAGGGGGGTGAAGTTGAGGTAGGCTGCGCGAGGTTTACAGAGGCGTGCCGATTGAAATGTATCGCAGCTGCAACCTGCGGTTGAGGTTGCGAAAATGAGGATTGTGAAGGAGAGCACAATTCAAGTGGTTGTGCGGAGATGAAAGAGAGTGGAATGAGAAGGAGAACACGCATGATTCTGGACACTGTACACTGCGGAGTACAGTAGAAAGCTTTCCATGGCATGCTTTCCTTGCCCCGTTGTTGAACACCTTTTCGTCGTTTTCGACTTGTTCTATGTTTGGATTGCGCTTTTCTTCTTGCGTGACGAGTGGAATGACTTCAAATGACTTTGGTTGAGTTGACCAAAAGGCTGTATGTGCTGCGCTGTTTGATGATACAAGCCATGCCGCTTATAATAGGCACAAGACACAAAGTGGGGATAAACTGGTTTGGACGAGAACAAGATAATATAGCGATAGACGGAGATCGCCGCAGTGGCAGACTAGAAAGCAATGGCTTTTGAAGAAGGCATCTTCCATGCGTGCGGGACTGACATGTCGTTTCCACAGCCGATCAGTGGGCGGCGGAGCACGCACGGCCCGGGCGTGGCTGAGAGATCAGGAAGGAAGGAAGGAAGGGGGCGCTACGTGTACAGTTAGCGTGGCGGCGCGCGAGCCACACGCCTTGTTGCCTCGCGGGCGCCGCTCGTGGGCTTACACGACTCGTCAACAGCGCGCAGTGGCGGCGGAGATGCGGGCGCAGTCAACGCTCGGCGGCGCGGAGGCGGCGCGCGGCGGGACAGCGGAAGGCGGCGGGCGCGGCGTGCGCGCCCGCGCGTGGCGTGGCGCGCGGCGCGTCGTCATAAGCTTCGCGCTCAGCTCGCACCACGGCGGCGGCGGCGGCGCGGCGGCGCGGCGGCACCCACGCCCGTCTCCGCCCGTCACGCGCGCATCACGGCCGCCCAATGCGTGCGCCCAATTGCTCGTAAATTCAGGCTTTTGCCGCTTTCGGCGCGGTGACATGACGCAATGCGCTCGCGAACGAACCAAAAACAAACGTTTGAAACCGCGCGCACGCGCGCGCACGCGCGGCACGCGCCTCTCTTGTAACCGTCATCAACGCTCCCCCCCCCCCCCCCCCCCCCACCACCCCGCTCCGAGGCGGTCCCCCTGCGCTCGGCGCCGCGCTGCGTCCGCCCGACGTCGATCCCGCCCCGCTTATGGTCCGCGCCCTACCCTTCCCCGTCCCGCGCTGACCATGCGCCGCCGCCACAGCCGCCGCCTGCATTGCTTCTTCCTCGCCCGTGTGCACCATGGCCTCGCCCCCTTCCGGAACCTTGCGCTCGGCCAATGCCAACACGCTTCGCCGCTTGCTGGAGCCGCCCATGCGCGATTTGCGCGATGTCACGCTCATCCCCGCAAAGTCGCCCGGTCGAACTATTCGCGCCCATCGCTTCGTCCTGGCCGCTGCCTCCCCTATCTTCCGCGCGTCGCTCGCCGCGGATCCCTCCAACAACGTGCTCACCCTCGCGCACGCCGATGTGGACGCGCTCGATGCCGCTCTGCAATACGTCTACGGCAGTGACGAAGCCATCAATCACCTGCCTGTGCACGCGCTTTGGACCACTCTCACTACATGCATCTCCTATGCCATGAACCTACCGTCCAAGGCTGTACAACAACGCATCATCGGCGTCATTAATTATACAAATGTCTTCTATCACTGGGCCATGGCCGAGAGATATAGCTTGGTTCCCGTACAGCTCAAATGTCGCTCGCTCGTCAAGCATCAGTTCGTCCTTGTTTCCAAGCAACCGCAGTTTGTGCACATCACCTCGCAATTGCTGGCCCGCATTTTGCGAATCCACGACCTCATCGTCAACGGAGAGGACGACGTCTTCCAGGCCCTTGAGCGGTGGCTGGCGCATGACATTGAAGCCCGTGCGGAACATGCCCTTCATCTCTTACGTTTGGTCCGACTCCCAACCATTGACGACATTGTCTTGCTGCGCGTCTGCCGCAGCGCTTATTTCGGTGGCCACAATGAGTTTTACCAACTCTTGCTAGAGGCATTAATCCGTCGCACGGAGGTGCGTCTCATACACAAACCCAGAGTGCATGCCATCCTCGAGCATTGGAAATCCGCCAAGGGCCCCGGTCCTTCCTCGCGCTACACGCGCAGTCTGTCCTTCAAGCCATTGGGAGCAAACGACTACGAGCTTTTCCCATCTCCGGCGCTGCCGCGATCCCAACGTCACCCAAAGTCAGGCCCCACTCCAGCCGCCTCCGAGCCCGACTACAACCGCAAAGAGGACCGCACTGTACTCTTCCAGGGCGCATTTCCCCTGCGTTGGTACAAGAGTGTGCGCTTTCGCCCCCGGTCGCCTACCTCCCTGCTATTCACAGTCGTCATTCCGAAATGGTCTTTGAGTCGGAAACGCTTTGTTTCCGAGTCAAGAAGCTTTCTCGACCACAAATGGTCGCTCTGGGTTGATCCCTTTTCATCTAATCCTGCGCGCGGTGCACGAGATTCATCCCTGTCACCGCAAATGCGTTCCCAGCGAAGACGGTCAAAACGTGACAGCGTTGGACCATTTGAGGGCGACACAAACGAAGCTCAAGATCCAACTTCGCCTGTGTCGCCCACTCGCTCAAATGTGCTTTCACTAGATGAGACTGACTACATTTCGATTTATTTATGTTGCGAGTCAGAGGTCAGCCTCCGGAAGTTTGGTCCTCCAGAAGCTATAGATGCATGCGTCGACTTTGCTTTGTTTGTAGCGTCCTGTTCGGAGGAGTATGGCATGGAAAGAAAGGTCTGCATTGGGCGGCGTTTCAAAACTAGTGGTCAAGCCATGGGTTTTCGAAGACATATCCGCCGCAATCGACTCCACTCACCTACAGCAGGTTTGTACAACAGAGAGAAAGATGAGCTGGTTGTCGGCGCTCATCTTGTTGCTCCCGAAGTTCAGCACTCCAGACTACCGTCTGAGCTCACTGCTCCATTGGGCTCCGTTTCGTTAACTGGTGACGATTTTCGCAGTGAAAGCCCCCTTTCACCGTCTTCTACGCAGCTGGCTGGAAGTCGCATGACAACCATGGAAACGGAGCCATCCCCAATACTAACGTCCACGTCAAGAGTGTCAACATAGTGGTGTGCGTCGTTTTCAGTAAGCCGCGTCTTTTTTTGTTTTTCGCACACCCCTCACGGTTTGTTGTGACAGCAATACACTAGTCGACAACTCTTCTCCAATCTCCCCGCTTTAACAGTTCGTAAAACCAAAAAAGAAGGCTGCTTAATCTTGAGCAGATCGTGCAGTCACTAAAATTTAACTCAAGCTAGATACGTTGCAGTGCGTGAAAGGCGCATGACTGTTGTAAGCTTCCGAAATAAGGCATCTCTTTACTTCAGATGTCGAAATTCAAAACGCAGCTCGCCATTCAAAGGGGCACGAGAGCATCACGGTTTTCACTGTCCATTCAATGCGTTGGGTCATGGGTGAAGGCTGCATGGCTCTTCAGTGTATATTTACTTCAGTGTGACCCGGCGGCCTTTGACTCCGAATGCGCTGGTGCATGTGTTGGTTTCTTCGCGAATGCCTTCTCGTAAAAAGCCTCGAGGAATGTGTATGTTCCAAAGATAGCAGCTGCAGTTCCAAACCCGGGAAACATGGCCTTGATGTTTTCGCTTTGGCGCAACCAAGGATGTTGGCGCCATGCTTGATGTGCCCGGGCGAACATCTTGCACAAGAGTAGCGCGTAGAAGTCCTCGTGGACAATGTGAGGTCGCCTTCGTCGGGAGTTAAAGAACTCAGTGAATGCCAAAACCAGTTGCGTTAATAATTTGAGGCTTAAAGGCTCAGCCGTGATATGCCTCCAAATCTTGTACGACGCGGTTTGACGATACGCTGATGCCGAGACGAAGACTGCTCGACGCTTATCGACTCGTTCTTCAGCAAGAGGATCGATGCCATACGAGCAGCCAGAAAACAATGTGTTTATGCCATAAATTCATGTTGAATTATATCCCACGTGGTAAGGTGGACACATGTCACATATTGGGGCATGCGCCCAGGACGCCGTCGGCGCGACCGCAGCGTTCCGGTATGTACTAGTCTGGATCTCATCATCGCTCCATCGTGGAGTTCAGTACTCGTTTGACCGCCTACCAACCACGCGCATTCCATAGGTCTTCCTCTAATCCAACAGAAATGGCCAAGGGAAAGAAGAAGAATACGGAGAATGTCAACCAAAGGCTGGCTTTGGTTGTCAAATCCGGCAAGTACACTCTTGGGTACAAGTCTACCATTCGAACTTTGAGAACGGGCAAGGCTAAGCTCATCCTCATCGCTTCCAACGCCGCACCGCTGAAGAAGTCCGAGTTGGAGTATTATGCGATGCTCGCAAAGTGCCAGGTTCATCACTTCCAAGGGAATAACATTGATCTAGGTAAGTTGGCAAGCGAATGATATGCAGCGATAATATCGAACACGATTCTGTGAATTCTTCGCGAGGCCAGACGATGGAAGACACTGACTGCTCGGATTCGATCTTCGCTTTGCGAACAATAGGAACGGCCTGCGGTAGATACTTCCGCACTAGCGCCATGGCTATCACGGATCCTGGAGACAGCGAAATCGACAGCGTCTTCCTTAACTCAGAAAGCTAAGCGACGAAGAGCGTTTATAAAATGTAAAACGAAAACGTTGCTTGAAGTATCATTCATTGTTTCTTTTTACTTCCGCGTCGAACCGATCTACGAACTACATGTGCGAGTTTGTTCAGTGTGCTCATTAATCGGAAGGTACCGACAAAGAACCTATGTAGCGCGTGGGAAAGCTCGCGCGAAAAGACATGCCCCGTTAGCAAATTAGTTCATATAACAGTGCAACCCGAAACCTTTGTCTCGTTCGTTACCATTTCATGGTGACTCATGCGTGCTCCTAGACATCGTCGTCAGAATCCAAATTGAGTTCTGCCAATTGATCTTCATCAGCTGGATCTTCTCTAGGATCAGGAAGTCGCAGAAGAGGCGCGTTACTCTGCTTTGGTTTGTTTCTTCTCCTTTTCTTTCGCGCGGGCTCCTCTTCTTCTTCCACCTCGGACTTTTCCTCACGTTCTGAGTCATCGTCCAAGTCATCATCACTTTTGCGTGCCTGAGAGGCGCTCTTTTCATCTCTGAGCTTTCCTTCCTTCTCAATGCGCGAGTTCTCAATGTCGAAAAATCGTTGTATGGGCGTCTTGAAGCCTGCTTCAATCCCAGGGACAGTGGCGAGCATTCCAGCAGAACTAATTGCTCCATGTGGAGAGTAATCGACCTTTGCTCTGGTCCTGGCAATGAAATCCGAAGTGTCTTTCAACTTCTCAACCAACACGGTCAACAGCGCTCTCCATTCTGCTACACGAAACTCCTTGGCAAACTTCTTCAAAGTAACTAGCGCGAAATGTGCAATTTCGGGAAAGGCTGGATGCTTTGATATACTTGCACAGAACTTTGATATCTGGAGAACGGTGTGATCAACCAGTCCTGTTAAGAATAGTTTTGTTTTGACCGCTTCTTCATTAACTCTCAGGATGCTTCTCCATTCTAGTTTCTTCGCAGAACCTCTTCCAGGAATCCGACGCAATTCACTACAGCGCAGAATCGTCAGCAAATGCGGCAGAACTGGAATAAACACCCCTGTTTCCTCAATCAGGCCAGATAGGAATGTCGCAATGTGAAGTCGCATTGGATGGGTCCGGGGAGAGGGGTTAACTCTCATGGCACCAAGAGCAATTTGAACGTATGGATATATTAATGGTCGCAGCTCATCTTCACTCCCATAGCGCCCAAGAACTTTCCCCCATAGCCTCAGCATATTAACGTACGACCAGTTGTGCAATCGCTCTATCTCTTGTTTTCCATCTTTCGCTGTAAGTACAGCCCGAAGAGAGATGGACATTTCTCGTAGATGAGAGAAAGCTGTTGTATACGAAGCTCCCATATCAACACCAAAAAGTTCAACTAGACACATCACGGAGAAATGTATCATTGGCAAAGTCTTTGGATTGCAAACTGCTCCTGTATTCTTTGAAAAGGAACTGCAGCAGCTTCGCAAAACTACTTCAGCATTCCCTTCACCATGAGCGAGACGATTGAGAAGCAGGTACCCCCTAAGCCGGGTCGCATTGCTTGCTTCATGAGCCCCAGATGACCACACCCTAACGGCGACTCGTGTTATCTTCCTTGCGAGACCATCCACACCTTTTGTATATGGAACCAGTTTTTCTAATCGCTTGAGCAGGTAACGAAGTGTACTAGGGTCCTTAATTGAATTGCACATGAGGATCATATGATAGACATAGGGACGAAAAAGTGGCTGAACCTTGCTCCAACGGCTCTTTTCGGTTGGATTCCACTTCTTGAGAGCTTCGAGAGATGAGGCTTTGTCCGTTGTAGGCGCCTCAAGCACACTGTCGAATATTTCTTGAATACTTGTGATGGAGAGACTCATAGCTTGCTGATATGCCGACGCTGAAGCAAAAGTGACTTTTCCAGATGTAAACAGACCATCATCAGTAAAGATTTCTGGTTCCAAGTCCTCTTCGACAACTGACTGTTGGTTATGGCTGCGCTTCGGCTTAGATCTTGACAGACCGCCCACTTCCTTTTTCTCTGGGAGCGTTTTGGCCTTCGGAATTACTTCTCTTCCAGCACGCAGAAGCTTCAATAAATCCTTGCACACTTTCAACGAAGACCTGTTTGACTTCAGAGAAGCTTTCAAGTCTCTGATGTACTTCATGTCGACAAAAATCCCTCTAGTCGCTTGGTATTCGTTTTCTCCTGAATTTGCGTTTTGTGCCACTTCGTTGTCACTGTCTGTCGCTTCGATAGCCGTTGCAGCTTCCTCCTCTTCTTCGCGGTCATCTTCACTTTCACTGTACCCCGTAACATCTTCCGGAGTTTCTATTTCCTCTTTCGGTTGCTCAGCTTCTATGGCGGACTTCTGTTGATGATGCCTTGTACTACGGACATCGTCATTTACGATGGTTGTGTCTTCATCAAATTCGTCATCAGAATCCTCGCTTTGGCTTCCTTTTTCTTCTGAATCATTGGGAGTCAGAGTTTCAAATTCGTCATCAACTTCCAGTTTTTCCTTGCGTCCATAGTCAACTAAGCTGTTATTCTGCTTGGCTTCTGAAACCCCACCGTGCGCGGCATTCATAGAACTTTCTGTAAATTTCGCCGTTCGTTCTTCACCATCACTAGAAACGTCGTCTGCGTCTGTGTCGCTAAAGTCCAGCAGAGCTGCGTCATTTTCCTCCAGAAACTTGTAAAAATCTGGGTCATCCTTTTTCAGAGCATCGATATCTGCTTTAAGTTGGGTTGCAGAAGGCTCATCATCACTGTTATCGCTGGAATCGATATATTCAGTGGCTTTCGTTTTCTTTGCACTCAACGGCGTTCCTTTTCTCGGCATAGGGATTTTTGACATCGCTGAGGGCCTTCCTTTCCTTCTCGACGAAGGAGTAGACAAAATTGAGCGCGGCTGAGGCCCTTTCGATGTTGTGGCAGGTGGCTTTCTGTTATCTTCAAATTCTAGAGTCTTCGCCTCGTCAGAATGCTGTTTCGAACCGCTCTCACTTGTATCAAGCAAAGCTTTGCTCGAACTCGATTTGTTGGCAGCCGGCGTGTTTGCCTTCGACCTCTTTCGCTTCTTGTTACTCGATGGCGGTGCCGTCTTCACGGCGTTCTGTTGTGGGGGGGTTTCATCACTACTGGAAGAATCATGGGCAGTGGAGGTGTTGAAGGTTTCGTCTGCCTTCTTTAGGGCGTCCATAAGGTCTCTCCCCATCTTATCCTCTGTCAATTTCCCGCTTCGCATGAGATCCCTAACCTGCTGAAGTATCTCATCAACACTGTCATCTTTTCCTGCTGAATCTGCATCGACATCAGAATGGTTCTGATTCGTGCTTCGATCGGGTTTCGCTGGAGTGGCGCGTCTTTGCTCAGACTTTCGTCTTCGGGACCCAGACTTTTTGCTGGCAAAGGCAGATGCCTTCTTCTTAGCACTCTTTCCAGGAGTTTTTAAAGCGCTCTTCACATTAAGGGACTGAGGTGTTTTCATCTTCACTTCTTCCTCATCCGGCATCGTTGGGGAGGTCCTTGACTTTCTTGGTGTTTTTGCTGCCCTTTTACCGCCCATTCTGAGACGGATTAAACTCTAGAGAGAAGTTTGTCGCTGCAGAAACAAGAAGCTAGTATCTCATTCAAAGAGGGTTAATATTTTTAACCAGATGAAACTTAGGAAAGAGAGAGAAAGACGTGAATGCTTCTCCAATTCACAATGGCAGGGTACACCGGGTACGCGAGGATCAAGCTGAGGGTGGATCAATACTCATGTCGAAAGCTATTCGACGACGCTCTGTAGTATTGCCCCTGACGACGGTACGAAATGTACCTTAATACATAAACGAATACTTCGGCCTGTCTCGAAAATTTGGAATCGAAATCTTCGAAACTGCCAGGAAGTGGTCCAACTCAAAATGTTCACGTGCTTGGATGTTTTGGATCACGTTTTTCTGAGATGTTTAGATCCCGGGGACCTATTGGGTAGAGCGGCCATATTTAAAAGCTTCCTTTCGCTAGACAGCTTCGCTCTCTTGACGTGGATGTGTTTCATAGACATAAGGATCTTATATAAGCGTGGAACTCATTCGTCAATTTGATAGAAACGTCCAGCTCAGCTACGACTCGGCGAAGAGTAGATTGTTGGAGACGTGAGTCAGAGTTGCCCAGGGTTGACAAAGAAGTGCACTGGACCCAAACTCCCGAACTGCCGTACCGTGAGTTGTTCTCGAACACGATTCACGGTGCCTTGTTTGCCTACCATTGCCAGAAAAACGGTTTGCTCTAGGGCCCTATCTTCACATCCGAGTTTTGCTCTACATTCAGAAGAAAATACCTTGTTATCAGTATCATCCTGAGAAGGATCTACGGGACCTATCAAACCTTCTTGAACCGAAGATCATGTGGAACGTCCTTTGCCTCAGAGGAACGTCAAGTTGAAGTATTAAAGGAAGGTCGAAATCAAGGTCTTTGAACCCACTGGGGCGGGATCGTTGCAGCGAAGAGAAAGCGGGACTGTAAGTTGCACATTGTATCAAACCCCCCAAGGATTGGACCCATTGGTTCGAGGAAGCATGCAAAGGCAGGAAGATAAAGCCGTTAGCGGAAGCACTAGTCCGCAAAGAGAGGGACAGCATTCCGAGGAACGAGCTGAAGGGAATAGTCTGCGTCAGGTGCTGCAAGGCGATAGCGAGGAGACTCGGAATATGAATGTACTTGCCTCTACAGGAGAATCAGAACCTCATTCAGGGGAAGTGTCAGAACTGTATACCAAAGAGATCGATGATTCGAAGGGCTTACTCGAATCACCGAGCGATCAACCACTCGCGATTGTTACCGACACCCGGGCGTCGCTATCGACGATTAAGACAGTAGATGATTCGTATGAGGAGTGGATTGACCGAACAAACCAACCGCTTCATTTCGTTGGAAATGGATACGAACTGACTCCAACTCTGACAAACCTTTACCTAACGAATAATCGAATTCCCGTCATCGAGAATCTAGAACAATGCGTCAATCTTCGGGAGCTTGTCCTTCGGCAGAATGCTATTCAAAAAGTTGAAGGTCTAGACAATCTAACAAACTTAACTGAACTAGATCTATACATGAATCAAATCACTGAAATTCCCCCGAATGCCTTCGTAACGAATAAGAAGCTACAGAAACTTGACCTCAGTTTCAACCTGCTTCGGGATATCAAGAGTTTTCCCTGTGCGAATCTCGAGAATCTTGAAGAGTTATACTTAATCAGTAATAAGATTAAGGCAATTCGCGGTTTATATGATATGCCAAAACTTGTTATGTTGGAACTCGGTGATAACCGAATACGTACTATTGAAAACTTGGACAAATTGTCATCTCTTCAAGGTCTATGGCTTGGGAGGAACAAGATTGCAAAGATCCAAAACCTTGATTCCCTTGTGAACTTGAGGAGGCTTAGTCTCCAGAGCAACCGTATTGAAGCCATCGAGAATCTGGGTCACCTCACGGAGTTGGAAGAGGTTTATCTTAGTCACAATGGGCTGAAGTCAATGAAGGGCGTAAAAGATCTAACGAACTTGCGCGTACTTGATCTTGGGAGTAACTTCATTGAGCACATTGAAGAGGTGGAGAATCTCAAACTTCTTAAAGAGTTTTGGGTAAATGGGAACAAGCTCGAAAGCTTCGAAGAGTTAGCGCTACTGAAGAACTGTGAAGAGCTTGAGACAGTGTATCTCGAATTCAATCCCCTTGCAAGTGATCCGCAATATCAACGAAAAGCATTGGATATTCTCCCGAGTTCGTTAGAACAGCTAGACGCCCTCATGGTTTCTGACGTGCGCAAGGAAATTGCGAAGCAAGAAATTAAATCAGCGACTTCTGGGCCTTCTGAGAAGACTTGACCGTGAAACGAAACAGTTCTCCCTATCTAGGTGATACTCGCGTTTGAATCTTCCGTTTTATTTGAAGGCTGGACATAAGGAGGAAACAGTCTAATGGCGAGCGTCGCTCATCGCGAGACTAACTTCTTCTTGCCGCAACTTTTGATTTGCATACCCTCTATTCTGCTGCATATAACAATAACGTTAATGTAGGTACTCTTAACTCTCGTACCATCGTACTCTGCCTGCTGACTTCATGTTCGAGTAGAGACACACACACACACGCACAATAATGACCCTGTTGTACCAGTCTGGTTCTCTCTTCCTTATGAGAACAGTGAAGTAGAACTGCTACGCATCGGTTTGATGAAGATTCAACAACCAATATGGTTGAGCGTTGGCCTTTGTCTCGACTATTTCATCTGTGAGGATGAGGACTTTCGTAGATAGCATTGATGGTAATTGTTTAAACCTCGCCTCCAGAGACATTGTACCAAAAGTAACATGTTCGGGAAGGCGTTTGAAAGAAACCAAGTCGAGATGCGGGTGGAGCCCCTCGTGTCAATATGGCGTGTAGCATTCCTATATGTTTCTATCGATCGTCACCATTTCAAGTAAACCTGCTTTCGACTTCGTGAATCCCAATGTAATCCCGAGGTATAGAGAAAACCCTCTTTCTTTCTCTTTCCTTTTCTCTCATAGACCGACTATATACGGACCCTTTCTGCTCTTTCTATGAACTGGTTCCCCAAAATGCGCTGCCTTACCTTACGTCATCGTAAGGTCTCGTTGTTAGTCGAATGATTAGAAAATGGCCTGGGCCTTCCTCCTGAAAGCGTTGCGTCGAACAGAAACGCTCAATATTACGCCGGAATTAGGTATTTGTATCCACAAATGACCCGGGAGGTCGTTAAACTCGTCCCAGCGATTGGCGCACCAATCGCTGTTCCGGACTCGGGAAGTCGGTAAACTCGCATAGGCGCTCGGCACACCAACGCCTCTCCGGACTCGGGAAGTCGCTAAACTCGCCGCGGTAATCGGCGCACCGATCGCCGCTCCGGACTCGGGATGTCGTTAAACTCGCATGGGCGCTCGGCGCACCGGCGCGCCTCTCCAGACTCGGGAAGTCACTAAAATCGGCCGGACGGTTGGTCTGCTTACCGATCGCCATTGTCGACCTGGGTGGTAAGTCGTAAAAAGGCCCCCGACTAGCTGCACGCAAGCAGCAGACCACGAGCTGATCACTGGGAACGATCCTACCGATGTTTTCCCTGGCTTTCCCTCCCCATGGTGTGATACATCCAACGGAGGCAACCATGTGGCGGTTTTCTACAGGGTTTTTCTTCGTAAAAGCTTTTACGCACATGCCTAGGGTCGAAGAACGATGTGAAGCGACTGGCTGCTCCTTTGCCTGGTGTCGCCAAGGAAATGAGGACTGAGTGAAGGAGAGCCGTCACAACCTCTTGTACGGCGCAATGAGGTACGTGCAGAGCGCCTTGCCGTGGTGTACCCCTTAGCCGATGACCTCAAGAGGAAGAAGGAAGAGGTACTACAAAAAGAAGGAGAGATGAAGAGGCTGAATTATCGGTGACGAAATGCTCACGCAGACGAGAGAACACTTTAGAGGTTAATGCTTTTGCTGACACAAAGCTCAGTGAGCGTAACACGGTACAAATCAGATTTGTAGTCAGCAGCTACGTTGATAGGGAAAACATTATAAGTGCTGGGGGTCCTTAGCAAAACCCCACGGGATACGAGCAATAAGCGTATCACGCTCATAATAAAGAAGAAGAAGAAGTATCCACAAATAAGGAGAAGGAGAGGAAGTTACTGGCTCTTTGGAGATTCTTTGCATAATAGCTTCGTTTTTTCGCGGGTGGGAAGGGGGGGGGGGGGAGTCGGCACCCTACATGACGGCGGAATCATATGTGACCGCTTTCTGTTCATCAAAGAAGTCTTCGAACGTAGCCATGCGTCATTCAGATATCAATTCTTATGTGACAACGTGAACAGAACCTGCGTTTCACATCTTCTTAGAAGACAAAAGACAGCACAATCCGTCGATACACAATGTTCTTTATGGATATCATGCAGTCTAAAAACTTCTGTTCCCAGTACGGTCCAAATGCACCCATACATGCTTTGAGGTGCACCAGGCCTAAAGTTTACTTAAGGTTGACTTCCGATGAGTATGCATTGTAGGGGACTGGGGGTACTTCCCAAATGCGATGCGTGACGAGGAATGCAAACACGCTCACACAATAAGGAGCAGAAAGAAGAATAAGAGTTTCTCAGGCTTGAAGTACGGCCTATCCTACGATCTAGGAACTCCATATCTGTATAGAGAGAATGCGAAAGACTGTCGATTGCGCACACATTTCGCAGCAGACGATCATCGCCTTTTTCATTGTCACTTCTCTTTACATACATACATACATTCATTCATGCTCCCCAAAGTTTATCAGAAGAGGTAGGCATCATGACAAGGATGATTCTGTCCATTTCTACAACTGCATATCCAAGTGCTACGATGCCAGTCCAATAGCTCTCAACTCTTCCGCGATCTGGTCACCGGCTCTGAGCCCGTAGTACTGCTTCGCCTGATCAGTTGATGCAAATTGTTCAAAAGGATCCAAAGATGCATCTGATCTTACATGTCCAAACAGTGTGGAGCTTACGCGCCATTGGCTTCCCCCACTAGTGACACGGCTTTTCAGAGTCCTCCTTGTATCTTCACTTATGACTACTTCATGCATCCCGCGTTTGATCAAACCACCAGTAAGATACTCCAGTTGGATACCAGACTGTACCAATAAGCAGCCTTCTGGAACATGGACGGGAATGCGGAACCCAGTTCGGGTCCAAACGAATAAACCGGGGTATCGCGAACGACCATGAATTGTGAGTATGTTTATGTCATAATGATAACCCGCTATAGTTGTTCCCACAGAGTTCCCGTATGATCCCATATCTGAGCCAGTGGGTGCAAGCAAGTGAGGTCCGTCTTTCATCTTGTCTGTTATGGACGTTTTATGAAGCCCTAATCCAAGGGCAAGCATTTCAGCAACTGTCATCACAGATAGAAGAAGTTTGTTTCCCCACTCGTTCATCGTATCCTCCCATTCATCTGTGAACGAATCTGGGATGACCTGACGGGCGTTTAGTTCTGGAAAGTCTGTGCTAGACGGTCTCTCTCCGCAACGCCAAAAAAAGCGCCATTTCGGATCTCTTTCTACAGCTGGAACTTTGCTAACGGGCTGTTCTGAACTGTTGAGTTTGGAAACCGTTTCTGAATGATCACGTGGTATTTCAGTATGGTTCGGAGTTACTCCAACCTACTCACAATGGTTAGAAACCTCCTGAGTGACAGAAAAAGTGTGTTCACCTTACCTGATAGAAAAGCTCCGGTCGAGCGTCTTTCATTTTCACTTCCGAAGGCTGTTCAAAGTAGCGCTCCATAAGATTAACGAACTTATCTGAATCCTTTGATCCTACGCGGGGATCGCGAATGAGAACTGCTCCATAGTCTCGAAGAGATTTTTCTACGCGCTTACAATCCTCCGTGACATTTTGATTCGATGATAAGAACGATGTCAGATCAACCAGGTCAATGACAGCCGACAAAGCCATTTCTGTTTTACTGGCCAGTACCTTCGCAGCTTCAGTTAGACGAGGTTGAAGAATTTTCAAAACGAAAAGCACTCTACGAGTTTTGCTGGTCAGAACTGGAAGAGCCAAAAGCGTTGGAAGAATGGTTATCGCGAAAAAATATTTGCCTCTTCTATCGTCGTAGAAGGAAAATAGTGCGGAACTCCCACTATTAGTTGGATCAACCTAATCGTTATCTCGTCAATCCCGAGGAAAGAGAAATTCACTTCGAAGGACACGAAAGACAGAATGATGGAGATAACACATCAATGAGACCAGACAAGTTTTTAGTGCGACGAAGGAGCGAAGGACCGTCGTACTACGAAGTTCGTAGTCTGCTTCGCAGAATTCAAAGAATTCGGAAATAAGAGTTTGCGTCATTTTTGGCAAACCACTTGGATTATCTAGTTGGATACGGCACCAACGGTACCGTATTGAAAAACTTTTTCAAACCAAAACGACCAATTTTGATGCAGTAGCCTTCTACTTCTAGATACCAATAGACTCAAAAGATATGCATGTAACCTTTGACGAGGGTAGCCGTAGGGATATCCTTATACCCTTTTACTCGTCGAGTAGAAGTCTTGCAGATTCTGTTCATCTCTTATCTCGGGTAGGAGCCTTGATGCATGTATGCTTGGCTCGGGCTGACGACCGCTTCGCAAGCTTCCTGCCCGTTCATACATTTTCGCAGATAAAGAACAAGACTACTCAGAGATTGCCATTTGCCTTTTGGTACCAAGGGCACAATAGACGCAGGGCATAGTACCGAGGGATGAAGTGTAGCCGTGCTTGCAACGATAGTACCGAGGTTATTCTACGATACACTGCTCGAAATAACGTTGTACGAACGACTGGAGTTTCTAAAGATGAGTTCTCTGGCAGATCTGTTTCTGAACGACATTGATTCCTCGGGCGAAGAAGAAGACGCGAGAGGAAATCAAAACACCGAGGAAGAACTTGAGGTAGATCTAGTCGTGTCGGGAAACGAGGAGAAAGGTCCCGTGGGGGGGGAAGCCAAGAGTGTGCACAGAGTACAAGGAGTTACTCATATAGAAGAAAAGACCGAAGATCAGATGTGCTCACTTTTGGCAGAGATTGATCGCCATGTAGAATCGGAAACTGTGCTTGCTGGATTGTTAATTCGTTGCGCTCCAGCCATTGCAGTTATCGACGACCATGTCAAAGGGTTGCATCAATCCCTTCAGAAAGCCTTCGCTCCTCGTTTTCCGGAGCTTGAGACTTTCATCTTCGATCCTATCGAATACGCACAAGTAGCAAAGCTCTCTGCGACGGAACAGGATCTTTCCGGAATAGACTTACGAAGCATTTTACCATCAGGAACAGCAATAACGGTTCAGCTAACCGCATCATCAACTACCGGGAGATTGTTAAAAGACAGTGAGCTTCAATTGGTCTATGAACTTTGCGAAGACCTGTTCAAACTGGATGGCTGGAGAACGCGGTTATTACACCATGTTGAACGAAATGCAGCTCTTATTGCTCCAAATCTTGTCGCTGTTACAGAAGGTGCAGTGGCCGCGAAACTGATAGGGCATGCAGGGGGCCTGAAAGAGTTGGCACAAATGCCTGCTTCTAATGTTAAGCTTCTGGGCAAAAAAAGGAAAGCTCTTCAAGGAACATCGACAAGCACAACCCGTATTCACGAGGGTGTAATACACACTTGCCCCCTTGTAACAAGTCTGCCGAAGCAGTATCGTTCCAAGGCTGGAGACGTGACGGCTGGCAAAGCGGTCTTGGCAGCCCGTGTCGACCTTGGCCATCAGAGGATGGACGGCTCCGTTGGCCAAAGCTACCGAAAGGCTCTGGAAGCAAAATTTGAGCAGTGGATGGAGCCTCCACCAGCACGAACTTTAAAACCGTTGCCTGTCCCCGGTGATGAGGCAAAACGGAAGCATCGGGGTGGGAAACGTGCGCGAAAGGAAAAGGAGCGTCTAGGACTCACAGAAATGCGGCGATTGGCAAATCGAGTAGCTTTTGGTGTGCAAGAACAAGATGGAGAACTCGAGGGAGAGGGTTTAGGAATGCTAGGGGCTGAAGGGTCTAAATCTCTCCGAGTGAAACCAAAGAAGTCGACATCGGTCACATCGGCTGCAAAGAGACGATTAGATAAGCAAAAGAAGAAAGATGTACAAAGCGAAGCAGAACGGTTAGGTATATCGGGAAGAGAAGATGTCCACACGGGCACAGAGATTCAGCTAGCAGCCGCGACAAGCTTCCCCACGGTGAAGCCAGTGGAGACCTCTAGTTACTTTGCGGCTTCGACTCCATTCTACGCCGTCAAGAGGCGACGAACAGACACTCCTGACCCTAGTTAAACCCTTTGGAACTCAAAGAAGCTGGCGGGCGGATATTTTCAAGTTTCTGACGCATACGGCTGCTGTTCCGTGTTCCATTCGTTCATCCCAGATTATAGTTTTGTGACTAAAGCGACTCAAGGAACATGCTGTACACGACCACTTGTTCATGTTCTTGCCTTTTCGGGGGACTCGGCGCCTTTTTCCTCTTCAACATCCATCGCTCCCAACTTACCTGCTCGCATCATTTCCTCAGTTGGGGCTGGGGGTAGAGAATTACCCAATGGCTGAGAGGGATCCCATCCTAATGGTGCAGAAAGCGACGCGCTGATTTTCGACCCATAGCTGATTACTTCATCCACATCGACAGGTCGCTTGTTCGCACGTTTAAACGCGGCGAGACGAGGCTTGGCTTCGTCCAAGGCGTTCTGCATGACCGACTCAGCTGCACGAAGGTTGGCGCCTAGATGAGCGATTTTGGCGTCTTCCACGCTGTTGGCTTTACGAAGTTCTTCAATTATTCCATGCAAACGTTGATGCTCAAGAACTGCCAAAGAACAGCTAAGCATGTCAGATACATATCAAGGCTCAAGTGTTCGACAAGACTTTCTTACCTTGTTCGATGACCGCGTGAAAGGACTTGACCTGGGCCACTAGCTTTTCCATAATTTGCACACTCTCGTTGGTCATATCGCGCTTTGCTCGTTTCGCGTCTTCGCTTCCAGTGGGTCTATATGGTAGCACAGAACCCATACATAGTTTCGGCAAAGGAAATGAAAGAGTCAGTCTTCACAGGACGAGCAGAAACAGTTTCAAACGAGAAAAGAAACGACGTACACAGACTTGAGCAAGTCGGCCTGAGCGACAAACAAACTGCTTATTAGTGAGCGACATTCGCGAAGTTCATCTCGTGCTCTGTCACGAATGGGAACATTGCCCGTTTCATTCCTGGGCACCATTGACAGCGAGCGCTCAACCCTTTTGGGGTCGGTAATTTGGCAGCAGGGGCGTGTTACAAAGCGAAAAACGACTTCTCTCGTGAGTTGCTCGATTCCTAGGTAGGCACGTTCAATGTCAAGAAGGTACTGCACGTAACGGCAGTCATCGAAGAATTCGACTGGTAAGAATAACACCGGGAGCGTTCGCAACTACAGTACCGTCGTACTCTGGCCTGCTCGGGGCTCTCACCAGTGTGTCGGCTCAGCGCCTCACGTTCGCGTCTGTGAGTTAACTCCCTTGTGTCTAATAGCGTTGTCGATTATCCGCAGGCGCTGGACAAGATCAAATGGCCAAATCATGGAATCAAGACCTGTGAGCCTCACAGTGTGAGCGTTGTGAAGTTCCCACTATTATTTAAATCAAATTCACTGATCAGTTCTCTTGAACAATGTTATGCTGAACCTTTTCCGTTCACCCAGTGACCTTCGTTTCTTCTTCTGGCTGTCGAATACTCGTTCTGGTACGGGCTCAGCAGCTCTACTAATCTACTGATTCCTACAAACCGCAGAGCGTTTCTACTGAAAGAAGAGTTCTTTTAACAGAAACCCAACACTCTGTCTGACACGCGCGGCTACTTCTGCTCCGTGCGCTGCTGCTGTCCTGAAACCTTTCATTACCACCTAACGGTGCTGCAGCAGAGGGGCAGCAAAACGAAACCTGATCGTCAAGCTCATCCCTCTGCACATGTTGAATGGTTCACCGACAGGAACGCAACTTTCGTTTGCAGTGCAGGACACTGCTAAATGATTTTTGTGCGCGGGTTTCTCGTCAAATGGGCTAAAACTCTGAAAACGATGCACGTAGCCCTCTTACTCTTAACTTAAAAGAGTCTTAAGAGATGTGCAAATTACAACTCTGTATGCCCAGAAAGAAATGCATCTGTATTGTGCACTCGTTAACAACATGTATGAATGTGCTTACGACGCTAATGAGTACAGGGTATGTGACAACACTAAATATGAGCAGGTTTACCCAAGGCCCCCTCCTCATGAAGCCGGAAAAAAGTCTTCATCCGAAGCAGGAATAGACAAGGACGAATCACGACGAAAATCTTGTTTGGAGCTACGAAGCGACCAGCCGTCGTAGTTGATCATTTTGGATATGTATGGGTGTTGGATGAGTCTGGAAGGTGATAAGCAGTGTTTTTTCTCGAGGAATCGAGTATAGTCGTCTTCGTAGTACTCTGTTGATGAGGAGTTGAATGTCTCCTCACTGTCCCTCTTCTTGCGGAACAATCCAGCCGCGGCAAAAGCGAGGGATTGAGACTGTGCAATGCTGAATACAACTCGGGGATCAATAATATCCACGGCTTTTTTGAAAGCGGCTAGTGTGAGAGGCTCAGAGTTGGTATGACTTGACAAGCTCGAGAAGGAATAACTTTTTCTGTGACATACCTGTTGGTTTGAAGTGTGTGGATTGATTGGAGTGGTATGACGCTGCGCCTGAAACAGTGACATTGGCTCTGGCAATGAAACTGGCTCCTGCAATGAAGCTGGCTCCTGCAATGAAAGACCTGCTGCCGATACGTGCGGTGAAGAGTGTCTGTAGGTGGGTCTAAATGTGTACTTTGTAGGAGAGGCTGGATTCTGACACATCAAATTTCGACTTGAGTGCAGAACATTGTCTGCGGAATATGAACTCTCCACGCGCGTTATGAGCGGAGACTGACTGCGCGAATGTAGACGGAAGAGGTCGTCATTGCTTTCCACTGATCTTATGGTGCAAAGGTCCGTGAGCGAAGCAGCATGGATGGAAGATTGCGAGGATAGGGAGCACTGTGATTCTGTACGAGGACTGACGTACGGGGTGATGGGCACGTCGAACGAAACATGCGGGTTAGGACTGGGACAAAAGACCGGTTGCACATTGGTGACGGACCTGGAGGACCTGGAGGACGGTTCGTCCGGTTCCGACGTCGTTGGGCAAGAAGCTGTGACAGCGTGGTCCGAAGGGGCATCCTCGAAGCGCAAGTGTTCCAAATGTCCTTCGAAAAGATCGGTGTCATCCGAGCATAGGTCGTCTACGCGAAAGGAGCGGCGAAAGGCGGGGGAAAGCTTTGAGATAAGCTGCGACGAAGACGGCTCACAGTGCTTTGAGGGCGCCACAATGCTGAGCAGATTGGACACATGGTCCGAGTTATCAATGACGTACACGGCGGAGTCAATGGAATGAGGGCTGCGCTCCGAGTCGGAGGAGTGCAGCGAAGAGTCGGACGGAGCGGGGTACGGCAGCGCGCCAAAGTACTGCGGGTCAGTGACGACGGTGGCCGGGGCGCGGGCGCGTCGCTGCGGCGCGCCCGGCGGCTTGGAAAAGTCGTACGAAGGCGGGCGTCGCAGCTTATCCTGGCGCGGAAGCGCCGCGGCGGCAAAGCGATTGGGCGGCACGTCCACAAAGTCGGCCACGCGCACCTCGGCAAACGAGCCGGCGAGCTCGGGCGGGCGCGAGGGCGGCGGCGGCAGCGGCGGCTCCGGCTGGCGCTCGCGGCGGCGGCGCGGCAGAAACGAGTGCGGGCGCGAGCGACGCGGCATCGGCGAGGAAGACGAGCACGGCGGGTGCGCGGCGGCGACGGACGCGCAGCGGTGCGCAACAAGCTGTCGGGCGGCGCATAACGGCAGCGCGCGCGCGCGCGCTTGTAAACGGGTTGGCGGTACACACGGCGGCGGCGGTGAACAGCGGCGCGACTGCGCGCGCGCCACAGCGCGCCACAGCGCGCGAGCTGCGCCAAGCGGCGGCCGCGCAGGCGCGCCGCGTCTGCGCGCGCTGTCGCGACGACGCGCGCAGGACGCGCCACTGCGCCGCCACATCAGCGGCGCGGGCGCGCGCTGACTTGGCGCCGATGCGCACGCGGCGCGCTGACGTCATGCGCGCCGCCAGTGGAGGAGCCCCGCCACGTGTGCGCCGCGGCGCACGGTGTACAGCGCGTCCGCGCCGGCCAGCGCGCCGGCGTGGCAGCGGCCGCCGCGCCGTTGCGAGCCGAGCCCGCAGCGCGCACAGGAGCACGCGCAAGCGGCGCACGTGGCACACGTTGCCACGCGGCCGGGTGTGGCGCGCGTCTATCTCGTGCCATCTGCGTGCCGCCGCCACGCGCACCACTCAGCGCGCGGCGTGGCACGTGGGCAATGCGCCGCGCCGCGCCACTCGCCGCCGCGCCCTGTTTTTCGGTAATTTTTGGCGACGTGCGCGCCGCGCGCGCGCGCGGAATGGCGCGCTCGACGTGCTGCACGGCGCCGCCGGCGGCCGCGCCGGCGCGTTGTGCGCTCTTCGCCCTCCAGCCGTCGCCGCCGCCGCCGCCGCCGCCGCCGCCGCCGCCGCCGCCGCCAGCCGCCGCCGCCGTCGTCGTCGTACTTCACGCCCCGAGCCGCCGCAGCCCAAAGTCGCCAAGGCCGCTTCCCTCCCTTCGCGTTCCGTCCTGCGCTCGCCCTTCTCTGCTGTTCGCCCGCCTTCCTCCCTCCTCCTCCGCCTTCTTCTTCTCTCCCACCCCGGCCTCCGCCTGCCTGCCACCGTCGTCACTGCCGATCGCTTCTTCAAGCCGGTCCCCGCCCCCTTCCGTTCCCCTCCACCCTCCCGCTCGCAAGGGCGCACGCTGTGGCACCTGCGTCCCTTCCCTGTGCACCTCCCTCGCCGCCGTGTTCCGTCCACAACCCCATGGGGAAGATAGCCGACCCTGCTCTTCGTCTGCAATGTGTTCACTGCCACAACACGGAAACGCCCCTCTGGCGCGCCGGCCCCGACGGCCCCAAGACCCTTTGCAACGCCTGCGGCGTGCGCTACAAAAAGGGAAAACTCATTTTGTACAAGGATGACAACGGCAACCTCACCGCCGTTCGACGCCTGGACGCCGTGCCGTTCCACGTTCCCCCCTCGTCAAAGAAGACCTCTCGCAAGCTCCAGACCTCCGCTTCGCAGCCGGCGTCACCCGACTTGTCCGCAAAGCGCTCGGCCATACGCAAGGTTCCGAGCGAAAGCGCAATCGCCCCGCCGTTTGGAAAGAAGCCTCGCTCCAGGTCGCGACGCGCCAATGCCGGTCAATTACCTGGCCGGTATGCCACCAAAACGCTCCCGGACAATCCTTCATCACACCCCTGTCGTTCGCCCTCCTCGTCGCCGAGGAGCTCTCCTTCAACCGCATCTAACAAAACCCCCTCTGACGGTAAGTTGCGCGCGCCCTCTTTTCACTCCTCCTCCGCGCTGCCAACAGTTGCTGACAACCCGCTGTTTCTTCCTGTCTTTCCGTTTCTTTCAGAAAACCGTGTTCCGCCTTTAAACTTTCAGCGTCTTTACACCTTCAACGAACCGCCGTTGTCCAAATTTATAGATCCCGAGGATGAGAGTATGTTTCCGGATATGGCCAGCTTAGGTTTGGACTGCAGCCCGCGTGCCAGCAATACCGTAGTGCTGCCCATGCCAGTAGATGCCTCGTGTGTCGAGCAGTTTAGCTTTGCGTTCACCGGATGTGGCAACAGTCTCAAGATTGATGCTCCCGATCGTCGTGAAGCGCTACGAGGCCTTCTGTTAGATCGAACGCGCAAGGTCTCGCGCACGTATGAGGCTACTGTCGGTGCGCTCGCGCGATTATGTGAGCAGAGGTACCACACTGCAAAGTCCAAGAATCTCGATGGCAAACTGTCGTCTACCGAAGACTGCAGAAACTTTGTACGTGCGTTTGCGCACGAGCAGTCGTGCAGCTTTGGGCTGGAGGACGATGGGCTGTCCAGCGTCGATGAGGTGACACAGATGATGTGTCGCAGCACTTCTGTTGCCATGATGTTGCCCGAGAAAACGGCGCATTGCCACGCCGTGAACTGCTTCAAGGCGCTCATGGACAGCAGCGAGTTGGAAGGCTTTGCCGAGGCTTGCATGGTGGAGCTGCTGGGCGAGGATATCATCGCCGTACTGGCACAACATGGCAATGCGGAGTTCGACAAGGATGCGGGCTGCCGAATTGCGGAGAGAGCGATTCAACCCAAGGCGATTCCGACTCCTGCGTGATGAAAAACTGTGGGGCGGTTCGAACAGTGGGGCAAAACTTATCAACTAATCTTTCATTCGAGGCGATAAAACACATTGAGCGTGCCGAAGATGAGTGTTGCACTTGTTGAGCTATGTCGTGCGTCGATGAAACAGTTAAATAATGCTGCACTGCTTTGTTTGCTTGTAAAGTCACTTTTGTGGAGAGCCAGCTTGTCAAACGCTGACAAGTCGCATTTATCCGTTAGACGGTGTATTGGTATCTGCTCGCAATCGCTATGCACATGGTTGTGGGGGGAATGATATCGCCATTTGAATAAACTTTGTTCTACATTCAGGGGTCTCCGGCTCCCAGCCGATGTCCGCGCCCGGGAAAGGGTTGTAGTGCGCGCGGTGGCGGGCTGTTCTGCGGCGGACGAGACATGGTTCCGAAGCCGGCGACGCGCGGTCTGGTGTACGACGGTTGCGGTCGGAAGACGGGCATGCGCAGCTCGGACGAGGCGATAGCCTCCAGCGCGTCGTTGTGCAGAGAAAAGGCCCAATACGCGGCCATGGTGTCGAAAAGAACGCTGGTGACGGCGGAGAAGATGGAGAAAAAATGAACGTCGGCGGCGAGATCCGCGAGCAGCTTTTCGAGGGATGCGGAGAGGTTTGGGAAGGTGTTGGACACCATGAGGTTGACCAAGGCGTCGCGGAGGGTGTTGGAGGAGGCGCAGACGAGCAGGGTGAGGTAGAGGACGTCGAGGACTGTCCAGACGGCGCAGCCTATTGCGTAGGTGCACACGAAGGCTACGCGATTGGTCACGTCATCCCAGCTGGCGTAAATGCCTATGAGCGACAGTATGAACTGCAGCACGCCAACGCTGTGGCCCTCAAACAGATGAAGGATTGCAATAAGCCTGCGAGGATTGTAGGGTTGCGAAAGGGGGGGCGTTGGTTAGTTGGCGAGCGGCGAGGCGAGGGGCGGCGCGGCGCGGGGGGGGGGGGGGGGGGGGGGGCGGTGGAAGCTTACAAGCCGAACCATGAGAAGAGCTGGACGTAGACACGAGACTTGAGCTGCGGCTGGTGCTGGGGCGGCGGCAGACCGGGGTGCGCGGGCGGGAGCGGCTGCATGGCGGGGCGGGTGACGAGCGCGGCGGCGGCGGCGGCGGCGGCGGCGCGCGCGGGCGTGCGCGAGGAGCTGCGGGGGAGGGGCGCGCGACGCAGTGAAAGCGCGGCTGCGGCGTGGAAGCGCGGAAGCAGCGCGAGATGCGCGGCGGCGAGCGCGGCGCGGCGCGCTGCGGACCAAGATGCAGCAGCGGGCGGCCACGGCGCCAGACGCGGCGCGCGGCGCGCGGCGTGCGGCGCGCACCACGCGCTCGCGGCGCGGCAGCCACGTGGGCGCGTGGCCAGCCGGCCGCGTGGCGCGCGCGCGGCAAATTAGCGCGCGGCAACGCAGACTGTGATCTGCACGTGAGCCGCGGCTGAACGCGCGGCGGCGCGCAGCGTCGGGCGTGTGAGCTGCTGCCGGCGCTGCACCTTTCAGCGCCGCGTGCGCGCGGTGATCCCGCCAGCGCGCGCCGCGGCCGGCTCGCGAGCGCGCGGCGGCGCGCGCAGGCTGGATCACAAGCGCGCGCTCATCTCATGTAGACACGTTGTGGTGGCGCTTTGCGCGGTGCCGTCCGCTGCGCGGCCCTGCGCGACCCGGTAGCAATGCTTGGTGGAAATGGCGCTTTATAGTAGCGCGCGGCAAATGCGCCGCTTCCGCTCTTGTTCGAAATGCACGACGCGTATGTGGATTCGTCCTGTTAGCGCGTGCGCTATAAAACGGTGGCGTGCGCGGCGCTAGATTTTGATGTTGCTCTCTTGTACGCGCCATGATGTTTGTTGCCATACAAAGCAACGCAAGCGCGCCCCGACGCGCTCGTGCAAACGCTTCTTAAACAGATTAATGGCGAGCTCGAAGCGTTGAGGTACCGTGGCCACATTCCGCGCCGAATGGCGCGCGCTCCCACCGCCGCCAAGAGCGGCGCTCAAACAAGCGTGCAACAGCGCATGTTGCGCAGACGCGCGCGCGCCGACGTGCGTGTCCGCCGTTGGAATCAGAATGCGCGCGCTGAGTCAAAAAGTGCGTGGGAGGCTGGCGCGCTGGCGCGCTGGTGCGCGCGCGCAGACATACCCATTCACGCAACTTTACACATAACGTTACCTCGCGTACGGCTGTGCGCGTGGGGGGAGGGTAAGGGTTTGAGGGGGGGGGGGGGGGGTCGGGCGGCGGGAAGCACAGTGGTGCGGCAGTGCTCTGCACAGCGCTGATTCAAGCGGGGGTGGCGGATAGCGGCGGACTTTGTTGGTGGCGGATGAAAACTGATCGTGAACAAAGGGGCGGGCAATGCGCAAGGCGCGCGGAAGCAGGTGGACTGTGGGGGGGGAGAGTTGGGGCGGGGGTGGGGGGTGGGGGTGGAGGGGGGTGGAGGAGGGTGGAGGGGTTGGGGGGAAGGGGTGATGAGGACTGGAGTGGCATGGGCGGGGGGGGTGGACAGCAGGCCAGCGCCTTACATACAAGCGCGCGCGTATGAGCGCGGCGACCCGCATGGCGCCGGCGCGGCGGCGCGGCGCGCGCGCGAGACAGCGCGCGCGCGGTCGAGCGCCGTGTGCGCGCGCGGCGGCGGCGGCGCGCGCCACTGTAACGTGCGCGCGCGCGCGCGCGCATCACAGCGCGACGTGAACCGGCGAACGACTCGTCGCGCGCATCGCGCTGTCACGCGCGCGCGCGCCACGCGCACGCCGCTTACCATCCGCTGGCGCGCAGAGGCGGCGGCGGCGGCGGCACGCGGGGCGCGCTGGTGCGTTGCGTGTCACGCGGCGTGCGCGCCGCGCGCTCACGTGCCGCGCGTGCCGCGCGCGCGCGGCGCGCTGCGCGCATTCACTTGTGCTCGCTGTCGCATCACTCGCCAACGCGGTACAAATACCGTTAGATGCTGCCATCGGCCCTACGCTGACACGCCGCAGCCGCCCGCCTCGACCGCCTCCCCGCCGCACCCCAGCCCCCTCGTCTTCGTCCGCTCCCGTTTTCGCCGCCCCGCCCTCTACCCGCCGCCCCAACCTCCATCCCCGCCAACCATGTCTCGTAAGTTGCAGCCTTCCCCCCCCACACCCCCCACCCCCCCACCCCCATGCCCCCGCCGCACCCTCGTCCCCTCCAATCAAGCCCCTGAAACTGACCTCCGTCCTTCCCTCTTCGTTGCCGTTTATTCTTCCCCTCTCCCACAGGCGGAAATCAGCGACAAGTCGACCGCCAGCGCGCCCAGAAGCGTGCCGAGAAGGCAGCAGGCGGCAAAAAGAAGAAGAACTCGCCCAACGCCACCCAAACCCTCAACAACAAGAAGGAAAAGGACGCCGAAATCATGAGGAGAAAGCAGCAGAAGGCTGAGCAGAAGAAGGCTGAGGCCGCCGCCGCCGCCGCTCAAACCACCACCCACTCCAACAAAATGGCACACAAGTCCGCCAACTCCTGATCCTCTCAACCTGCCGCCCACACGCCCCGCCCGCCCCCCTCAACTGCCGTCGTCAATCCGCGCGCACCGCCTGGTCGGAGCCGCAGCTCCATCTTGTCCTCCCTCTCCGTCCACGACGACAGAGTATAGCGCGGATGACCACCGAGTGCTGCCGTCATAACTTTGGTCATGTTGACCTCGTTTTCCACCTCTCTACCCTAGAAGCTATCGCATCATACGTATGATACACACACCGGCCCTCCGCCTGTGCACGTCACCCTACAAAACAACAAAATAAAAAATCGCAAAACCAAAGCCCACCTCACATCTCGACAAACTCCAATGCCCTTCTCAGTTCTGATCACTTCCCACCGTTTTATTCTGCGCGGTAGTCCGAATCATTGTCAGAATTCGAATCCACCGCGTACACTACTTTCGTCATCGACGCCCGTCGATGCAGTCTGTACTTTCTCGCGCTCGCGCCCTCCACCCGCCTCTCCCGCCCCACCGCCCCCGCTTTCGAGCTGCGCCGCCGCCCACCGCCGCCGCCCTTGCTTTTCCTTGCGCTCTTCCTCCCAGCCACCCTCACCTCTGCTTCATCAATTGCGTCCTCCCGCATCAGCTTGCAAAACTCTTCCAGCTGCCGCCGCCAAGCTCTCTCATCGTGCCCGTCCACACCAACGCTTGCGGCTCCCCCGCCGCCACCCAGCAGCTCCAGCACTCGCCCATTGGGCCTGAAACTTGGCAATCGACACGCTGGTCGATGTCCATCCGCCTCAATTTTGCCCTCGTCATTGCTAACTGCAGCTTTCCACCGTGAAAACTTCAGATGCTGTTTCAGCGATAAAAGCAGCGACATACGCGTAGCGTACATGCATAATCTCCTCCATTTCTCCGCGCTCGCATTGTTGCTCCGTAACAGCTGCTTCGTCACCTGCAGCACCGCCTGTCCACTATTCGACACGATACGCGTTGCAATAGCCACTAATTCACTTACATCTTCCTTGGCAATCTTCAGCTTTGCTTCTGCGGCTGCAGTGCCTCCTCCCTGAGTTAAAGACCCGCCAATACCGGCGCCATTGGTATAATCAATGCACGCGATGGTGATAGCCAAAAAGTACAATGTTGGCAGCGCGCAAAGCTTCTCAGGGCCATACACGTTCACTACACCCTTCTGTACTTGTCCTACGTCTTCATCGTCATCTGAGCCTATTTGTGCGCGTCCTCCATTGGCCAGTTTTGCACCGCTGTCATCGTCGATCACCATTGTTTCATTGCTACCGTCATTGGGCGTCTCCAGTCGCACAGACACTCGAGGGTCAAATTCTTTCATAATGCATTCAAGAACCCCACGTCGCTGCTCTCTTCTCATTGACATTACCGCCTGTGAAAGCAGTGACATTCCACTCTTGCGGTCCACTGCCATGCTTATGATAGTGTCCACCACTCTGTTTTGATCTACAACGTGGTCGCTTTCATTACACTGCTGCATTATCTCAAGCTCTTGTCGCCGCACGTCCTCCCTCTCGTTGGATTGCTTCGAATTATGCACCGACAACAAATCAAACGATGCTTCAAAGCACGTTCGGAGCGCCGGCAGTGCAGCGGAAGCAAACATGCCAGAGTGACGATCGGCGAGAAAGTTCACCACTCTGCACGCGAGCTCTCGGCACCTCAAGTCCTTATCCAGTAACAAAATGAACAACGAAGTCACTACCGTAGCAGGAAGCAACAAGCCTTGACGTACAAGCAACCCAAATATATTGGCCACAGTCCGTCGAATTGTGTTCGAGCTGTGAAGTACAGCCCTTTGCAAGTATGGCACCATGAGCTGGGCGCTTAGAGCCAAGAATCCAGCCTCCGTGTCCTCTTCGGCTGCTAACACCACACCGTTTCCAGTTGGTTTCAAAGGACTCGTTGAGCCCTCCGCTGAACTCTCGCTGCGCCCGTCATCCATTTCCCTGTCCTTCATGTCATCATCAGTCCGTCTCCTTTTCCGTGATTCGACGTTTTGTTCGGTTTTGGAAGCCGAATTTCGCTCTTCTTCATCCCTGAGGAGATCATGAAACCCTTGAAGCACATAAAACTGCACCCCTTCGCTGTATGAAGTGAGAAGGTTCTCCTGTTTTTCCGAGGGCGGTTCGCTCACTTCCGAAACATCTTCATCGGCACTTTTCAACGTCTCCAAGAAGTTTATCAAAATCCTTGTTCCTTTCTGCAAATAACATCGATTGTGAATCAGAAAATGGGAAAGCCCACGAATGGCCGACCGAGCAAGTACATCTCGGCTTGATGTGACAGCAACAGCTTCACTTGTTGCTGCTAGAGTTTCGTAAATCTGTTCCACAAATGCCGGCTCGAATTCTGCGTAACGTGCAAGCAATCCAAGTCGAGTCAGTGCGAAGCGAGCGTTTTTTTCCACCCATCCCAATTGCGCTGGCATGTTTCGAGCGCAACACAAGCGTAGTTTCTCCATGTTGGAAGATAGGAATATCCGAAATGCGCTCGCTGACCGATGCACGAGTTCCTTACAACTCTTGAGACCCGATTTTCTCGCAATCGCGCAAAAGCACTTCACTGCAGCTTCCTCGAGAGCACCAACGGGTGATGTGCATACGATAATGTCAATGTCGTGCATCACTTCTTCAACAAACGATGTGTCAATGTCTTTTGCTGTGCCAACTCCAATCTCCAAGACCTTCAGTACCCGCTGAATGCAGTGAATTTCGTTATTGTCAAGCTTGCCTCCCACACCCTTAATGGCAGGTGCTAGGGCACGACAATGTGATGATACCAGTGTAGGGTCCAGTACAGCAAAGGCACTTATAATGGAAGAACAAGCAACTTTCTCAGTAGAGAGAAGTCTCAACTCAGCATGATCCTCAGTCGTCATGTCTTTGCGAGCTCCATCCCCTGTGAGACTCACTGCTTTCGCCTCAGACTCATGGAAGCGTTCTACAGCCGCATTCAAAATCGAAGCCAGTAAATCCTTTTGTTTGACGAGCAGAGATCTATGAGTTACACGTGATAAGAAGCCCGCATGAATGCCTTGTGGAAGTCTTGCGAACACAGCAATGAGTCTGTTTGCTAATTGGTTCGCCTTGTCTGTATCACTCGGATCGTATGTGACTCGTTCTTGTGAGATATCGAAACCGAACAAACCTAGTCGCAGCGTCCTCTCCGCAGCTTCCTTGACTGTCATTTCGGGATCCTCGAGGCGGCTGACAAGATTTGTGCATATTTGCACTATGCGTGCCTCGTGTATCCGGACACGAGCTTGAGCATCGATAGGTGTTTCAGCCTCCACTCGAAGTTCTTCAGCTTCTGCAAGGCCCCAGAGGATGGATCGCATTATCGATATCGCTCGTTTTCTTACAGACGTCGCAGTATCACACAATCGCTTCTCTACCACGGCGAAGATCTTAGACATAAGGACAGGATCACGCTTTTCACTATCCTTCAAACTCCCAAGACTGATGGACTGCTCAGGGCCATTCTGCTGCAGAAGTGAGCGGCTAATGAGATCCAGAGCGGCATCTCTGGCCAAAGTCGACACATCCCGGCAACTATCCTCAATGTAACTAAGGACATTGGGAAGATGGCATAGAAGACCTCGACATGCATTATCGACGGAGGAAAGAGCCTTGATAGACTTTGCACGGACGGTAGGTGCACTGTCGTGCAGACCATCAAGGATAGATTGCAATATTGTGCCAAACCCGGAAGTAAAACTTCGGTTCTTGCCAATGAAGCATGCCGCTCTCAATGCAGCGCTGCGAGTTATCTCTTCGTTGCGCATGCGGCGAGCCGCTACGCTTTCGGCTCGCCTTCCAGACACTTCTTCCAACGCAGTCATCGCGCTTTTCTCAACATCTGTGCACCCATCTTGACCATCGATAACTTCCTCGTCATCATGTGGATCACCCATATTTCTTTCCTGGTTCATAATTTGGGCCCTCCTTTTCAGATCCTTCGCAACTTTGTGGTCGTCAACGAGGAAAAGGGCATCGTAGAATGAATTAGCAGCAGCTACTTGAAGCGATCGCTTGGGATCGAGGTAGAGCAACAATGTCTCTCTCTCCATTTCAAGAACCTCCACTTTGATGTCAAAGGAAACGGACTGCTCTATCTCTTTCAATACATCGATGCCGTACAGCGCACACATCCTTGAAGCAAGAGAGCCCAATATATCAAGGAACATGCACTTGGTATGCACCGTTTTGTCTTCAGGGGACCGAAATCGAGTGATGACGGCGACAGACAACGTCTGCAAGATCAGCTCCGCAGATGGCCATTCTGGGCGTCCATATAAGACGAGAAGATCCTCTAGAAGACTAGAGAACGCCGCCCTATACTCAGGGTCACGGTCGGAGCACAGCCGAACTAAGAGGGGGTCGAGAACATGTACGGCCGCCTTCAACGCACGACCATGCCTTGTCTTTCTCACTGATGTCAAGTTTTTCTGGACAGCTAACGCTGTTCGAGCCTTAAGAGGCACCGGGAGATTTTGAGCAGGATCACTGCTTGCAATACATACCAATTGTGCGAAGAGAGCGGATGAGGCCCTTACAGTAGTCTGATCTTCCGCGATTTTGAAACATCGTAAATGTCTTCTCGCCGCCGGAACAGAGCTCGCCGCTTCCCTGACACCGTCCAGGATTTGAATACGGTGATCTGGATACGACGCGAAAACTGTGCACACTGTGTTAATCGCATGAGATTGAAACCGCTCAACCCCCGTTACAGAGAGAGAGTGGACGCACACCCTTGCCAATCGAGATGCCACAGAATGGGGAAGAAAGTGCTCCTTGCTGTGAAGTGTGCTAAGAGCATCGAGTAAAACAAAAACTTGATCGAACAGAGCCTCGTCACGCTTGAGTATCGTCCTTTTTGACCCAGATCTTCTTCGTTTAAGATTGCTTTCCGCGTACTCAACAGCAGAGTCCTCGTCGCTCCCGCTTTCATCCCCTCGTAACGGCGCCGGGCGTGAATTCTTCTTAGATTTGTTCTGTTTACCCGATTTCCGCGATGGGGTATACAGAGGGTCGCAGATGGGGAAAATGATAGATACACACACCTCTTCGAGCAGCGTAACGATCGCCTCCAGCAGTTCTTCGACAAGGAGACTTCGGGCGCAGCCGGGAGCGCAAAGAATGGAAAGAATCGTTGAAGCACACAAAACGCTCGGCATCGCATCCGAGCTTGATGTTTTCGAGAGCTCCCGCTTTCTGAGCTTGCTGCATGTTCTTGTCCCATACGCAATGCGGGTTTGCAAAATGTTGATGACATCAGATAGTAACTTGGGCTCCACATGTCTTATAGCGCCTTTCACTGCGAAGATCTCAATACGCTGACGTAGCTCTGATATTCTGCTGAGATTGGAGGTGGCGAGCATACGTGCACTCTCAACATCGCGATCTTCCTTGGTTGCCTGACGAACGAAACGCGAGATGTAATCTATGAAGGCGTTAAACTCATCCGCGTCAACGTCCTTTTCCATCATTCTCATCCGCTTTTCGCGTTCATCCGCAACCTCAGGACGCTGCATTGGGCGTGTCGCAGACTGAGGTTGAACGTGGGGACGGGACGGAGCGGGCGAATGGTGCGATATAGAGCGTTTCCGAATCTTCAGCCTTCTTGGTGTGCTCGGTTGAACGACGCGGATGGGGTCGGGGAATAGACTTTCCTTCTCGCGCCTGTTCGGAGAGGACGCACGCGTGGCGACTGGCATATCCGGTTCAGAAGAATAGCTGTCAGGCAATATCGGTGCGGTGCGGGGACGCTTCGGCGTTGAACGTCGAGGGGAAGAGATTCGAGGATTGGAGAGATGGCGCTTAGTTATATGGCTAAGCTTGGAGGCAAGCTGGTCGCAAAAGGGTTTCAGCCATTGCTCATCTGGGTCCGATGATGGTTGGACATTCCCGAATTCGTGAAGTTCACCCTTGGGAAAAGGAAACCACTCACTGCATTCGTTTCGTTTCGCAAGTAGAAGGCAGAATTCGTCAGCAAACATATGTCCAAGCGAAAAGTGGAGCTTTTTGAAACTTACTTGTGCCTCGCTGTTTCAGTAATTACATCCAGCATCTCCGCTTGCGTAGATGCAGACGGAGCGGTAGGCGGCGTATCAATATCGGTCGCAGAGAATGGGCCGCGTGGCTCGACGGGCTGTGGGATTGGAAGTTCGGCTAGTGCAACGGAGAGCGTATCGAAGGAAGTGACGGTGCTGAAGTTGAAGGGCAAAAAACTGTCATGGTTCGACATGGGCGGATTGAGGCTCACTTATGAGAGCGGCGCGTGATGGATGACAGAGCGTGGCGGGCAGGAAGAGGCTTTGTACGATGGCGTATTGCAAATCGAGAAGGTTGAGCGTTTTAGCGGGACGAGTACAGGGGTGTGGGCGTATACACAGCGGAAGCAGTGAGAGGGGAGAAACGGAAACTGTTGAAAGTTTGACTATGATGTCGGGGCGCCATGGAAGAACGGCAGTTGGCTTCTCTGCAGCTTTCAAGAATGAAGGCAGATGCAATGCAGACACGCGGGCGTGCCAAAGCGCATGCCTGTCCGCTCATGCGCACTCGCTTCGCCCAGCGCATGTGCCCTGTGCAAAGCGGACGCTGCCAAGGCGGGAAGTGGGCGCAACGTGGTTTGATTTGAAATTATTTTAAAACTGTGCCCAACGACAATTACAATTATAGAAAACCTCAATGAAAATTGGCAGATATTTACAATTAATTGATTTTTTAACGAATTAAAGATTTGAATGGGGTATGAAGAGAACAAGTTCCTTCGGTCGGCGTTCGTCGGTACAAGTACCGGTACCAAGGGTACATGTACTGTACCCTTTGTACCCAAGGGTGCAGTAACTTTCTCAAATTACGAAAGATGCACCCAAACAAGGTATGGGTTTCGACTTCTGATATCGACATATGTTAAAACGCTCATATGCTGCACCCACGCTGGTACAGCAGCAAAACAGTGAAGTTGCAAGGATCGGTTCTTGAACATGATGACACGCTCAACGAAAGGGCCACTGGCTCCAAACTCAACCAGCGGTGGAGTGCGACCGTCACAATATGGGGACAGCTTTTCTCTTCTCCCGTGGAATGTTCAGGCGGAATGTGGAGGGGGAACGTTGAAAGTTCGGAAAGAGTGTTGAGGCCGACTCTGGTTGACATGATCGCTGCTTTAGAGACAAGAGTGTTCTTCAACACGCAACACTGAGCACATACTGTAGGATGCTGACCTGAGCGCAATGTACCTAAGTGCCGGTTTGGACTGGGTTCACCGCACAGATTGGCGCAGGAAAAACCATGCTGCGACTGGCAGCAGTCAAGACAGTGGTCCGCTCATGTTGGAACGCTGTACTTGTCTCGGACAAACGACAGAGGCAGCTATACTGGGAAGTCGAACGACACATTTCCTGATGTGCGACATGAACAGCTCGAACCGTGATCCGATTCGCTATCCTTCAGTGGCAGAGGTGTACGGCTCGAAGAAATTCGGAGACAAACCAAGATACCCGCTGGGTACCCTTGGTACAGCGCACCACGTGCTTCCACACAGCCTGTGCGGTTCCGATTACCACATGATGCCATCCAGCAAATGCAGCGCAAGCTGTAAAGAAACAGTTTTCGTGCTAAGGGTCGGTGGAGAGGATGTTGGGCTTCTTGCCGGAGAGTGGACAGGCTTCGAACCTCCACGGAAGGGAACTCCTGGAAATCCGGGTGATAGGGAGGCTGGAGTGTCCCCAGCTGCACACGTGCGCGCTGCCGTCTGCTAACCAAATGACCGCACGCACTTCCCTTGCACTTCCCTTGCCGACCGAAGCGAAACACGCATCTGCCGAGAGACCGAAGAAAGGTGTGATAAGGCTAACCTTTCATATCCCTGCTTCACGAAGGGCACCTTCCGACGCGACGTCCCACGGCTTCACACATCCGTGACTAGCGGACGCTATACGCGAGCCGTCCGCACACATCGCAACAAAAGTGGGCGCCTCCTGATGGCAGCGGTCAAGCATGACGTGCAGCTCAACATTCCACACTTTCATTTCACGATCGGTACACGAAACAGCGCGCGTGCCGTCCGCGCACACCGCCACGCACGTCACCTCAGTCTCGTGGCCGGGCAGCTGGTCTCGTTCCCAAGCACTACGCGCGCCCGGCAGCTGACACGCGCAAATCGTCCCACCCTTGCCACCAGATATGAGTCCCCGCCCGTCCTCGCGGAACGAAACGCAGCGAACCTCATCCCTGCGCATTTGCCATGGCAGCATCTCTGGCTGCAGCTCCGCTGTCTCGCCGTCCCACAGCTCAATTTTGCCATTCTGCAACCCTGTCGCAATTCTCCTTCCGTCCACACTTACGGCCACGCACGATATCCTCGAGTCACCCCCACCCTCGGGATGGGAGTTAATTTCCGACTTCCTGCTCTTCATATCCCACACAACTACTTTTCCGTGTGCACACCCACAGAACCCTACTGAGCCGTCTTCACTTCCACCCACATACGAAATTTCTGTGTCCTCAATACCCACTGTCGTTACGGCATCCCCTCTTTCATATTCCCAAAACCCGAACTCTCCTTCTGTCGTGCCCCACAAAATCTGTTTCCTTCCGTCGGCGAAAGCTGTACTTGTCACCCGGCTTCCAACCTTGACATGGTACGGTACAAGCATCTACCGCTGTCCCAGTTCCAAATGAGAATATCTCCAACAATGTTTCCAGACACAACCATTTCCTCGTTCTCGTTGAATGCCAAACAAGTTACAAAACATTGTTTCACCGATTTCACACAGATCGCTTTCCTGTCTTCTGTATCCCATGTCCATACAAAATAAATCACCTTTCTCCCACAAGAGCTCACAGCAACACATCCAATCTCTCAGGGATCCTTGGTCTCCACTTACGAGTTCTAGCGGAGCGTCATCGTCGAGTGTGTCCCACAATAAAACCTCTGCATTTTGTTCATTTGTGTCGTTGGACGCTCGTCCTAGCCCACATGCGATCCACCTCGAGTCTTTGCTCACGGAAATGCATGTAACCCACGTCAAACCCTGTCCTACGACAGACTCCATACCACTAGCAGCGTCCCACTTTGTCACATGACGATTGGCGTCCACGCATGCAACTAGTTGACCGTTGCTTGACATTGCAGCTTGCTGAAACTCTCCCACGATATCAACAGTGCTTCCACTGCCGTTGTTCAGGTTGTACTTCGCTATCTGCACTTCCTCCTTGTAAGCTAAACAGAGGATGATCAATTCGTTCTTATTCTTTCGAATACATTTCACTTTCGCGCCCATTTCAATACTCTCGACAATAGCACCGCCTGAACCTGTCAAGAATCCTGGCAGTGCCTTTGCCCATGGTCCCGCCGCATTTTCCGCAATCGATTCTATCTCCTTGAGAAACGCTCGAGTCGTCTCGCATTTCTCCGAATACTCTATCAAGCGCCCATACAGCTGGTAATACCTCACGTTTCGCCCCCATTATTCTTTTTCATTGTTCTTTTTTTTTTTGCGTAATATACCTCACTTTCCGCAGCATTGACTCAATGCATGCTTTCAACAGCAGGCCTCCCTTCTTAAGACGCTTTATTATCCCACTGAGGCGTCAACAAAAGCCAAACCAATTCATCATCTTCTCCAGCTTCGTGCAGTAGTCGACACTGGTTCCCATCCAAATACCCATCTTTATCTTCGACTCTCCACCATTCCCTTCTTCTGCATTTCCTTGTGCAGTGCACCACTGGGGCGTCCTCGACAATATCTTTGTCACGCTTGTTTGATTTGCAGCAAAACAGTTTTTTCAGATTCAAGCAAATGCTGCTTTTTTCGTTCACTACATTACCAGCATTCGAAGTTCTCGGTTTGGATCAGCGTAAGCTTGAGTATCTTCACCATGGAAATAGCGGTTTAACATTTGCTTGATGTAATCTCCCTTTTTATCCTTTGAATCGTATCGAAGCACATCCAAGATATCGTCATGTACGCGCAGCATCGAATCTAGTATCCCCCTGTCCTCTAGAATAGTCATTTCAACGACAGCCAAGTCATTCAGAACCTTCAAAACTTTGATAACTCTGTTTGCATTCAGATCCCAGAGTCGCTCCAGCATAGACACAGGCAGCTCTTGTTGCTTCTCCAGTATGCAAAGTTGTCGATGCATCTCCGGAACCAGGATTGGAAACGCTTCCAAGTCTCTGTTTCGCTGGCAACAAACCTTTAGGATAGACATCGAAGAGTCCATAACTTTTCTTATAGGACCATATCCTTCTGCGTCCTGTGTAACTAGTATGTCCGGTGTGAGTTTCAGTTCTTCATGATACAAACTCAAGGCGTTTTCTTTCGGCCCCTTCATGAGAGCAAAATAGTGTCGAACGCCTGCACCAGTGACAGCAAGCCGCAGAGGTATTCCGTCACAGACACCAATTATCTCCTCCATTGCTTCCTTATTCTTTCTCTTTAAAATCGTTGAGATATCCAATTCAGCGTGTCGCAAGAACATTTCCCGCGAATAGTTCTCCCCACGACGCTCAAAGGTTTTGCGTTGGTCAGCCTCCCGAGCAAGAACATTGTCTCTCGTCGTGAACACAAGCCTGCTGCCGTCATTGAGCATGTCGGCCAAAATGCGGAACGTTTCAAAGTTAAACCCGTTTTCCTTCCACACATCGTCAAGTAGAAACAGACTTTTGTGAGGTAGAAACCAATCTTTTGCCTTATCGACAGCCACCTGCAGTTGCTTACATCTACGGATTTCGCCTCCAAGCTTCCCATTTCCTGTTCTTTCAACAATCCGAGCAATCTCCTGGATAGCCACAGCAGTCGAGAGTGGAGTGCTCATAGTTGCTGTATGAGCTGCTGTGCTTTGCCTTTCCACGCATTATTCCTTGTTTTTGAAGTGCTCGTTTTGCCTTTCACGGTATATATCCTTGCGCTTTTTCTATCTCAGAACGAGCGCCTGGGAGCAAGCGTCAGAGCAAGCGCACACCATCGCCGCAAGCGCCAAGTGATGGAACAGCTTCCGTAATCCTTCATCCCATGGCGGTTCTGATAACCGTCCAATACCCTGGTTCCTTGGTAAAAGAATGACCTCTTAAACACCATTCGTTTCAATCTATCTCGATAACCTCCGTTGCGTTGAGCCGCCTACGTTTAACACTTTCATCAACAGATTTACCTTCTGAACTACCAAACAAACGTTCAACCTCCCGTAGCTCCTGTTGGTCCCGTTTGTACTGCTCCAATTTCTCTTTGCGAACATAGTCCACCTTAGTGATGATCACGTATGCGTCATAGTTACCACCAAGTACCCCGGCACTTGCACAATGCCTCTCGCTGCTATTAAACGTGCCCCAGAAATGTTTTCTAGCAAAATTCGAAGCATGTCTATGATCATTGAACGCTTTGTACTTCATAGAGGGCGCACTACTGCGGAGAAAAGCGGTCACCTCCGGATGCCGAGGCACAAAAGCGTGTGGTTGCACATTCGTCCCCACCGGCTCTGGATATCGCAACTGTCTGGCACGAGCAGCAGCCACCGACACCACATGAGCATCGCCAGCCTTTTCTCGCACTTGCGGAGCTCGCAGTGTCTCTCGCAGAAGTTGCGCGCAGTTTGTGCGAATTATCGCCTGAGCGAGTTCTTCGAGCAGCTCTTCATCCCGCGGGTCAGCGCCGAGCAGCGCCCCGAACACATTTCCAGCATGGGATGCTGATTGTGTAGCATCGACCGTTGTAAATGCCCCGGCGATGTACTTTCGAGCGAGCTCCGCAATTTCAGCTGGAACTCCGTGCTTAGCATCGTCTTTAGCGAAGCAATTGAGGATGCTCACAATGCACGCCGCAAGACCCGCAGGCGATAACTCAGTGCACTTGGAGACAAAACGTGCTCGGTACGGGACGCAGGAGGACAGGCTGAACAGCATTCTTCCCACGTTTGCTACCGCACCTTCGTAGACGGGACCAGTATCCCATATGTCCATGACTGCAGTGGCAATGCTATCAGCAGAAGCGAGCACGTTTTGCAACTCGGAAACTCTTACCGCGAGAACTGCAGCATGTGCGACCATTTTGTTCGGCGTCTTACGCACGAGATTTAGGATCAGTGGTCCAAACTCTTTCCAGCCAAACAAGTTCACTACGGAGACAAACGCGTTCACATGCTTTGGTGACATACAGCCACCACGAGCGACATTTGAACCCGAGTCCATAAGAGCCATGAGAGAACGGGCGGCGTCTTTGTGTTTGATTCTGCACGATACGTGCAGCAGATTAGCCAAGGAGGTGTACGCCTCAGTAAGAGAATTTGTGGCATACTCTACTGCTTGCAAAAGTGTTTCTGCCGTATCAGCTGCATCAGAGTTTGCACGACGGAGCACGAGTCGCACGCCATCTTGGAAACTTTCCTCACATGCTAGGGCGAATGCCTTGCTGCGAGGCAAAATAAACAGAAACGCACAATGACAGAAATACTCCAGGGTTGGTCCCGCGTTCCTAGTGCAGCCTTCGAAATCTTCTCGATCTGGATCAAGCCCGTCAAAAAATTCTTCTCCGTCTTCGTCATCGAAATCTAGGACAGACATCTCAACTTGCACATCATCTTCATCAATAACCTTCTTGGTGGTAATAGATGATTCGATAATGTCTTGCATTGAGTAGCCAGCTCCATTTTCTTCGTCGTCATCGTCGTAATAACCGCGGCGACGACGACTGTAGTGATCAGGGGCGTTAGCAGTGCCATAGTCGTGTTTCTCGACAAGCGCCAAGAATAGATCAAACTTTTCTGATTGACGTAATATCGATACTAGAGTTCTAACCGGACAGATACGGCGTCGTCCGAAAACCACAATATTTTAAATTCTGCTTGCGCTGGCAAAGCACGTAGTGCCAGCCCAGTGCCGCTTGAACTGTTTGAAAACCACAATCTGAGCCTTCTTGCTCTTGAAATGATTGGTAAGAAATGTCTCAGTGCAAGAGCAAACTGGCTACACGACTACTTCCACAATAATGAGAAACACTGCGTATCTGCATCCGGCTGAAAGAGAAAGCTTCATTCCTTCAGCTGTTTGATTCCATCTGTTTCCAATTCAGAAAACAGATCGTTCCAGTTTGTTCCATCTCTTCTTGTTCTCAAATTAAAACTATTCGAACGTTTAAAACATTACAAGACCCGAATATGTCCGAAAAACCAAGCCTATTGCCGGTTTCTAGCCGCATAACAAAACCGTCCAACAACAATATTGTTTGCGTTTTTACGACTATAAAGACTCCGCTTTTGCCAATCAAATGCAAAACAGCAGCAGCTAAAGTGTTCTAAAAGATCTGTGAAGGTCATGCTACCGACTTTGAATTACAAAGCTGGGAGATACTAAACAAGTTTGACGCATGCGATCTGAGCACTAGAGAAACTTCCATGTTTTGTGTTATAATAACAGCCGTAAGAACGCGGGATGGCTTGTTTGTTCGTATGTTCTTTCTAGTGGTTGCTTTTATCTTTCAGTGGTTTAGAAGTTTGACACACAGTTAGAAATCTTCGTATTGAAGAATCATATGAAAATACATAAGTCTTCTCGTAATGCAAATGTGACAAATCTAACAAAAGCGTCATCTACAGTTAAGAGAAAAGTTATTGATGCAACGGCTTTTGCACTAGCTTTTAGAATACTTTCTTTAAGCTTTTCTTACGAAAAGAAGGGAATGCTGCAGTTCGCACAAGTTCTGGTGAATGCTGGCCGTTCGGTTCCATGCAACATAGAAGTCGATGTAGGAGACCTACTCCCTTGTGATAGAGCAGTCAGAGCAGGTGTGTCTAGAATTGCGAAGAGCGAGAGAGAAAAGTTCCGAAATATAGAGCTTTCAAATGTAATGGCATCTGGAGGTGGCGTAACATATGATGGTATGAAAAACAAAGTAACTACGAAGAACTTGTATGACATGACCGTGCAGTACGTTAAGTTGGTGGAGCCGCATGTGCTTACTCGAGAACGATCATTTGAGCTTCTTTCCAAAACGTTGTTATGTATTTAGGTTAAAAGATCAAAGACAGCTGATGCTATTCGGGATGCTCTTGACCCTGCAGTGATGGAAAATACAATTTTGAACTCAGTTTGTTCATGAAAAACATGACATTCGTAACCGACCTTGCCGCTACTAAGCCCTTTATCGTTGGAGCCTCATCATCCAGCCGTCGAGTACCATAAACGGAAAAATGGATGGGCCGCATTTCTCACCAGCTCAATACGGCAATGGAGAAATGTGTAGAGATAGTGACCACCCGCAGGAGTGCAATAGCTTCTGATTTGACGAAAGTGAAAACCATAGTGCGCATGTACAAGCAAGGTAGTTGGAACTCGTTAATGAGGAAGGGATTTCATTTGTTGCAAGAAGTAGAAACGAGGTTTGGAACTACAATTACTGTGGTTGAAAGGTTTTTGAAGTCTGTAAAAGAAGTGAGTTACATAATCAATTCAAAGAATTCGACGCAAGCCCGAGAGGCGTTTGATTCTTTATTGACGGTTAAACCTGAAAAAGATTATATACACTATCCCGCTCTGAAAGCGATAACTGCTGCATTCGCTCCGGTCTGTCATATACAAACTGCTCTTGAAAGCTCGAAAACGACAACGATTCATATGATTTTACCAATGTTAACCAAATGCAAGCAACAACTTGGTCAGCTTCGTAATGGTCTCCCGATAAGGCCTCAAATTGGTACCCCGCACAAATAAACGCCGGAGTTCTGCGGTGAACTGATTTTGCATTTAGAACGGATCGAAACGCATGATCTGTGGGTAGCAGGGTGCATTATTCACCCATTATTGCGTCCTCTTACGTTTATAAAGGATGTTGTAGAGCGCAATCGATTTCTAGAGAAATGATGTGTTCTTCTCCGCCGTTTGCTTCATCAAATGTGCCCGGAAACAACAGCTACGAACGAAGAAGTAGAGGAACGTGGTTTGAGAAAATCAACGGCTAGGAAAGAACTAGGAGCGTCTTCATTTTGTCTGGACGAAATGTTTGACTCGGAGGAATTCGAAAACGTCGAAACTGATGTGCTCATAAAGTACCTTGAAAGAAAGCTCACCGCAAAGATGTTATCACTGTTACGTGATGATTCCAAAGGGAATGGCATAATCAAGTTTTGGATTATCATGCAGTCTAGTCTTCCAGACTTGTCTACTGTTGCTTTGCGGATTTGGGCTACTCCTGTGTCTTCGGCTGAAACTGAACGCAACTTTAGCACTGTTAATCGTACTTTGTCTGCGGAAAGATCACTGCTGCGTGCTGATATTGTAGAAGACCTTCTCTACGTTAATACGATTGTTAAGGGCTGGTAGATACTACACAACAAGTGTTAATAAATGAGCTTGAGAGCACTTGAGAGAATGTTTGTACTACGGTCAGTTCTTGGCGAATGGTTTGTTCCAGTTAAATGGTTTCGTCTTCATGCAAGCCACCCAGTTGTCACACCTTTGTGTAAGTTTTGCAGGTAGACAGGACAAAGAAGGAGTAGTTTATTCATTAATGCATTGGTTCTCGTTCTAAGTCCGTTTTCGAAGTAGAATACGTCCAGAGAGAGATGGATCAGTGGTTTTCTTTCTCTGGTCGTTTGGGAGAAATCAAACTAACTTTTGATTGAGTAGGTGCGGTTTAGACCTCAATATGTTTTGGTTGTAGCAGAGAGGAAGGAAAGGAAGAGAAGCTTAGCCACGGCGGTTGTAAAGTTTATAAAATAGGAATACAACTACTTGGAAAGACTAGAATGAAAATACAAGAAGAGGGAGGAAAGAAGAGAACGCCACCCATTCGCTCCCAACCAGGAGGTAGCCACGGTAGCCACAAACTCTCCTGCGTATATCTGTGCGTAAAGTAGAACCTCGAACTTCCTGGGTTGCGTGTCCGTTGCGCCGTCCAATCCGCCGCCGTCCACCCTGCCGTCTGCCTTTACTGCCGCAAAACGGCTCGGGCCCGTGACTTCGCTCGCGCCCTCTACCCCGTCGAAGCGCCGCAAGCCGCGGGCGTCCACGCGCGCCGCGTTGTCCGCGTCGCTGTCCGTCATGCCGGAGGATGAGACCGAGCCATCTGATGCGTCGCTGCCGCGGCACAGGTCGCAGCCGTACCTCTCCGCCGCCACCCCCAATCCTCTCGTCAAGGATACGCACAACTCGCACACGCGCAAGTGTCGCGGCCAGCTCCACTCCAAGTTTCAGGAGCTGCTTAGCATTTTACCGCCGCTCCCGTCAAACAACCTGCGTATATCTGTGCGCAAAGTAGAACCTCAAACTTCGCACAGCCAGCCACTCGTAATCGACGTCAAATGCTGATTCCGTCAGATTCATATCTTGCGAAGGAGCCTCATATAAAACATCATATCCACCTGCAAGTTCATTAACCTCATATTCATAACGTTAGTCTGCAGATGGGTATCCGTCCAATTGCTGATTCGTAGTCAAAGCGTCTTGCGTGCGTTATCGTTCGTGAACCAACCTGAGAACCATCTTCCGACAACACTGGGGAGCCTGCTTCAGTTCCAGCGTTCGCTGTACATGACTTTTTAGAGCTCTTGCCCCTCTTGTTGTGCCAGCTCCGCGTGGACGGTCCATTGGAGTCACTGCACAGCGGACGGGCTTTCGTGGGGACGTCTGTTTGCCGTGATGGATCATCGGCGGCAGAAGGCTACGATGACCACGCCCATCACGCAGACACGCCCAAGCGCGTAGTCAACAGCCCCAAATAGACATCAATCAACGCAGGTGGAGGGCAGTGAGAGCAGCTTTGGTTACGCAGCAAATAGATAGATAGCGAGGGAAGTAGAAGTCGCCATCTACAGGATTAATGGATTTAGCTTGAAACGAATAGGTCTCAGCAGAACTCGTGCTGAGAGCAGACAAAAACCTGCAGCGGGGCGCTGCGCTTCACTCAGAACGCGGAGCCGTTGGGCACAAAGTCACAGCGATACCACCTGAACAACCACCAGAGTAAGACGACCCGTTCTACTACAAAAAGTGCAGATGAGCACTTTGTATACGCGCGAGTCGACCTGCTGCCGGGCTTTCCTGGAGAGCATAGAAAACAAATCGATGCGACGATTGGCACTAAACATGTCGTGTTCAATCCGGTTCAACGACAGCTTAGAGCAGTTTACAAGCTAGCCCACAAGCGACTCAGACGCCCGAATGCAGCAACCAGTGGCATTTGTGCCCAAGACGACGGCATACTTCATGAGCGCGTCGTAGGAAGCTGAAAAATAAGGCGGTGTTAACGCAGTCGACGTTTAGCAGCTAGACGCTCTAGAAAACGTACTCTGCAAACTGCTGGGCTTTCGTAAAGACGAGGCAGTCGACGCCGTCGTCCAGAACATGACGTTTTGTCTGTACTTTTGTGCAAAATATGAATTATCTAGCGCGGCCGAGATGCAGTCTCGCAACTTGGCGCACGCTTTCCGCGCGGCGCAAGGCGGTACGACACTTTTGAAATGTTTTAAAAGCGTTAGATTTTGCCCAATGTGGCAAAACGGGCTTTGGTCTTGAGAATAAGGTGGGCGCGCCCACCCGACGCCCAGTCTCACCTTGCCCTCCCGGCCTAGCCAACTAGGCCACACCAACTAGACGAAGTTCCTCGACACTTGTGGGTGAAAACATTGTCCTATTTAGATGAACCGAAGTTGTCCGGTTCACGTTGGCGATGTGTACGTATCCGAATGTATTTGGTCTAATAATGAGAAATTGATTTTGATTGCATTTGTTTGGTAGAAATGTTTTTGAATATTGTTTTTTTCCGGCAAATGAAAGCATTTCCGGCCCTTTCTTTGAATTGTTTTGAAGAAGGAGTAAGCTAATGATAGTTTTGCTTAATTCTGTCTGTGGTAAAGATGTAGAAATCTATCATTTTGATTGTATTTGCGATGATGAGGCAAAATTGGTTTTGAAACTGTTTTCAATATTTTGTTGGCAAGTTCTATTCTATACAAAGTTGCAACAAAGACCTGTTTGCTTCGGCAGAGGCACGGAACTTGTCTGTCCGGTTAGAACTCTAATCGATACTCGCGCAGCATCATGTCCTTTAAGTCTTTGAAACGAAAAGTTCTTTTCTCTGTATTTGTGCTCCAACATATAGGTGAATTATCCGGCTCATCATTCTGGCTCCACTCTCTTGCAATGCGAAGGAGTTTCTCCAGGGCAGCATGGTGGCGAACAAACTCTATGCCTGGCGAACGACCGTCGCATAGTATAAGATTGTACAGAAGCACCAGGCAAATGCCTCCTTTAACCTCGGTCAACTCGTGTTCGCAGTCCGCAAAAAATGCGGTGGCAAAGAGGTAAACAACACTTCCTTTGGCATGGTCAAACACTTTGCGCTCGTTGCGATGGGAAACAATCAATGCAGAGGATAAGAAGGCTGCGGGAAGCTGTACCACAACCGTAGCAAACATTCCCGGCGACTTTTCGGTGTCTTTGTGCGGCTTAAAAAAGTCACCAGGTTGATACAGAACCAGTTTGGAAAGCTCTGCAGACACGACTCCGCTGGCTACTCCAAGATCAGACGACATGCGTTGCGCGAGTTGTTGAACGACAGTGTTCCATGCTTGACCAAGGGAAAAAGACGGCGGAGAGATCTCGCCACTTGAGCGAATGGAGGTATCCACGACGGTGTCGGCACCACGACCAAACGGTGACTGCACCGATACGGCTAGCAAAGCGTCGGCCTGTGACTGCGACAGGGATAGCGATATATCGCCCACATTTGCGACGTTGAGGGCTGGAAGAGGAAGTGTGTGTGCAGGGCCACCGACGGCGAAGGATTTTGTTGCGGTTACCTTGTCCAGAGCATTGTATAGGCTTTTACAAAATGATTGCGAAGACACGCTTGCCTCGTGGGACGATTCATGCGACGTACCCTCGATATCTCATTGACGTTGTAAGTTGGCGATTGTGACGTGGTCTGCACGTGTATTGCACGTGAACGAACGCTTGATCTGTGTTTCCGCAGCTCATGGCCCAACAGTGTTGGCGCATAGCACTTTGCGCTGGTCTACGCCTCGCGTGTTTCCAAAAAAGCGCGGGAAGCATACCCTCTGCGAAAATCGAAAGGGTCTAGAATTTGTTTTGTCAAACAGGACCAAGCTTGACATGGATCGGGGCGAGCTTGACATCACAAGAAAATGGCCTAGGGAGATTCTACACAGTTTGAGGCAAGTGCCACAACGCCGGCGAATCCTCGCCCGCTACGTGGGTGATTCTCGTCAGCTATTTCCGTAACGATCGGCCCAATAGCGCTTCGAAAAGTAAAAAATCCTTACAAACTAAGCACACTATTGATCGGATCGTTCGGGAAACAGACACCGCCTGGGCTCCGCCGGCCCGCCTATACGACATAAGCTCATCACGTCAGCGTAAGTCAGACGTTGGAAGCGCTTGGAAGCGCTTAGTATCTCAATTCAAAACGCGTAGCGCGCCATTCTCATTTTGGCGTTAAGATGTTGATGTCCTGCTCCCAACGCGACCACTTCAACTCATTCCGGTGTATTGCCGATCAGGATGATCAACGATACTTACAGCGCGAGCTAAGGCGCGTGAAACAGCAGCGCTACGGCCCTGTGCAGGGCCGGTCTTACGGCATTCACCATTTAGAATGTGTGAAGCTTCCGCGTTATAGTTCTGTGCAGAGCACGCATCGCGACTTTCAAGATCCGTGTCAGTTGCTGTCTTTTTCTTTTTTCTGGAACCTTTCTCTAGATGAGACTTCTTTCTGCGACGCTGCTTTGATTTTCCTTCGTTTGGGTTGCTAGTAACGGCAGGATCCTCGAGACGATTGGGCAAGGATTCGTGAATCACATCCCAATTAGCGCGCATGGAAGGATATGGATGTTTTCTATCGCCAGTAGTAGGTATCTGTCCCCCGTTGAGCAGCGCTAAACCGTTCTCGAGGTATATTTCGAGACTCTTTAGCGCCTCGCCACCATTCTCATCAGCGATACGGTGCATTTGGTCGATAATTGCACGGCAGGCAGCCTACAATGTATACTTTTGAACCTCGCTTTTGCTCTGAGTGACTATATCGTCGAGAAATTCGTCTAACGATTTCCCACCAAGAAGCTGCGGGACTTCACTTGGATGAGGATTTGATGCTGATCCTTCTCTTCTGCGAAGCTGCTCACTCTCCACTGCAACCTGGCTTCCAATGGAGCCCATCTCCGCTCGCAATTGTAGGATGTGTTCTTTTGTCCATGTTTTCTGATCCCTGAACCAATATGCGTGCCAGAGATCCTCCACCCGAAATGTCTGTCTCTTGCAGATGCTAGTTTTTGGCGAGGGTCGTCCAGAAATTGGCAAGGGTCGTCCAGTAAATTTTTTGAAAAAATATCGAGATCAATTATTTCAAAATTTGCAGATAATTGCTTGGGTCGTCCAGAATCGCTGTGCAGTAAATACTGGTGGGTTTTCCACTCATGCTAGTTCTTTAGTCGAGGGCTACCTGAACGGTATTTCGCGAAGTCTAGGTTCAGTTTCCATTAAGGTGCACATTACACGATACCTTCTGCGGAATGATACCCTGCAACGCATGGAATACTGGTGCTAGTACAGATGATGCCCATTATGAAATCATACCGTTTTATTCGTATCTATTCTTCTATCGACCGCTTTTGCTAACCACTACTTCGCTATATTACATGTACCATTTCCCCATGATGGAGCGGGTGTAGGCGCAATCTGCGGCAGATGCCGCAGACTGCACCTCCACCATAGTGCTGTATCGGTAGAACAAATACGCACTCCGAGAGGATGAGGCGCGAAGCGCCTCATCCTCTCCGTTCCTCATGTAGGGAACCATGCCCAGATGCATGGTTCCCTACTTGAGGAACCTGCACCTGCAACTCGTGAGCTACGTCCGCATCAAAAGTCATTTACCTGTATACGCAAGCAGAAAGTATCCATAAGTTAGTCAATTCTCCGTTGGATGCATTTGAAATGCGATGGAACCTACCATTGATAAAACAAAACAGAAACGTTGAGCTAGAAAAGTCGAGGGACCTAGTAACTCGCAAAGGGAAGAAGAAGAAGGAAAGGGATCCGTTAGATTACCAGCCCACCATCATCGTAAAGCGCGAAAGGTGTCGAAGCGAGAACTCACAAGCAAGGACACCAAGAATGCCCATGCAGCAAACATACCGCAAGATGCGATAAACGAAAGAGCAGCCTATGTCCCAACCAAGCACCAGAATCGCCTATCCCGAACAGTCAGACATCGATCTTGAGAGACGAAATGAAATTGGTCGTTTACCTGTATACGCAAGCAGAAAGTATCCATAAGTTAGTTAATGCTCCGTTGGATACATTTGAAATGCGATGGAACGTACCATTGATAAACCAAAACAGAAACGTTGCGCTAGAAAAGTCGAGGGACCTAGTAACTCGCAAAAGTAACCCAAAGCCTTTTTCCTGCCGTTTACATGTCGCAGAGCGCGAAGAGACGTGGTGAGGATTGGTTAGTTTAGAACAAAGATACGTAGAAGGATATGGAAGCACGTACGAAAAGACTGTACGGAAAGACTGCACGGAATAAATCCGTGAGATACGGATGCTGTCCGCTTTATGGAGGCGTCCGACGAGGGCGGAAAAAGAGAATGAGGTACACTTCATGTCCGCTTAATGGAATCCATTAAGCAGAGATGAAGCGTACTTCATTCTCTTTCTCCGCACGCTACTTCGTAGCGAGTGCGAGGGCGGAAAAAAGTACGACGGAGCGGAGTAGAACGCGAGAATGGCACGGATCACGACGGTAACAGAAGGTCGGACGTCGGACGGGCGGCGGCGGCGGCGGAGGGAAGAGATTTATTTTTCTGTGCGAGATTGGACAAGTGTACAGCCTACAACGTTGCGAAACCACAGGTTTATAACCGGTGGTAGATAATACGAGAAGTACACCCTTGTGTTGAGGTCGACGTGTACCTACGTTCCTTTTTGAACGAAAGCACGTGATTTAAACTCAAAATATATTCTCCGTTCTCAGCATGACGTCGATCTTGACTGTCGCTCGACCTCCTTCTCCCTTCCTTCAACCTTCCTTTGCAGTCTTTGTCGTCGTTTCTCGTTCATTTCTTCTTCCCATGGTCTACTACTGTACACATAAGAAGCGTGGGTGCCCGTTCGTTACTCGCCGAAGAGTCTTATCTCTTCAACAGCATGTCAACCATTGCCCGTTTCGTCTGAAAGCAGCGCTGGAAGACGACAATAGCCGGCCCATTCGGAGAAGCAAGCGTCTCAAGCTTTCCGCGCCCGCGCCCGCATCTTCCGAAACGGTCACTGCCCCTTGTCGCCTTCCCAAGCCTCCGGTGTTCGAGGACATCGTCGACCCCACTCCGTGCGCCCCTCCCATTCCGGACACTTCGCATTGTGTTTCTCCTTCCCCGGGTCCCGCGTCATTAGAGCGAGAACACGGAAGCAGTTCCCGCCCAGTGCCTTCTGAGGAGACCCTCGGTGATTTGCATATGGATTATCTCACGGTTTGTCTGGCTTCCGTAGCTTCCAACCTTGGTCATCGTGAGGCTGACGAGCTAATTGGGCTACTTCGGGACCCGCGAATCTCGAAAAAGCGATTCAACGAGACCATAACAAGTTCCAAGCGCTGTACAGAACTGAAGAACGCCATTTTCGAACGATACGCCTCAAAGGACGGTTTCAATCGAAGAACTGTCTCGCCAGAAGGATGTAAGTTCAGCGCCACCCTCTACACGAGAGACTCCGTTCAGACACTTGTGAAACAGCTCCAGTTGGCTAACAACGAAAACACATTCTTCCGCCCTATACCTCAGACCCACTCCACGAAAATATCTCACCCCATGTCCGGCTCTCTCGCAAGAGACGCCACCTCAAAACTTAAGGAAATGGTCATGGGCTCTTTGGATAGTAGAATAGTGTGGTACTCCCAAGAAATAAGTTACAGTGAATCTTTCGTAGGTCTTCTGCAGGTATACACCGATAAGTCTTCAACAACTCTAAAGCAAACATCGGTTACCGCCTATCCTCTTCACCTCATATTTCTCAACTTCTCCGACGAGCTTCGCCGTAAGTGTATCCGTGATGACCTCACAGTAGTGGCATACTTCCCTACAACACTGATCGAGGTTTCCGCATCTGAAGCAGACGCAATGCCATTCTTTTCTAGCAAGTCTCTACGCGAGTCCAGGATGCAAATCCTTCAAGAATCTCTTCGTCAAGTCCTGGAGCCCATTCTAAATCTCACGCGGAAAGGTTTTCAGTTCATCGGCGAAGACAAACTAAGTCGAGTGTGCCATCCTCTGCTTCCAAGTTATTGTGCGGATATTCCTGAGGCTAAGGACATTCTGTCCATTCTTCATGGGACCAAAACCGAAAGCCCGTGTCATAGATGCAAAGCCCCTCGCTCATCTTTATGCAGTCCTATTCCCACCTCATTCAACGGACGTTCTCAAAAGCACACGAAAAGCATCCGAAAGACATACACAGCTATCTTGCAACATGCACAAAAAGAGGAGGCGAAAAGACGTCCACGTCGTGCGAGGGAGAGGAGATCTCAAGCGGATACTCTGATGCGTTCAAATTCCATATCTCTCATTCCATCGTTCCTCGAAACTTCCGTAAGCCTTGGAATGATCCCGGGATTGTCTCCATACAGTCTGTTCTCATTTGAACCATTACACAACTTGCATCTCGGCATCTCAAAGTTGATAAAAACGGCCACAATCGAGAGACTGCAGTCAGACACCCTGTGCACCACAATAGGAACATCTGCATCGCGTTCATTTCGAACGATACGCACCCAACTCCTCAAACATGCAAACGCAATTCTAGCTGCCATAGAACGCGATTCTCCTGCCAAAGGTTTACATATCGATTTCTCCACGCAGGAGAAAGGCAAATCTTTGAATGGTATCTTCACGAAAGACGGTCTCCGTGGAATGCTGGAGGCCAAAAACTACAAAGCACTTGACATGGTCTTTCCCTTCATAGGAGCATTCTTTGACATATGCTGTGGAGAACAGGACGTTGCCCCAATCACAACCGTTTTCTCTCAGTACTCGGACTTGCTTTCGACCTTATTCAGATACAATCGTGACCCGTATTGGACTGAAAGCTCTCTCCTGTGTCTTAGTTCGGAGATTGAAGCCTTCAAGCGTTCCGCAACAAAGACTCTGTCGGATTTTCATCCCTCCAGACTGGGAACTCTGAAGTTTCATCTTCTCGATCATCTCGTGGACGATATTCGCCGTCTGGGAAGTATCAAGTACTACGACGCAGGCATATACGAACATGCACACCTGCTATTTAAAAGACACTATAAAAAGACGTCCAGTAGAACAGCAACGGCTGTGGAGGAGACTATTCGCTCCATTGAGCACAGACATGTTAGAAAGCAATGGAATGGCAATACTCCTTACCAGCGTAATCCAGGTTTACCAGGAACTTCCACACAGCTTCCTCGGTTTGCAATGAGAGGGCGTTCTTTCACTTTACTAGCTCTTCAACAACAATGGCATTGTGTTTCAAGTATGTCTAGTTCAAAAACATGGACTGCAGTTAGAGAGATGTTCTCAAGTAGGGACACAAGGTCGAATCTTGATCAAATTGGTGAACAGGCCCTTCCTCCTTTCCTCAGTCTCGTGAAAGAAACACTGGATGAGCACTCTATTACATACTTCCCAGAAAAGACAAGGATAACTCTGGTGATTTCGGCCCTCGTGAAAGGCGGTTTCGTTCCGACTCTTGAACACTTCGATTCGTCTTCTAAGGCACTTAAGCTGGGACGACCCAAATACCCCATCATCCAACGAGTCTTCGCTTCTCCAGCATTTGGTCCCAGTAGAAAGCCAAAGTTTTCCACTGTATTGGTAAGCGGAGAAGATTCAAAGACTTGGGTTGCCCAGGTAGTCGCTCTGATTCGAATATCTCTCCTTGATTCTGCACTTACCGCACCAGAGGTGGCATTCGTCCGGTATTTCGAGGTTTTACCCCCCGCAACAAACATCGACCACATATTGAAATGCATATCTTTACGGTGGGCTACAAACGATGAAAAGAACCACACTCTTCCGTTCCCTCGTCATTCCAAAGCGGAGACTATCGTAGAGTTAACTCCTTGGTACGGGATGGTTCCGGCTTCTGCACTACAGGGAACGGTCCATGTTGTTCGATCAAACTACCCTGATCCACCTTTTTGTCCTCCACTTCAATGGTTTCAACACCGATTCTACATCAATCGATTCTATCATGATTCAGATGAAGGACCAACTGAGCACGTTGATCTTGTACAGCCTTAAACATTAAGGGCTCCATCCTCTACATGTTCACCTTGTGGTGCCTTTTCTTGTGATCCTGTGTTACTTCCGAAATCGTTCATGTCCATTTCCTTGAACTCCATATCCCCTTCCTCGCATTCACCAACGAAGCAATCGCTAATAGACCCCAATCTTCGGCTCACACTGTCAATAAAAAATTGTTCTTTCACAGTGAGGTAAAGTCTTCCGTTCGACGGCATTCGATATCCAAATGTAGCCTCTCTCATGTCATTACCAAGAACCTTAGTCCAATCTTCCGTTGTCGTTCCAAAATTATGAAACTCGCTGGAATTGGTCCTCAAGACACGTTGCCTAACATCCCCCAGAACATTCTTTAAACACAGAGGTAGCAGTTCGGCAAACTTCTTCGTAAACAGTTTCTGTCTCTGGCCACCCCTTGACACATCCGTACTTAGAAGGCTCACAACCGTCAACACCCAAGCGTCCAAACGTGCGAGCAACAGTATTGTGCCATCTAAAAAGGTTCCCGTATCCTTGTCTTCCACATCATACCCAATAAACTCCTTCAGCACTTGTACCCAGACACGGTTTCGGAAGAACAAGTCTTGATCTTCCGTCGGCATATCCTCGACATTGTCCGCATTGGAGTACTTTAGACGAACAAATGGGGCTTTTCTCCACCATGAAGTGTTCGGTACACCATTTTCGTCAAGACGCAGTATGTTCTCCTGCGCTTCCTTCAACTGCATTGTGAGTTCGTCAGCATTCTCTTCTACCAGCTTTGTTCTTCTCCAAATCAGATCGTACCCCAGGAGCGGAAATAGTTTATCCCTCGTATTTCTCTTACGAACGCCCACGACGTCACTCATGGTCTGCCGCATTCTCTGCCTAAGGCACATATCTGCACAAAGTTCCAGTATACACCTGTCGGTAAGAGATGCTTTTCTAATACCTTCCCAGCTCAACTCCTTCAACTCGCTTTCAACCATTTTCTTCAGCAAAGCATCTGGCCCCCCCTCTACCGACGGTGTGAACATGCCAAAACTGCCCAAGAGCTCCACGGGGTTTTTAGGAACCATGTATGAACCACCTTCCTCCGGCTCAATAAGCCCTTCCCCACTCTCAGTTGCGTCTTCTACCTTCTCGGCACGGTTACCCCAATTTCGGGTGAGCGACTCACCTTCGAGCCATAGCTCACTTGTTTCTCTCCTTGCCCACGTCAGCATGTTGTGATACACTGCTCGAGCAACCCCTCGAAACTCGTCGCACACCTCAATTTTATGCTTCTTTCGACCTGTCTGCCCAGGTTCACCAGCACGTGTACTCCTATCTCCCTCCTGTTTCAGTGCCCCTCTTAGCCCTTCAATGACTAGATCCTTCTCTTCAAGCCTCTTTTTCAAAGCCGTACTCTGCTCTTGGGCGACCTTCACTAGAATTCCCCGAACCATCAAGTCCTCTTGTAGCGTCTTAACCTTTTCTTTCAAGCAATTCAGTTCATTTAAAAGATCAGGTCTGTTCATAGAGCTTGAATTCACACCAGTTTGGATATCTTCCGTTATTTCCCTAGCTTCTTCGGCGACAGGCCCCGGTAATGCCGCAGGATTCGGTGTTATTTCGTTATCGGAACTATCCTCATGTGCATACCCTTAGACACGAGAGGCTGCAGGCGTTCTGTGTGCACCCTTGGCACGGCTCCGAGCTCCAACTCCCGTGTCTGTCCTCCTCCATGGCATGGTATATCAGATGAATTAGGCCTCGTACGAGCTGCAACGGCCCCCGTTCTGGAAAGAGGGGAAGGTCGAGGAGTAACTCGTCTATCAGTTGTCTCTCGATTTCTTATTGTCTTTCTCCCTTGTCCGGACCCATTGCGAGGCATGATACGATTCATAGCGGCCCCAGTTCTAGAAGAGAGGGATGGACGTGACGATCTTAATATACTAGGACTCTCACGACTTCTCGTCATTGTCCCTTGTTGTCCAGATCCACTGGGCGGCGTAACCCGCGCCCCAGTAGCTCCGGTCTTCGATATCGGCCGGGGACATGAAGGTTTTGGTGTCATACGAACCTCTTCGGTTCCAGTTGTCATGCCCTCCTGTCCTGACTTGCTGGCCCGAGTTACCTCATCTTCTTGAGGAGCAGAGACAGATGCACGATTTGCATTATCGGCAGTTGACGGCACGACATCGTTCGCTGATCCACGAATTCTTGACGCAATCCCGGAAGACGCTCCGCTGCGAGATGGGCGAGAGAGTCCTGTAGAAGGACGCCCACTGACTCTCTCCTTCGTCGAGGACGACTTCCGTTTAGGAAGTGCGGTGCTTGTAGCCTGATTTGTCTCATCCGATGCTCTTCTCTTCTTCTGTCCACTCTTGTTCCGCTGCGTACTATTTCGCTTTCTCGGCGTTATACCCATGTTGTGGAGATAAACAGGGTAATGAAACGAAATTGTTGGGGAGGGGGGAGGGGGTGGGGGGGGTGCATGGTTCAGATATTCCGGGAGACTCCGCAGTTCCTGCTTTTTAGGAATTTGAGGTGCCCAATGGGTCGCAAATATCGCTGTTACAGATGAAGAGCTCCAGTGTACATGTACAACAACGCGTATTGCAGGCAGCTGCAACACTCACAAGCATATTTACTTTCTATTCGGTACTGAACTCATCTATTGCTCCAATGTCAGAGCCCAGTCCCAGGCGTACTGCTCTCCGTAGTTGAAATACAACTCTTCGCCCCTCTCAATATCTCTTACTGCTCTACAACGAAGTAGAGCATAGTTAGAAAGGTCTGACTTAAACTGTATGACGGACTTCGCTTCCACCACCTGCACATTGGCACTTCGAGTCCTGTTTGACCGGGGCTGCGATAAATCGGGATCCCCGGCATGATATCCGGCGTCGTTAATGTAGCCCCCGATACAAAAAGGCGCCGGGACAATGTAGACTTCGCTCTCCTTTCTATCCTGAGCCTGTCCTGGTCTGTTCCTCAGGTGCAGAAACTCCGTACCAGTCACAGTGAACATCATAGAAAA